>PVIU01001673.1:0-201613 GCA_004026605.1 Ondatra zibethicus
AATTGCCATTTTTACTATATTGATCCTACCAATCCAGGAGCATGGGAGATCCTTCCATTTTCTGGTATCCTCTTCAATTTCTTTCTTCAAGGTCTTAAAGTTCTTGTCAAATAGATCTTTTACTTCCTTGGTTAGTGTTACCCCAAGATACTTTATGCTATTTGTGGATATCATGAAAGGTGATGTTTCTCTGATTTCCCTCTCGGTTTCTTTATCCTTTGTGTATAGGAGGGCTACCGACTTTTTTGAGTTGATCTTGTATCCTGCTACATCACTGAAGGTATTTATCAGCTGTAGAAGTTCTTTAGTAGAGTTTTTGGGGTCATTTATGTACACTATCATATCTGCTGCAAATAATGAAAGTTTGACTTCTTCCTTTCCAATTCGAATCCCCAAGATCTCTTTATTCTGTCTTATAGCTATTGCTAGAACTTCAAGCACTATATTAAAGAGATATGGGGAGAGTGAACAGCCCTGTCTTGTTCCTGATTTTAGTGGAATCGCTTTGAGTTTCTCTCCATTTAATTTGATGGTAGCTGTCGGCTTGCTATATATTGCTTTTATTATATTTAGATACGAACCTTGTATCCCTAATCTCTCCAAGACCTTTATCATAAAGGGGTGTTGAATTTTGTCAAATGCTTTTTCAGCATCTAATGAAATGATCATATGGTTTTTTTCTTTCAGTTTATTTATATGATGGATTACATTGATAGAATTCCCTATGTTGAACTAGCCCTGCATCTCTGGGATGAAGCCTACTTGATCATAATGAATGATTTTTTTGATGTGTTCTTGGAATCTGTTTGACAGTATTTTATTGAGAATTTTTGCATCGATGTTCATGAATGAGATTGGTCTGTAATTCTCTTTCATGGTTGCGTCTTTGTGTGGTTTTGGTATTAGGGTAACTGTAGCTTCATAAAAAGAGTTTGGCAATGACCCTTCTCTTTCTATTATGTGAAACACCTTAAGGAGTATAGGTATTAGCTCTTCTTGGAAGTTTTGGTAGAATTCTGCATTAAAACTATCTGGTCCTGGGCTTTTTTTGGTTGGGAGGTTTCTGATGACAGCTTCTATTTCCTCGTGACTTATAGGTTTATTTAAATTGTTCACCTGGTCTTGATTTAATTTCAGTATATGGTATTTATTTAAAAAAACTGTCCATTTCTTGTACATTTTCCAATTTTGTGGCATACAGGTCTTTTCATGGTGTCCCAGATTTCCTGGATGTTTTGGATTGCGAATTTGTTGGATTTGTTGTTTTCTTTGATCAATGGGTTTATTTTCTCTATAGTATCTTCAGCGTCTGAGATTCTTTCTTCTATCTCTTGTACTATGTTGGTTATACTTGTCTCTGCAGTTCCTGATCGTTTACCCAGATTTTCCATCTCCAGCCTTCACTCAGTGTGTGTTTTCTTCATTGCCTCCATTTCAGTTTTTAAGTCTTGAACTGTTTCCATTACCTGTTTGATTGATTTTTCTTGGTTTTCTAGGGTATCTTTGAGGAATTTATTCATTTCTTCTAACTTTTTGTTAGTTTTCTCATCCCTTTCTTCAAAGGAGTTTTTCACCTCTTCTTTAAAGGTCTCTATCACTTTCATAAAGTTACGTTTAAAGTAGATTTCTTCTACTTCTTCTGGGTTAGGTTGCTCAGGTTTTCCTATTGAGTACTCATTGGTTTCTGGTGTTATCATGTTGCTTTTCAGGTTGTTGGTGAAATTCTTGGATTGATGCCTACCCATCTCTTCCTTTGATTTCAGTCAGGGGAGTCTCAGCGGGTGGGGACCTCCCAGGACAGCTTGTATACACTCACCCCTCTGGATAGCTGATCTCAGTGCAGGAAGAGGATGTCCCATCTGGACTTCTGATCCTTCTGGACCTCCAATCTCAGCACAGGAAGAGAGAGTCCTGGTGTTCCAAGGACCCACAGAAGAAAGGGCAAACTTGCGGGGCATGGGAGGTGCAGGGTCTTGTGGAACAAAGAGGCCTTGGGGACCTTACCGCCAGGCGCACACAACGTTACCAGTCTGCGCCTCCAATCTCAGCACAGAGAGTGCTGTGTTTCCAAGGCCCCACAGAGGAAAGGGCAATCTTGCAGGGGGGGGAGGGTGCAGGGTCATGTGGAACAAAGAGGCCTGCAGGGACCTTACCGCCAGGCGCATACACCCTTACCAGTCTGTGCCTCCGATCTCAGCACAGGAAGATAGAGTGCTGGGGTTTCAAAGCTCCGCAGAGAAAAGGGCGATCTTGCAGGGGTCCTGTGGAACAAAGAGGCCCACGGAGACCTTACCGCCAGGCACGCACAACCTTACCAGTGTGCTGGCTCTGTTTTCTCTTCTTTCAGAGGGGCATGTAAGATGCTTCCATTCTTCCCATAGGGAGGGCATGCGTAAGGGGCAGTGCCAGGGAATGTGAGCTTCAGCAGCCATGAGGGAGGAGTGGCACTTTTTCCCCAGCCAGAGGAGGGTCTGTGTGGTAGAGTTCTGTATATATGGAAGGTGAACATAGAGAGAAATGACCATATGGAGAGCAGGTAAGGAGTGAGCATGCCTGTTCTCTTCATGTTATTTGGAAAAAATAGGAATATATTTTCTGAAGACCAGTAGTTAGCCGTGGAACTCTTCTCTGATACCGGGTCAAAGAAGGCAACTTTCAGGCAAGAAGCTGAAGTGGGGACATAAAAAGTGATCAAGACTCATGTGAATGATGAGAAGAGACCATGTTGGGACGCATATTATGTTATTACACAAGTGCCATGCATCAGTCAGCACCAGCTCAGAGACATCTGAGTGCAGCATTGGCTAGGGGGAAAATCATCTGCCCCTTTCCTGGATCCTTGACCCTAAGCTGCTGGTGAGGAGCAGAAGTTGTCACAGAAGTAGGCCTTCAATAAGAAATAATAGATGGTATTTCGATGTTTTGTTTCAATGTTCAGTGGTATAAATTCAAGTGCAGGGGAATCAGGGGAGAAAGAACTATGGTCACTGTACTAAGACCTTATGGGTGTGGAGTTGGAAGTGTGGCCTCTGATGGGGAGGATGGCGGGTTGTTGCATCATCTACAACCCAACCCTGCCTCCAATCCCAGACAGATAAGAACCTTGGACACAGAGCCTTCTTTCCTCCATTTCCCTAAGAATCTCTTTGTAATGGCTGTAGTGGTCCCAGCAAAAGACCTTAGCATCGCTGGATTAGTAGCACTTTAAAAGATGGCGTTTTATCTCATCCACAAAATAGCTGCAGTTAAAGCAAGCTGTCTACACTTAGTGTTTTAGTCACAGAAAACAAGTCTTTTGAATGATAATTTTATCAGTATTTTCTTAATTTAAAATGCGTGATTATTGTAAAAACATTTAGAATATTGTGGAGCAGGACATGTGCAGTCCCCAGTGGCATCTTTAGTGCCCCATACAGCACAAGCTTAGAGGATGCTGCATGTTTAATGAGTAACTACATTACCCAGACACTCACTGGACTGTAGTCTTAATTCTTTTTATGTCTGTCTTTCCATTCCTGTGTAGGTAAGATTTTTTTCTCAAACTAAAAAGGCAGATCTCTGTTTGAGAACACCCAGGAGAAAAAAAGCCACTGGAAAATGAAACCAAAATCTTAAGAACAACCCTCTCACTCACCTTCATAGGAGACCTTTCCCTCAATAACTGTGAGTGAATAATCTAAGCAACATGCTCAGATACTCAGTTGTAAAACTCTTTCTTAACTGTTCTCCCTTTTGAAGTAATCTGCTTTAACACACACACACACACACACACACACACACATTCACACACAAATATATTATACATACACAGACACACATACCTTTTTATATATAAACACACACATATACATTAAATTATATATATTTATAATTTAATGGGAAACATTCTTTCATGTCAAAAATAAAATTAAAGGTATTCATGATTATATTTTGTAAGGTGTCCTGTGAAATGTAAGAAAAGATCACCAGATCAGGACGTCTCCTTCTTTGACTACATGGTCTTTACATTTTCCTGTAGACAGGAGATGGAATCTCTAGCTTAAATTATGTCTCCCAAACAAGTGTGAAAAGGCCACTCTGGGATTCAAGGATACTTAGGTAATTGGAGATTTCCACTGTCAAGGATGACAGTTCATTAGTCTAGGACTCTAGAGAAGTCAGACAATATTGCTACATTGTGTCATACTTAGGTGATGGCAGGCACAGACTAAAGGCGACCACAGTTAAGCTTCTTATAGCAACATGAGTGTTTTTCAAAATAGAGAATGAAGAGAAAGGTAAGTTGTAGAGGGAAGTAGGAGACCTCATTGTGTAAGGCTTACAAACAAGCTAGGATGTATGGGTGCATCCGTGTGTAGCAAAATAAAAGAGTATGCATGAGGACTGTGAAGGCAAATTTCAAGATGTTTATGGCCTTAGGAAGCGAAGGAAGCTACATCAGAATGTTTACATGATTTGAAATGAATCTGTAGTATTTTGTTTCTTCAGTTGAGTTGAGGGTACAGACGTGTTCAAATACTCAAAATATTTAATGCCTGTTATAATTCTAAACATAAACAACAATGGTATTGTTATATTGACATCTTCAGATATTGGACAGATCTGACATACCTAATGGTGGAAATATACTATGATTTGCAGTGATCCTTTTACAAAGCTAGGTTTTACATTTAGAAAAATCTATCAAGATCCATGTGAAAATAAAGGGACCTAAGTGGGCCCAAAGTTACTGGTATTTCAAGACACTGAAAACAGAGCTCACCGTCTTTCTCTCAAAAGCAAGACCTTCTTTGATACTGTAGAAGTCCAGGTTGTCTTTGTCATTTCTAGAGTTTTGGAAGTTGCTTACTTCTCACTTACTTAGGTAATATTATATCCTTCTGGAGTCTTTGATGGAGTTGAAGAATAGATAGATATAGTTTT
This sequence comes from Ondatra zibethicus, assembly GCA_004026605.1. NCBI lineage: Eukaryota > Metazoa > Chordata > Mammalia > Rodentia > Cricetidae > Ondatra > Ondatra zibethicus. The sequence goes on from PVIU01001673.1 coordinate 4,924, forward strand.
CCATTGTTATGATAAGAGATAAAATAGATCTAAATATGGTAACTGTAGTTCTTACTTGATAACTGTTTTGTTATATGTAATTTTACTATGTTAAAGTGAAAGCCATTCTTGTTTAAACAGAAAAAGGGGAAATGGTGTAGGAGGTTCTTCCATGTTTTTGTTGCTTTTATTGGTGAATAAAGAAACTTCCTTGGCCTTTTGATAGAGCAGAAATCAGGTAGGCAGAGTAGACAGAATGGAATGCTGGGAAGAAGGCAGTGTGACAGACACCATGTTTCTCCTGCCTGAGCCAGACGCTGGTTAGACTCATGCCAGTACCAAGCCACAGTCAAGTGGTGATACACGTTAATGGAGATGGGTTAAACGAATAGGTAAGAGTTAGCCAATAAGAAGTTAGAACTAATGGGCCAGGCAGTAATTTAACTAATACAATTTCTTTGTGGTTATTTTGGGGGTTAAGCTAGCCAGGCAGCTGGGAGCCAGGCGGCCAGGAGCCAGGCGGTGGGACGCAGCCCACTTGCCTTCATACTACAGATTGGTTATTTATTTATTTATTTGTTTATTTATTTATTTATTTATTATGTATACAATATTCTGTCTGTGTGTATGCCTGCAGGCCAGAAGAGGACACCAGACCCCATTACACATATGCTTTTAATGCTTTCTACCCCAGCAGCACCCTTCTGAATACCTCTCCTCCAGGCTGCACTCCTGGGTTTCCCTCAGTGCTAATGAACTTAGTCCAGACCTGTTATTTCCTGACACTTCTACTTTTGATTTTCTCCTATGGCACTTCCCAATTTCTAGTCCCCTCCTCCATATGCGAATATTTACCTGCTTCTGTAAAAACTCACTGCACAGATGATGAGATTAGAGATTCATCTCTGGAGGAGTTATTTTCAAAGGTCCATGTTCAGGGATGCTGTCAAAAGGATCACAGTAATATCTGGTGCCTATGAGCATGGATTTCTATATTCATTCAAGCAAGAGACACCAAACTGGGGCTGGAGGAAATGGATATGGAGGAGAGTGCTTATCTTGCAATTAGAGGACATAAATTCAATATCCAGGACACAGTATAAAACAATCAGGGTGTGGAGGACCATGCTCCATAGTTATAATCCTAGCACTGGGTACATGAAGATGTGGAGAATACATGGAGATGTGGAGAGTACATGGAGAGTTGTTTTGTGGGTACCTGGAGAGTTATGTGGGTACCTGGAGAGTTATGTGGGCACATGGAAAGCTACATGGATCTGGATAGTCAGCAAGTCTATCCTATTTGGTGAGTTCCAGGTCAGTAATAGACTGTCTCAAACAAAGGTAGGTGGCATTTGAGAAATGCCATGTGAAGTTGACTTCTGGCTGCTATACATATGTGCACACCTGTGCATGTGTACTGCCCTATGTGCATCTGTACACACATACACAGACCAAGCAAATAAATATCATTATTATTCACACAAAGAAACCTGCTTGTTCTTTCTCCATAGTTCTAGGATTCAGCACGGCTGATGCATATTCCTTTTCATGGGGATGAGAGAAGGAAATGAAACTTGGCTTAAGTCAACAGAAAGGCGGGCCAGCTGCAGTTTGCAAACCAACCACTTTCTGTTTTATGGCCAGGAGCACTGCAAGAGTCACAGGGACATTTTGGAGATAATGGTTAAATTCACAGACTCAGAGAAGTCTCACAGTGGAAGGGACCCAGGAGGTCATCTAATTCAAATACTTCATTTTATAGATGAGGAGACAAAAGCCTAGGGAGGTTTGGTGACTAACTGATTGCAGAATCTATTCTCAGATGCAGTATTTCCTTCCCAATCTCGAAGGTTATGTTCCTCAAATCCCTGTGGTAAAAACAAATTACCTTGGAGGACCTCATGACCCTAAGTGGAAAATAGAGTTTGGGAAGTAAGACAGCGAGCAAATCTGAGAAAAATCATCATGTGTATTATGCTCACTAACATAAACAACACAGGCTTTCCAGACACACTCTTTGATGTTGGGCACATTCGAACTGAAGACTCCGATACAGCATTTCTTATGCACTCTGTAGAATCCATTATATCCACTTCTCTAGCTTTTTCCAAGGGCACAGTATTTTTAAAACTTTTTGTCATTTGTTTTCATTGTTGCAAATGTGAGCTGCACTGGATAGCTTTCTGTTTCCTTTATGTTCTTTCTAGTTTTTTTCTTTCGTATGACCATTCTCTTGTGATTCTCACTGGAGTAAGAACACATTTACTCCCAAGCCTTCAGCATCTTTCCAAGAGCTCCTTCTCTCTGTGGTTCTCTAATTGTGGCTACATATTGGGTGGTTTCGATCTACCACCCCGTCCCAGCATGATAGGCAAACTTGCCATAGGCTTAAAAGCAACAAAAACACTGAGTCATAGGCTGCGATCTTTTAAACCATAAGCCAAAATAATTCTTTCTTTTAGGAATTGACTATCTCAAGCACTGAATATAGTGATAGAAAGATGGCTAATTGTAGAGTATCATTCTTCTTATAACTTTTCATAGCTCCCAGTGGCTCCATATTTCCTATAGAATACAGTCTAGGCATTAATGATTTCTACCAATAATCCCATCTCAGCTCCTAGACCTTATGCAATGGCATTTTTATCTGTTTATCTAAGTAGTGTTTCTAAAATGTTGCATGTCGAGTGGCACCATCATGCCAGGCTGAGTGGCACCATTCTACCTCTCTCAATTGACTTAACTTTGTCAATCATATCTTTGTCCCGTCCTTAACGGTCTTCCTATTTCCTCTCCTTGAGTCACCACTGCCCTCAAGAAAGTCCCCACCCTGGCTGTCATTATGCTGCTGGCCCTGTTTTGTACAGAACAACATAGTGCTTCCTGCTATGTATTCCAAAAGCCTCATCCAGTGGTGTCCACCTTCCCTGTACCACTGAGTATGTCCTCTAACACCAACTGTCCCTTCAGTTCACATCTGAGTCCCTGTCCCACTTACCTTTACAGAAACATCAGTGTTACTCTAGTACTCTGTTGGATGAATTCTTTCCACCCTTATAAAAGAAAAGTCCCTTACTACTACCATCTCACTTTCCTACCCTTTTATAATGAAGCTCCACAAATAATTGACTGCATCCATTGCCTTTATACTTTCAGCTCATGTTCACTTTGCCGTACATGTCAAACTGCCTTCACCCTCATAACCCAGTTATTCACTGGTGACCCGTGTGTTGCTCCCTTTACCAGCTCATAAGAATCTTCAGCAGCATTCAATGAGCCGCTGTTCCTCTTTCAACATTCCATCTGTTCAACACAATTCCATGTTCTTCTGAGCTTGAAATTGCTTCATTAGTTGTTCTTCCAAAACATATTTGTGTCTCCTCTTCCTCTGTCTATAAACTCTCTCAGTGCTGGATCTTCTTGCTGCTCTATTCTGAGACTTAGGCACTAGATGTCTGCATGCAATCTTATCCATCTTCCTGGGTCAGATGTTATTTTCAAGCCTGAGACTCCATAATGTGTATCTCCATTCTAGCTTTAACTCTGACCCCTGAACTCATTTGACTGCCAATAGAATACGCGCCCACACACACATCATGGTTCTTCTCTATAAACAGATCCAAAAATGGTGGTTTGATTGTGAAATGTCTGCTTGGTTTAAATACTCAGTCCCTGGCTAATAATGTAACTTTTGAAGGGTATGGAATCTTTAGGAGGCTGAGCTCTGCTGGAGGAAATACACCAATATGGGTGAGACCTGCAGTGTTACAGACTGACGTTATTTCCTGTCTGAGCTCTGCTTCCTGACTACGGAGTAGTGAAGCAAGCAAACCTGTAGCTTGCTCATTGTGACATAATGAGTAACACACTTTTTTCTGTAAGTTCCTTCAGCCTGGGGTTTTGTCACAGCAATAGAACAGTAGCCAAGGCACCAAGACTTGGCAGGGATTTCCCACTGGAAACCTGGGTCTCTTTCTATCCTCTTTTCCTTCAGCACAGCCATCAGTCATTGTCTCTCAAACCCTGGAAGTCACAGTGGTCCACTTTTTTTGAACCCTAGAAGTTACTCACTGTTCCTAATATCTGTTTTCTACCATAATTCCATTATCCAATTCAGCCATCTCTGTCTCCTAAAGTATTTTTATTTATTTTTAAAACAATCTTTTCTCATTTTACATACCAATTCCAGATCCCTCTCCTGTCCCTCCTCCTACTCCTCCCACCTTTCACCCACCTCACCCCCATCCAATCCTCAGATAGGGTAAGGTTTCCTATGGAGAGCCAACAAAGTCTGATACATCACTTTGAGACAGAACCAAGGCCCTCCCCCCTATATCTAGGCTGAGCAAGGTATTCCCTCCAAAGAGAACAGCCTCCAAAAAGCCAGTTCGAGCACTAGGGATAAATCCTGATCTGACTGCCAGTAGCCCCACAGACTGCCCAGCCACACAACTGTCACCCACATTCAGAGGGCCTGGTTTGCTCCTATGCAGGTCCCCCAGTTGTCAGTCTGGAGTCAGTGAGCTCCCTCTAGTTCAGGTCAGCTGTTTCTGTGTATCCCCATCATGGTATTGACCACTTTGTTCATATTATTGCTCCTCCCTCTCTTGGTCAGGACTCTGGGAGCTCAGTTCAGTGCTTAGCTGTGGATCTCTGCATCTACATCCATCAGTAGCTGGATGAAGACTCTATGATCACAATAATGGTAGTCATCAATCTGATTACAGGGCAAGACCAGTGCAAGCACCCTCTCCACTATTGCTTAGGGTCTTATCTGTGGTCCTCTTTGTGGATTCCTGGGATTTTTCCTAATGCCCCGTAGTGACTCCCTCAATCAAGATATCGCTTTCCTTGCTCTCCCTCTGTCTTTCTGCCATTTTGGCCATTCCATTCCCTCCTAAAGTATTTTTATATATCACCTTCACTGATACACTCTTGTCTCCATACTACTGTTTCAAATTGAAGTGATCCTTCGCTTCCAAACCCATCAGGATTCACAGAGTGTGGCCATTCCCATCAATGATGAATACTCTGCACAGCAACAGAAATTATCTTTTCTAAAAAGCATAAATTCAGCCGAATATTTACTGTCATGGCATCTCGATGAAGCTCATGTAACATAGTTGTGGCTTTCACTTTTCTGGTGAACCTCTTTGTTCCATCCCCATAGCCTTAGCCTCCCTTCACTCCTGTCTCTAGAGGTGCCAAACTCCTGCACTTTCTCTAGTAGAATGGATTCTCATTTCAGTCTTTTACTTCATCCTTCTGATGTTCTCTTGAAGGACTCATATGTCCCTCAGGTCTTGGTTTAAAAGTCATCTTCAGACATTACAGGTAACCACATCTTACTTGTTTTCATACCCAGCCTTCAGTTTTGCATAATAACTATTTACATAATTTGTAGCTATTAGATTTCTTGACTTTGTTGTTATTGCTCTGGAAAGTCTTATGACTGATTGTAAAAGGCTCTGTGTAATTGATCAAGACACACAGTGCTCCCCAGAGTTCTTGTCACCTCATGGCACTAAATAGTTATTTTTTGAATAAATGAATGATTTTTGCAGTCATATAAGTGCTTTTTTGATTGATTGAACATAACTTGCCTGGGGTGACATGGGGATCAGAAAAAGAGAAGACAGCAATCTGAGGGCAAATACTTCCTTCTAAGGTGGCATACCTGGAATATACGCTGTGATAGCCTCCCACCTTGCTTGATACCACCTCCTCTCTCCTTGTTTACCTTTGGCACACCAATAAAAATAGGGAATGACTTGGAACCATGCATATGTGGACTGACATTTGAGAGTCTATCCTCAGGAGAAATGTCCTGGTTATTTTGGGCAGTGCCAAGAGATACCTTTGTATCTCTATGCTATGTATCTCTATGTTTTGTATCTCTGTGCTATGTTTTTATGGTTGGTGTTTTGGTTTGGTTTTTTGGTGTTGCTGTTCTTTTTGAACCCACAGCACATGGTAAAGAGCCTGTAGTGGATCCATGAGGTTTAAAATTAAAATAAAATATTAAAAGTTAAGAGACATTTCATTTTAATGCCTTAAGGTTCTCCCTTCTTCTGTACTAATAGAACTTTATGAATTCCTCTCATTCTATTTGGGCAAGAATTTGAGATATAAATTTTAATTTTCCTCCTTTCTGATTGAAAATGTGACACTTTCTATGCACTTGTCTATAGCTTAACATTTTCACTACTGTATTCTCAAGAGCCTTTTCTCTAGGTGTACAAAGGCCGTCTTCATTCTTTCTCGTGGCTACCTAACCTTGCTACACCAATGTTACCTGACCACCATCATTTTTTAATGGATATTGTCAGCATGAAATGAGAATGCTTTCTCTTTATTCTCCCTACTGCTTTTACAATGTACTTTTCAGCAATGTTTTGGGGTTTTTCTATTTTAACAGAGAAAGTATAGTATTTTTACTCATTTGAGGAAGTATGTGGGTTGTGTTTAATATTAGTGTGGTTGGGTGTCTAATTCATATGTTTAGTTTTCTGTGAACTACCCATGTGTTTGTGAGTATTTCAGTGGCTTCTTCTGCCTTACATGTATTTCTTTGACAGAAACTGCAGATTCTGCTTGTTAAGACAACCAAAAAGCACTGATTATGCTCACACGATTACCTTAACTATATTAAAGAACTCAGGAATAGCAGACTTTCCTTGACAATGGAAATGGCAAGGAAATGCTTATCTATAGCATTAGTGGTATTAACACTGTGCAGCTTGCCAGCGTGCAACATTGGTGACGGTTGCAGGGCATGTTCCTGAGGCCCTGCATTCCCAGTTTGAGGTTTTACAGACTGGAGAGGTAGTTCAGCCAGTTACATAACTGCTTGTCTTGCAAGCATAAGAGATTGAATTACACCCTCAGAATCCACATGGAAGGAGAACTCCAAGTATGGTGGTGGGTGCCATAACATCAGTCCTTGGGAAATGAAGACAGGTAGATGGATCCCTGAGCCTCACTGGCCAGACATTCTATCCCACTTGTAAATTTCAGGTCAATAAGGGACTCTCTCTCAAAAAAAGGAATAGATAGTGCATGAAGAATAACACTTGAGGTTGGCCTCTGGCCTACACATGCATGTGGATATACATTTATTCACCTGTGCACACACATGAATCTACACATGCACACACACACACACACACATACACACACACACATATATATATACATAAAATAAATCAATAAATTATATTTACATTTTCTTAGTTTTATTGTTTTGGTTTTCTTTCACAGGAAGTTTACTGGGCTGTTTTCCACAGTCCCCATTTTCTCTTGAATCCTTCAAAAATCTTGTTCCTTTCCTCTTCCTAGCCTGTTTAATTGGCATGATGTCATTCATTCTCCCACATACTAATGCCAGGTCTTCATTCTGAAGTCATTTCACCTTTGTCATCTATTTCTTTCCTGAGTTCTGGAGGAGAAAATGCAGACATCACCTGGCGGCCAGCCTACCTGGCACACTGCGCTTTTAAACAAGAAGCATAGCACGCTGTGCTCCTAAGTATTCCTGGAAGTCAGAACAGTGAATTCTGAATTAGCCTGAGTAGCCAGTAGCTGACCTGCTGAGTCTGCACTCTCTGGGTCTCCTTTTATGTTCTTCTGCATAGAGACCGACTATCCAATCCCAGGTCATGTGCTAACCAATCACAGTTGATGAGCTTCCACTGTCTAAGTAGCTGTTCATGTACAATAAGCAGATGCTGTTTCCAGAATCATCTCCAGAGTGGTTCATCTCGGTGTCCTTTACCAACCCATGAGCATCTTGGACCTGTCGATGGAGAGACACCTTGGCAACGATGGTCCGCCATTGCCTGTCTTGCTTCTTCTGTACTTTGCAGCACTTCCATTCTCATCAGCATTTCCCAACTCCCCCCATTCTCTGGTTTTCTTTTATAACAACATAGAAATGTTCCAGCTTGACTGTAATACTTACTTACAATTTTCATCTACATTTTAGGTAACTTTTTTTTCAGCTGCATTGTCTTTGTTTAAAGAAAAGCTAGCTTACATTTTAACCTTTTTTCTCGTTCAGAGTCTCAGGCGTGCTTTGCCATTTGCTGGGTGTCCGTTGAATGCATATTGAGAAGCCACTATGGGTGAGCTTGATTTTTCTAAACTTGGTAATGCTCTATTTCTCACAACGCTGAGTAGGGTGCTGGTATCCTTCAAACCTGCAAAGGTCAAGGACATCACTATTTTGGTTCTCAAGGATTGTCATCTTTAAATGTGTCTCTTTCTTCTGCAGCCTTATTTAGTTCTAGAGGCCATAACAAGTGAGTCTTTATGCCACCCACCTGCTTCACCAGCTGGTCATGACTCTCAGCATCTTCTGTTTAATCATTTGATCAACTAGTTTTGCTGGAGACTTCTAAGATATACCCTTGGTTGTGTTGGGCGTCTTTCTTTATACTTCTTCCTCTGTTAGTTACTGTGTTCCTCAGCCTATCTTCCAGCTGCTCTTGCTCAGGAACTAGTGGTTTTGTTGGTTGGCTCACTTTGGAGTTTTTTCCTTAGTAGATTTTCCGGAACTCTGTAAGATCTTCGTGCATTCAGTGCTGAGTCTGCCCACCACCACTCATCATTTTGCCATAGGACTCTCAGGGTTCCCTTAGTCTCAGTTCCATTACAAAATTATCAGTTTGTTTCTAAATCATAGTTTATGTGAAAATAGAATGTGTGGTTTTTACATATATAGACCCACCTGGAAATTGGAATCAGACAAAAATTTGGGAGCAGGGGGATGGGAGGTAGAGGGGGGAGAAGGGGGCTTGAGGAGAACTTGAGGGAATGGGATGGTCGAGATGGAGGAAGGACAGATATGAGAGCAAGGAAAGAGATATTTTGATTGAGGGAGCCATTATGGAGTTAGCAAGAAACTGGCTCTAGAAAAATGCCCAAGAACCCACAGGGATGACCCCAGCTAAGACCCTAAGCAATAGAGGAGAGGGTGTCTGAACTGACCTTACCCTGTAGTCAGACTGATGATTATCTTAAATATCATCATAGAACCTTTGTCCAACAACAGATGGGAACAGAGGCAATGACCCACATCAGAGCACTGGACTGAACTCCCAAGATCCAGTTGAAGAGTGGGAAGAGTGAGAGTATGAGCAAGGAATTCAGGACCACGAGTGGCTCATCCACTGAGACAGTTTGCTTGAGCTAATGGGAGCTCACCAACTCCAACTGGACTGGGAATGAATGAGCATGGGAACAACCAAGCCCCTCGAAGGTGGTTGACAGCTGGGGCAGACTGAGGGGTCACTGATAGTGACACTGGGATGTGTCTCTACTTGCATATACCTGCTTCATGGGATCCTATTCTCTTTGGATGTAAACCTTGCTCAACCTAGATGTAGTAGGGAGGGCCTTGGAATTTCCACAGGGAGGGGTGCAAGGCACTCCCTTCGGGTTGGAGGGGTGGGGGAGGGTCTGTGGAGGGAGAGGGAGGGGACTGGGAGGAGGGAGGGAGTGGGAATTTGGATTGGTATTTTTTAAGTAATAAAAAAAGAATGTGGTTTTTAATTATTATTATTTTTTGTAATTCTCTTGTTATTATTTGTTTTGCCTGAGAAAACATGGAAATGCAGAAAACCCCACTAGAAAGGTTCCCTATGTCTATCAGACTGATTGCTAATGTTTGTATTACCAGGACCAGTATCCCTGACATGGGTGAATAGATGTAAACCAGACAACAGACAGGCTGAAATCTAGCTAGTCGGCTCTTATTCGATCCCTGCTCTAATCTCCTTCCTTCATTAATATAGCTTCATATGGGTAGGATGGACAGATTCAGTTACAGAATTCTAAGACCCGACTGAAGACCCTTTCCAGGCTCCCCTGGAGATTCCACATCGTCTAAGCTCTTTCTACATCAGGGGCAATCACAACTCCTTGGCTGCTTGTCGACCCGAGGGTATAACAAACAACAGTACTGCCTGCTCAGACACTCAAGAAAGATGTGGAGGGCAGTCAGCTGGAATCCCAGGGCCTGCCTCTGTGACTCATAGGTGCTCCCATGGATCACGGGAGCACTCCACCTCTTAGAGAAGAGCGTTGGCCAAAGATGGCTGAAAGCAGACAGTGTTTTCTACTATAGCTTGAACTTTTGACTTTTACTATTTATTTGTTTTATCATAAAATTTAATATTAAAAAGGAAGGATTGTAAATCAATCAATTCATTTGATATATATTTCATGTTTTTTTCTGTATTAAATTTAAGAACTATCTCTGGTTCTGACCATTTCTAATAATTTTATTAACTTCTTTGTCCTTTCCTATAAGATGTGATTTTTCTACTCTAAAATCAGAGTACTACCACAATCAGAGAAGAAACATTAAACATTTAAAAAGGATTCAGTCAAAAATAAATAGGAAAACTCCTCAAAAGGGAATCTAATACTAATATTTACAGCTTAGAAAATAGTCTCCCTCTAGTGATCCTAGGGTACATTTTATGAAGAATTTTTCCCTTTTTTTTCTTTAAAAAAACAAACACACACACACAGAAAGAGAAAGAGAGAAACATATGCAGTTGCATGAAGACACATGCTCTTTCTCATGTACACAGAAACATATACACACAGAAACAGAACAGATATACCCACACACAAACACACACTCTCTCTCACACACACATTTAAATGCAGAAATACACACACACACAGAAAAAGAGACAGAGATACACAGAGAGAAACATACACAGATGCACAGACACACAGACACATATATAGAGGATATACACACTTTCACACAGATACATACAAACACAAACACACACACACTTCAAGATCTCTTTTGATTTTCTGAAACATTTCTATTCTGTGTCCCAGGGTGTCCTGCATTTTCTTAGCCAAGGTTGATCTTTATCAAGTGTTGATCTTACCTCAGCTTCCTGATGCTATGATTACAGCCATGAACTTCTGCTTCATCTAATTCATAATAATTGAGTATTGTTTAAAGGTCGTCCTATCTGAAACAGTTGAACAGCTTTATGTCTCTGCATTCTGGGTGCTGTAAGTCTGTACATTTGTGCTCAGATGGCCTCCGTGGCTGTGGACCATACACCACGTCTTTCCTGTACTCCAGATCTATGACCAGTCTGTGTAAGTCTACCTGGAGTTGCCCCCTGCTCCCTGACTTTCCTATCACCCAACTCTGCCCAGAGGATAGAGGCATTCCCTTCCTCCAGTGAAACCTAGCCAAGAATCAGAATGCACAGGGACAGTCAACACCAGGCAGCATCATGTCTAGAGGTTCCCAGAACCAGTTCCAAAAGGAGGCCTTTGTAGCCGCTGTGTTTCTTCTTGGTTTCTGAAAACATGACTTCATTTCGCCCTTAGAACTACCTCTTAATATATACAAAGTAATTAGTTAGTTAGCTTTTAGTTTGTTAGTTCCCAGTATTTGTATAGGATACAAACAAGACTTGGTGTCCTCCACTAGCTACAACATTGCTGTTGTTGGTTTTGAACTAACAGTAGGACCTGGCTTTGTTTAAGTTCACCATTTTTCAAGTTCCCTCATTCACCACTGTTCATCTGTAGGAGTCCTTTCCCTCAGCTGGACATTCTGGGGAGGTATTCATGGTTTTAAGCAGTTTCTCTGGCCCTAAGCAAGATGATCTGGTGGAAAATCATCCCTCCCTCCCGAGAAGTGTGACTCTAACTTCACATCTACGCCCTTAAGATATGTACCTTTAGCTGAAGTCGGGGCATGGGACTTCACTCCCAGCACCCAGGCGGCAGAGTCAGGTGGAGCTCTGTGAGTTCAAGTCCATCCTATTCTCTATAAAGAGCCCAGGGTAACAGAGGCTACACAGTAAGACCCTATCAAACAAACAAACAAATCCGAACCTTTTTCTAACCAAACCCAAGAAGACAGGAAACACCCTTATGATCAAATAGTTTCTATTTGTCAGATGTACACACACACACACACACACACACACACAGATATGTACCATAAATGTACTTTCTTCTCTTATCTGCAAAACATTTTGAAAGTGTGTTTCACATTTTAGCATTTGTGTGCATGTGTGTGTGTGTGTGTTTATGTGTGATGTGTATATGTGGCATGTACATGTATTAGAACATGTATTTGAGTGTATGTGGTATATGTTTATGTATATGTGATCTATATGTGTATGTTTGTATGATGTATGTGGTTTGGCTACATGTGTTTTATGTACTTAGTGTCTGTGCCTGTGTATGGTGTGCTGTGTGTCTATTCATGATGTGTGCGATGTTTGGTATGTGTGTGGTATGTGTGTATGCATGTCTGTTCATGCATGCATGTGGATATGGTGCGTGTATTTGTGTGTAGTGAATGTCTGTGAATGTGTATGTGTGTGTCTTCTGTGGTATGTGAATATGGTTTGTTCACATGTTTGAATTTGTGTATACATGTGTTACTGTATGTATATGTGCATGTGTTTGGCGCATGTGTGCAAGTATGTGGTGTGTATGTGTGCATGTGTTTACATGTGCATTTGTATGTGCATGAGTGTGGTGTATATGTATGGTGTGTGGCATGTGTGTGTGCATGCATGTGCATGTAGTATGTGTGTGTGTGGTGGGGTACCTGTGCATGTGTGGTATGTGTATATGTTTGGCCTACATGTGGTACGTGTGCTGTGTTTGTGTATATGTCTTTGCATTGTGTGTGTAGTATGTATGTATGTATGGTATTGTGGTCTATGGTGTTTGTTTGAGTATATATACATTTGAATATATGATGTGTGTGTATGTTTGTAGTTTGTGTGCATATGTTTGCGTGTATGTGTGCATAAAATTAGTGTGTGAGTGGCATGTGTGTGTGGTATTGTAGTACATAGTATTTGTGTGTACATGTGTGTGAGTGCATGCTTGGTGTGTGTGTGATATGTATGTGCAAGTGTGTGATATATGTGTGTAATTTGCATGCACATATTTGCATGTGTGTGTATATATGCATGCATTGTGGTATCTAGTATGTGTATGTGTTGTTTTTGTTATTTGTGACATGTGTTATGTGTGTGTATACTGAGTGTCTGTGCATGTGTGGTGTCTGTGTGTTTATATATGTTTCTATATGTATTTATGTTCCAGTCTGTGTGGTATATGTGTGTGTCTATGTATCATGTATATATGGCTTGTGTGGATGTGTGTGTGCATGGGTGTAGTATGTGTGTATTTGTGTCAATCTGTGTGTGAGCACATGGGTGTAGTATGTATGCATTTGTGTATAGTATTATGGTCTCTGGTATGTGTATATGGGTGTGTATGTGCATGAGTGTGCAGATGTGGTGTGTGTGTACATATATGTGTGTATTGTATATGTGGTCTATCTGTGTGTATGTGCATGCACATGTGTGTATGCATGCACATTTATGTGGTATTTACATGTGGTATTGTGATGTGTGGTATTTGTTCATAGGTGATGTTTGTGTGTGCATGCATGCACATGGTATGATGTGCTTGTGTAGTATTTGTGCATAGGTGATATATGTGTGACTGTGTTTTGTGTATGTGTGTGTCCATTCTCTTGGCTTTGTAATCCTTTTCTAAGAATAATCCTTTCAGAAAAGGGAATCTCCATTTTTTTATATTTAAGTTTTTTAATTTTTGTGTGTTACTATTATGAGTTGTATAATTATAAGAAAGGAGGAATGCTGCTTAAGCAAAATTACATAAATTAACAATGAAAGACAAAGAAAAACTCATGACTACTTCCATTAAGATAATCTTCATTCCCATCTCATTTCAATACACAATGAAAAATGAAGACTTTTCCTTCTCCCTTCCAAACACATAATGGGAGCTGCCTCAAGGACGGCTCTATTCATGAGCAATTATTCTAAAGGGCTTCATTTCTAAACACAGAATCCAGAATTACTAAATGCAAGGGTGACAACATATAAACATATATCCAAACCTCTTACCACTGTCCGTGAAACCACTCATCCCTCTGTTTACAGACGTGTGTGACTTTCCTCTTCATCCATGTTGTGCCTGCATTTTATTTCTCCTGGCTCCGTGATCCAGCCATCCAGACCAGAGCCTGAGTAAACACAAGTGGGGCTTTTTCCCTTTTGATACTCAAATCCATCTTCAACATTTCTGATCAGTGTGCAGTGCGTTAAATACCACAGCAGATGGTGCTTTCTGATGCTGTGTTGCTCCATGAAGCAACATTTTGTCTTGTGTGCTGCATTATCAAAAAATCAAACATGTAATTATGCAAATATGTATGCCTTTATAATAATCAAGTTTTATTGTAAATGGTTGATGCACATCAATTTGATCCTGTAGTGCTGTTTTAAGTGAGGTTTAAGTGGCTTTTCAGTGTACCCAGAGGCAACACAAATGCATCTCTGGAATATTAATAAAATCCTGAATCTTTGAGACCTCAACTGGAATCTCATTGCTTATACTGATTGAAACAAAATGCTAATCCTTTCCTTAAAAAAAATTGTCCTTTGTTATTTAAAACACTGATATTAGTATGATATGAAGGACCATTTTATTTTAAATTGTATTTTAATGTAGTTGTTACAATAACGCCTAATCATACTATATTCAGTCTTCACAATGTAAATTTGATGAGACATGAATCCAATCATTTTGCGACAATGAATGCAGTCATGTATTTTAACCAGTCCGGTTTTTCTAATTCCACAAATTTCTCCAGCCAGTGGCTGTTTACTGGTTTCACTTCGGGTAGTATTCACTGTCCTTTGTGGGGACATGTATTGTGAATATTCATTCCAGAAGTAATTGACTTCTTTAAAATGTAAACCGAAGGGGGATTCTTTACGTTGAATCCCTGGGAGCATTTTCAAGAAGGATTATAGCTTAGACAAGTGGGATTTGGTTTTTTTTTTTTTCAAACTGAGCAGAATCTGGATTTTAGACGTCGGATCATTTCATTGGTACACAATAGTGCCCACGGTCTCGCCCTAAATACAAACACTCACACATTCTGCTGCGTTGAAACCAAACAGATGGACTGTGGCTTCTGATAATCTATGATTGTAAATTATTTTTGCTTGTTTGTTCCTCTCAGAGGGAAATAAAAGGACAAGAAAAGCAGAACACAAAAGGAAATACAATGGAGCTTGAAAGGGAAGAAAATAACTACATGATTTCCTCTTTCTATCCCCCAGTCCCCGCTCCTCATGTTTGCTTTGGTTACTGGGTTGCTATGATTATGGGCTGTGTTTCCAGTGGCTGACACTCCCCTGCAAGATGAAATAAGCACTTTTGCCTTCTGTCTCCTGCCTGGTTTCCTGTACTACCCTTCATCTTTCCACAGAGCACATCGTTCTTCTAAATATGTACATGCATTTGATGTCTTCTTCATTTTTTGCCTAATGCTTATGTGCTGCTATTATATCTCTCTGCTTTTTATTTGTCTCATACTCAACTCCCTGACATCATCCCAAATATGCTTTTGTCCACGTGTGTGGTGTCCCTCCTACCTTAGGCACATTTAAGGCACATCACTAGTCTGCTGCTCCACCACCATCATACATTTCGTTATTGGTAGTTGCATCATCTCAGAGCCCTAAGGCTTTTGCATATTCAGTTATTAATTATATTTGAATGATCAAGAGCAACATGTAGGTAGCCTACAGAGAGGTAGGCAGGTAGGTCAGCAAATGCTGTGTGTGTGCATATGAGTGAGACAGTAGGGCAGAAACTTTTATTGCTTAGTTACCTGTCTATAACCATATGCTAAGGACATCACATCAGGATATAATTTCAATGCACATAATATAATTTCAATTCCCCAGGAATCTTCAGAAACCTAAGCTTCTTTATTATTGATGTCATATATGTCAATTTTCTATACCCCTTGATTCTTCCGTATCCCATTTAGTGCTAATCTTACTGTTTGAAGCAAGACTGTCTAAGTCATTAAAAATTCTGTGAGTTTTGTTACTCATTACTGAGATGGCATTTTCAATATAAAAATGGCATAGTCCACATGCTATTTAAATCACACACACAGATAGAGATAGATAGATAGATAGATAGATAGATAGATAGATAGAGACAGACAGACAGACAGACAGACAGACAGACAGACAGACAGACATCTACGTTAATGTAGCTGCTAAGTAGTATCTGTGGCCTTTTGTAAAGGTCAAGGCAAGCTTGGGACAGTTTGAAGATTGCAATCTGTGTGGCTTTCTTCTCTGCCCATAATTAGAGCTCTGGGGATGGCTTCTGAAATCAAGGGAGCTGTGCTCAACTCCATGTATGCATGTCGCCCAGAGTTGGATTTCACTTGCTAACATGCTGTGAGTCATTCAGAGCTGACCACCAGATTTCTGGAAAAACTCATATCCTCATATATGTTCAAATAAAATGGTTCCTTCATTTTTGACTTTATAAACTCACAGATGTAAACCTGGCATGAGGATCAGTCCATTTTTTAAATAACCACCTTTGTTATTGCAAGGTGAGATTCGAGTTGAATTGTAGTATGAGGATGTGACAATCAATCTCTTAATCTATAGCAGGAAAAATCTATTGATCTAAGCATTCCTGACCTTAGAACTGCTTTTTCAATATGCAAATACAAGGCAGGGTTTTTTTCTGCTTTTGAATTTAACTTTGGATGATATGACATTTCAAGCTCAGTTTAGAGATAAAAACTTGAGAGTAACGTATATGGCAGTAGCATTGATTTTAACAGAGTACCAAGAAATGCAGTCACATTCTGCTGAGGTTTCACCGGCAGAGATTGCTTCTGCATCAGAGCCCATTACAGATGTAATTCACTAAGGTCTTATGGGTGACAAAGCTTTAATTAGCATCACAGTGTTTTCTAATGTGATTTTGTACTTGTAAAAACAGGATTGGGAATCAAAGTATACTTTTATAAATGCCAATTTTAATTGCATTACCGATGGTGTGTGGGTCTTTAAGCACCCCGCTCAGATTCTCACATAATACCTCTCTATTTGCAGGATTAAGTGTGAAATGTAAAGAAAAGATGGCATATGTTGTATCATAAAATACCTTTAAATCAAGAGGAAAGACGGTGGCTCACAGCATAAAGTTCCGCATATAAGACCACAGCTTCTGACCACAGGCTCAAAAACAGATCAAACCTAGCCATTCTGATGCTGTATTCCATTGCAGGACAAGCCACAGAGAGTGTGCATTTTGGAGGCACCCTGGGTCCCTAACTTCTTCTAAATCCTAGTACCACAGAAATTTCTGTTTCAAAATTTCTGTTTAGCTTTTTTGCTGTTTTTATTTTGCCTTTGTTTGTTGGTCACTGCTGTTCTCTCTTTCCACTCAGAAGAGGGGTCCCACTTATCAAAGAGTGCTGTTAGTTTGCTCAGAGAATATTTCCAAGAAGATCAGAAGTAGAAAGTTCCCATCTCGAATTGAGGGTTTGCTATCAAAATCACACCATTTCATCAATGCATTGTATTTCAATCCCGAGCATTTAGTAGCTGTGGGTTCGGTCACCTGCACCACTCTTTCCATGAGCAAGCAAGAACATCTCACCTTTTAAAGAGAAGGAGACCTACTGATGGCGAGGTTACACAATTTATCAACTGTTAACCAATATCTCCGTCGAAAAGTAAGACTGAAGCATGGATTTCTATTTTCCAGCTTGCCGCTATAATTATTCTATCTGAGAAAGACAAAACACTGGGCGGAGACCACGTGAAAGTTTCTGTGTGTGTGTGTGTGTGTGTGTGTGTGTGTGTGTGTGTGTGTAAAAATAAAATCAACATTTACTTGACTTTCGTGGGTGAAGTAAAGAAAATTCACAGATGTGTTGATGTGTTGGTTGTCTGGAGGGATGCTGGGACCGAAGTATCTTGAGTTGAAATGAGTTTGATTTTGACTTTTTTCTCAGGGCTGCAAATACAGTGGTTAGCTGAACACTGGTTTCCATCCAGAGCTCCCACAGTCACACTATCTCCTACTCATCTCCTCCGCTTGTGTCACTAAGAAGAGAAGGCATGGCGTACTCCTACGTACATGTGATAGTGTTAGCTATGTGAGTTTTATTTTCTTGTTTTCATTTTGTTTTCTAGAGAGGGTTTTTCTGTGTAGCCCTGGCTGTCCTGGAACTCACTCTGTAGACCAAACCTAGGCTGGCCTGGAACTCAGAAATCCACCTGCCTCTGCATCTGGAGTTCTAGGATTAAAGGCATGTGCCACCACTGCCTGGCTACTGTTTCGGTTTTAAAGCCCAAGTTCTTTAGATTTTTACTTCTTTATTCTTCTCTAACTTTGCTTTGAAATTTTCAGAACAACAGGAAGAAGACAAGAAGGACATAGTGAGTTCTGCTGCTTTACAAATTTTCTGGTAGGGGTTAAAGAAAAACAAACCTCAGATCTAGGTCAATGTAAGTTTTGAAGTTTTTCTTTTCTTTTCATTTATTTTTAATTGCCCTTTAATTTCTTATTGATCCGCTAACTAAATGATCCTTGTTTGATTCAGTGGATGACCTAGCAAGATTGCTGGAGTGAAATTAAATGAGTTGGTCTCTCCTCTCTTGCTAGCAATTGAGTCCTGCAGTTTTCATATTTACAACGCACTCAAGAAGACGACGCAGGAAAGGACAGCACAGCCTGGGAACTCTACAACTGCCTGCCTACTTCAGCTCATTTTCATTCTCTACTGGGCCCACTGGGAAAATCTGGCCGAGTAGTAGAAATCCAAGGGGTTTGGTTGCTGTGAAATTTTCTTTTATTTTACTTTTAGACTAGGAAGACCTCTCCTTGCATTGCTTCTGTTACTATGTAGTGTGAATTCTCTAGTACGAACTTTTGATTTAGCCTCTACTATCTCCTATCCGTTCCAGACCCTCTAGTATTATGTTGCTTTGATGCTGCTTTTTTTTTTTCTTCTGTTGTCTGTCTATAGCCTTTGAGCACTATCTATCTAACCTCAGTTCAAGTCCTGGCCCTTTGGACATCTCTTCCTGATGTCCCTAACCCTGATGTCACCCCCTTTTGTCCTCTACAGCTGCTCATGCGTCACTTTGTGCAGCACAGCCCCTCAGAGTTGATGTTTAGCCATATACATCTGTCTCATTTTGCTTGTTTTTTTTTTTTAAAACAGAGGTTCACTCTGGGTAAAGATAAATATTTGGGGGCAGTTTAATACTATGTCCATTTAACAGAATAACAATAAGTTCTCCCTAAGGCCCTATGACCTACCCAGCCATAGCTCTTTGGTCTATTTCACAGCAGCAGGCATGAGTTTTGGCTAGTAGAGTGAGGTCCTTAGTTCAACGAGAAAAAGTTTGTTTACCTCCCCCATGACGTTCATGACATTCTTACACCAAGGGGCATATCTTACAAGACAGATTATTACTGTATATTGCAGCATTCACAGTTGGATAGTTGATTATATTCTTAGTAGTTTACGTAACACCTTCTGTTACATAAGCTAACCAGTAATGGCAAAGCTAACAGGTTGGTACTACCTTGACTTTTCCATGTGCTATGACTCAAGTAGACAATGTCTTCCACAACAGGGTCTTACACCATTGACTTCTGGAGAGGTACCAAAACCAAGGCAACTGACAGCAATTATTGGGAGGTCTATGAGGCCCCACTGACTGACAGCTTGAGAAGAGGTGACCCATGCCCAACACTGGGTTTTTTGTTTTATAGCCCATGGTGTCTGAGAGAAGCCTTGTTCCCCACATAAGGGAACTCTGTTTAAACTGTTTTTATATGGGTATATTTATATTTTATGAGACTTCCAAAATAAAATAGGTTTCCATATGACTTTCTCAAAGGTCTTTAGTGTTTGTTATCTCTCCTCAACCTCCTCCTCTCTGTGTCCTCCCATCCCCCACTCCGCCTAATACTGATTACCTTGCTTTTTTTTTATCAAGTTCTTTGCTGATGAAGAGAAAAGCTACTTTTTCTCTTTTTTTTTTCACTTTCATTCTGTGTCTTGCTAGATTGCTGAAAGTGTTATCGGAGCTAAAAGTTTTCCAGTGGCATCTTTATGATTTCTATGTATAATATTGCACTATTTTAAACAAGGTTTACTTGACTATTTCCTTTTCTATTTGTAGCCCTTCTATTTCTTTCTCTTATCTTACTGCCCTCGCTGAGATTTCAGGCACTATGCTTAGGAAGTGTAGAGAGAATGGGTACCTTCCTTTGTCTTGTGCTCTGTGGTCTCAGTTTTACTAGGCAGCTGTGAGTGCTGCAAAGGCTTTATGATGCAAGCCAGTAGCAGGGCCTCTGAATGTAGATGCTGCCACTCTGAGAATGCCATTTCATTTGGTATTCCAGGGACTGAGCTGTGAGCCATCAACAGGGACACGGAACATCTCCACATCAAAGAGATGAAGTTAGTCACAAGTGACAATCCAATGTTAAATAATTAAGTTGTTTTAGCTGTTAACTGTAAGTGAATGTTGTTTTTAATTGCACTTTAATAATGCCATGCCCTTTATAACCAAAATTAATGTTTTCCGTCGCTCTGTTTTTGAAGTATGTGTCAGTTTAATTAAACTATTAATGGTAGACAATTTTTAAGTATTTTGTATTCCTCATTAAACTGTATCTGTTCAACAAGCGTAAACAGGAAGGTGGAGTTGAGAGAGCTACCTTCTATCTGATAAATTGTTCTTCATGGGATATGATGGTGCCTTGTGCTTGCTCCCCATGGTAACCAAACTCGCCTCCAGTTATGTTCTCCACTGATGCGTTTTAAACATAAAGATGAGGGTTTCTTTGAGTCTGTTGAGATTTTGGAAACAAGCAGCGGAAACACGGGAGCAAAGGAGTGCAAGGACGGTGACTTCCGTTCATTTGGGGTCAAGGGGACCCTTCTGACATCTACTTCTGACGATTTGGAGCAGAGTCTGCAAGACAGGCTGACTCTCTCTCCTCTGTCCTTCTGTGTTGCTTAATTATTGCTGAGCCTTAAACAAAACACATGAAACCAAACCAACCCAAACAACCATTTGTTTTTATTGCCAGAAATGACAATTGATAAAGTAAACACTGCACAGCCCAAGCCTTCCCTGGATTCAATTCAAGAGAATCGATCGGAGCCTTGGTTAAAGATCAGGAGGAGCTGGGGCAGGATAATTTCTTAGTTTCTTCAGGCCACTGATGACATATGCAAATAGAACAGGCACTCTAATTGGCAAATACTTAGGGAAGAATCAAAACAGCATTGAAACTGCACTTCTCTAGCGAGAGGAATGGTTGGGCTGCATCTGCTACATATAGTCAGAGATGTAACATGCTATAATAGAGACAAGTGTGTCCTTCCTTTGTGTGGCAGATCAATCAATAGCTTTTCATGTGATCTTGTTCACTATTATGTTGGTAATGAAACCCTCGTGTGATGTGACAACTGTGGAGTAACATTTGGTCACAAAGCGGGTGTTAACAAGCACAACTGGCACTCTGGTAATTAGACTGATTTCTGGTCGCTTCTTTCACAAATTGTCGATAAGTGCAGTGAACAGGCCAGTGATTCCTTTCTGAACAGCTATATTAAGCTTCATATTCTTGGAAATTCATCTGCTAGGTTTCTTAGTGGGAATGAAGCCATGTAGGAGAAAGAATATATAATAGTCTTTCCATTTTGGTCAGCTCATGTATATGCAAATCAATCAATCTATATATCTCTATCATCTATCTACCTAATTATATATGTATGTATTTATATACCTGTTCATCTATCTATAATCTATATATCTATCTCTGTCTATAATATATCTATCATCTATTTACCTACAATGCTTCCATTTAATCACCCATCCAACTATCTCCATATCAAAAATTTACTACCAGTAAAATTCAAGCCATGTATCAGCATACTTATTTTTGATTAACTGGTATCTGGCAGAAACCACGATATACCATTCAGTAAGAAAAAGACGCAAATGTGCCCATACATAAAAGAAAAAAATATTTAAAAGAAAACCATCTCCTTTACATTTTGGTACAAGAGAGGCAGATATTTTCTGAGCAGCTAAAGTTATCTGAGAATGAAGGTAGAGTTGTAACAAGACCCAAATCCTGGCTTCAGTGTATGCCAATATTAATCAGCGAGGTTGGCAAATATGCCAAGAGTTTCTGGAAAGATTGATAGGTAATTACAACATAAGGTAAAGAAAAAGAAAGGACAAATAAGGCAGGGGCTCAGATTTATCTTGGAGTAAAAGAAAAGCTCCTATGAAAGGAGATGACCTTGAGCCTAAATCCACACAGAAGCCACCCTGCTAAACTAAGGAGATGCAGGTACTGTTAGGAGAGGGGACAGACCAAGACAAACACATGGGGCTCTGACATCAGAAGATACACGGACTTAGAAAACAAATCATGATGCTCTCTACTAAGTCACGGTTATGATTTGAATATAGAATGCCCCATACAGGTTCAAGTGCTTAAGAAGTGGATCATCAGCTACTGGAGCTGTTTGGGAAGGCTGGGCAACTTTTAGGAGGTGGAGCCTTGCGGGAGGAAGTGGGTCACATGGGGTTCCAGTTCCCTCTCACTGTCTATTTCTCAGTTGGCCACGCGTTGACAAGGTGCCTCACACTCCTGCTGCCTCGCGTTCCCCTTCATAAACCCTCAGCCACAAGAAAGTCTTCCTCTCAAGCTGTTTTGTGTCAGGTTCTAGCAACTAGAAACAAAAAGGAAAAGATGAACCTGATATAGTTATCCTAAGAAGTTTGTCTTTGGAAAGCAGGGGAGGAACTAAACCAGGATACCTAGGATCCATATATTTGTGTGTGTTGCACGTTTGAAAGAACATTAAATAAGAACATATATATGAGGAAATTTTTAATAAAGAATGTATAATATTTTTTAAAAAGTTGGATGATTCATTAGATAAAATTCCAAAGTCCTGCTTGTGTTTCTTGTATTTGAATTAGCAGAACTGAAGGCGGGGTCTCATTCAAAATGAAAGTAGTTGGTCTTCTCTAAGTTAGGAAGAAAAGACGTGAGGCCATTGCTTAAATAACAGGAATGGATTTCAAGTAGGTAAGTAGTTATGGAATTAATGTTGGTTTTCTGGTGTCTTAAATACATTCCCAACAAGAATTAAACATAGGTCAACCCTCTTTACAAATAAAAAAATTGCATTTTATTGTTTGAGTGTGTGTGCGCACGTGCCACAGTGCATATGTGGAGGTTAGAAGACAGTTTTCAGTAAGTGGCTCTCTCTTCCAACCACGTGGGTCCTGAGGATTGAACTCAGGTTCTCAGCCTCGATGGAAGTAGTTTTTCCCACCGAGCCATCTCACCAGTCCTTAATTAGGATTATTAGTTACCCTTCTCATCACTGTGATACCTGACAGAAACTGTTCAGAGGAATAAACATGTAACGTTGGCTCTCTGTTTCAGAGAGTTCAGTCCTCCACGACAAGGAAAGTCAGAGCACAATAGTTCACAATGTAACAGTTTCCTCCCCTGCACTGCTTTTGTTGTTAACCACAGTAAGATGAATGTAACCAGGACGCTGCCACACCTTCTCAGCCATTCTTAAGGGTCCATTCCTGTTTGTTCCCAGATCCCTGGCTTTGGATATATGTTCTTGGTCATGTAATTTGGTTAGCACTCAGGCTCTGTTTTAAATGTTTCATATTCTAATATCATTTCTGACTTTAACAGGTGGGAGTTGAGAGCTCTTGGGTTTCTATGCCTCTGTGAACATTTTATACAAATCAAAGGAAAAAAAATACAGAATCTCTATAAAGATGTTGATCAGGTAGTAAAGGGAAGGAAGATGAATTTCTGAAAGTATTTTGCTGAAGAATGAGAAGTGAATTGTAGTGAGGCAAATGTAGACACAGAGAGACCAATTAAAGGGATATTAGAGTGATGTGGAAGAAGGAATAATCATAACTTGCATCAAGCCAGGTCCAGTGAACAGTAATGACTTGAGAGCATGCATTTTTGGGTCAGATTGCCCAAGGCTAGTTACTGGATTTGCTGTACTGTGTGTGGGTGCATATATGCTTGCGTGTGTGTGTGCCATATTACAATTTCATGTATTCAATTACAAAATGCCACACTGTTCCAGTCTCTATCCTGCCCTTTGGATTGCTGTATTGAACAAAATGTCTCTGTTCTAAGCATTGATATTAGTGAGAGCACACATAATAAAATAAATAAATGAAGAATAAAAACAATTTTATATTTAAATAGGTGTCAGGATAAGAAGTCCACAGCAACTCCAGCAAATGATTTTCAGCCTCTGAGGTGTCAGACCAAAATATGTTAGATCTCTA
This sequence comes from Ondatra zibethicus, assembly GCA_004026605.1. Taxonomy (NCBI): domain Eukaryota; kingdom Metazoa; phylum Chordata; class Mammalia; order Rodentia; family Cricetidae; genus Ondatra; species Ondatra zibethicus. Next base: position 29,172 of record PVIU01001673.1, read on the forward strand.
CAGATATACATAGATCAGAGTCTGTCCCCAAATGCCTGCTGCACTGTCTCAAGCAGCCTCATTTGGCCAAAGAAGCCAGGTCACCATTACCTCCAGATGGCAACCTATACAAGGTCCGGAGCCACTTTCCCTGTTCACTCTGTTATAGAGAAATTAGAAATGGAGGGAGTTCAAAAACAGAACTGGGCAAACCATGTCAGCTTCAGTTGTGTCGCTGTTGAGGAAGAATGGAGATTTGTATGTTTCTTTTCGCTTTGTGTAAAATTTTTACCTTTGTGTAGCTTAGTGTCGATTATAAGAAATTGTTATCATCTTCATAAGCATTGGGTAATGTGTCTCTTGGATCACAGAGATTTGCTTTGGTTTTGGCTCGCTTTATTATCACAAAGGAGGAAAAAGACAAAAAGAGGAAAAGAAGATACAGTTGATAGCTCAACTCCAAATCTTTTCAACACCCTCTTCACACCCACACAAAAATAAAAAACAAACCAAAACAAAAAAAATCTGTAATGTAATTAACCTGAGAGCGATCGTGAGAGCAGTTTTGTTAAGGCTTGTGGATAAACTTTTCCAAAGCATTATAAACATGGTCATTTACAGATAGAATTTCTATTTTTATTCTTTCTGGGATTAATATGAACCTCTCTAATTTTTAATATCATAGAAAACTATTAATTTTCTTTATGAGTTTTGTTTTTGTTTGTTTTGTTAAGTTCCATTTTCACCTAAACGTTTAGCCAATTGCTTTCTTTCATTTATCTTTTAAAATATTTTAGCTTCATCAGAAAAGTATTTGTACCTTAAGTGCTAATCTATTGTATTTCTCTCTAGTTTTTGTCTAAATGCTTTTCTGTATTGTTATTGATGATGTAATTGTATTATCCAGTGACTATCTGAACCTTTGGTTATCAGACTTTTCTTTGAGAAGTCCATACTCATTCTCTTGGGTGAATCCTGTTTACTTCTGATTTCTTCTCTTTTCCCAGTCTTATTGCTAAAGCCCACATTAAAATGCCTTTATTAAAAATCAACTATGTCTCATTAAGAAGTAAGTCTTCAGTTTCTGTGGTCAGTTGCAGTTATTAGTTGCTCCCTTCTGTTGCTTGCTCTTAAATGTTTACTGAAGCCTGAACTGCTGCATGGGATTCGTTTTCTGATGAGGGCACTGCTTGGAAATGTGGTACTGTCATGGGGGAAATAGCTTCTTCTTGCTACTGTGCCTTCAGGACACACTCTCTGGAACCCAATCTTTGAAGAAGCTGTTTCATCCTTATTCACCTTCTTTGCCTTTTGAGAATAATTTGAAGGAGGAGATCGTATGTGTGGTCTGTTTACACTGTTGGACTTACCACATGTATTTACTCATTCATTCTTACAATGTCTCCAGACATGGCTCCTTCTCAAACATCTGTATCTTAACTTTCCCAGTTATGTAAAGACACACTCGTACAGAAGTGGTAGAATTTCCTAAGTTCATAGTTAGCATTTATAAGTGAAAATTTATATACTGGAAAATATACATTGTATCTTTTAGGAATATGGTATTATAACTATATATTTTTCCAGTCAATATTCTATAGGTCATGTTATAGTAGCAAATAAGATTATATTTCAGAGCAGTTCTAATTTTTCTAATACAAAACCTAGTTAGAAAGTAAAATAAATGAAATCTTAAGAAATAAACCATTTTCAGCACGATCTGTTCTGCTCACCGATACTAAAGTAAAATCTTAACTATTCGTCACTGCCCGTTGTTGTTTTAACTTGGGCACGGTGGCTTTGTTGTACTCTACTGCTTTTCATCCAGCAATTGCGACTCCACAGCTATTGGCCTGCTTCTGTGGCAGAGGCCTGGCTGCCCAGGCTGCAACCTGGCAGTGACTCTGCTGCTGTTCTTCTGCTCCACCAAAAACAAACACCACAAAAACAAAAATAAAACCAACAATCCTCAAAACTCCTCCCTAGTATTCCCGGTTTATCTCTTTTCTCTTTTCTAGATGCCCTCTGATGGTCTATGATTGTTTTCTGTCAACTAATTGCTAACTCTGTCTCCTGGCCCCAGATCAATTTTATTTAGTTCATGCAAATGCAAACTTGGGGTTCAGAGTGCGACTGAATATCCCAAATAGTTCATTTCTGAGTAATTGTTCTATTGTATTTTTTTTAAATGAAAATAGATCTTGCTTTCAGACAATACATCCCAACCATTGCTTCCCCTCCCTCTACTCCTCCCAGAACCCCCCTCCCCGAGCTGGTCTCCCCCAGACCCTCATCCCCTCCATTTCCCTTCAGAAAAGAGCAAGCCTCCAAGAGATGACCACCAAACAGAACAAAACAAGATATAAAAAGACAAGTTGAAATCCCTTATATTTAGGCAGGACAAGGCAATCCAATAAGAGGAAAAGAGTCGCAAGAGTAGGCAAAAGATTCAGAGATATACCACTCCCACTATTAGGAGTCCCACAAAAACAGGAAGCTAGTAGCCACAGCATATGTGCAGAGGACCTGGTGCAGACCTATACAGGCCCTGTGCTTGTGTCTGCAGTCTCTGTGAGTCCATTTAAGCCCTGCTTAGCTGATTCAGTGGGCCGTGTTCTCCTTTTGTCCTTGAACCCTCTGACTCCTACACTCTTTTCTCCCCCTTTTATGTAGGGTTCCCCAATTTCTGAGTGGAGGGGCACAATGGAGACCTCCAAATAAAACTCTCTCCGCACAATGTCTGGCTGTAGGTTTCTACATCTGCCCCACCAGCTGCTGGAGAAAGCCTCTCTGATGATGACTGGACACGGCGCCTGTTATAGTGGAATATCATTAGGAATCATTTCACTGATTTTTTTTGCCAGTCATGGTTGCTTCTACCCTAGGTCTCTGGTCTATCTAGTCTCTTGTTCTTGATCATCCAGGCAGTGTAGAGAATGGGCTTTCTCTCGAGATGTGAGTCTCAAGTTAACCCAAACATTGGTTTGCCACTTTCACAAGTTATATGACATCATTGTTCCAGCACATCTTTCATGAAGGACAGATTATTGTGGAGGGTTTCATGGCTTATTCATTTTATTCTTTATTAGCACAGCCTACTAGTCATTCTATTGTCTTTATCATTATACCAGATTATTGCATGAGGGCAATATTTTTATTAATTTTTTCACTGATTCTGTTCCAAGGTCTTTAATATTACCTGGGACATGGCAGGCATCTAAATAATAGCCATTAAATATGTGCGAATACTGGAGCAACATAAAGTTCCTATATCGAGCTAGCATGTCTTTCAAGAACTGAAGGCTTTGAGACACTATGCCTTTCTCATACCCAACAAACAGAACAACCAAAATTGTGGAAATTCTTGCCTCACTACAGAGACAAAAAAGGTGATGGGAGCCACATTGTTCTCACACTTGAGCAATGGACACAGGGAGGCCCCTAACAGTCCCCTTGCCAAGGTAATTAACTTGCCTCGGAAGCCTATCAAGGGTACAATGATGTAGAATCCCCTGACAGAGATAGACTTCACTGTTTGAGACAACTATTCAGTCACTCTGCTATCATTTTCCACCCTTACAACATATATGAAAAAGTTACCCAAGAACTGAGAAAAAATGTTCACTGAGAACAGTCTCTTGGGAGACTGAGTACCGTGCAAGAGGGAGTGGTCATGGCATCTCATCTACATTGGGAGGTAACCAGGCGAAAATAATTGTTTCCAAAGAGATCACAATCAGACAGAAATGTGTTTTCTTCCAACATGCAGACCTATGTATCCTCTCTCCCCTTTCATCTTGCTATCATAGGACATTCCATCCAAAGATCGGAACTTTCTGAAAATTCAATAGCCATCATATGGCCTGCTTTCAATATGAAGAATGATACTCAATGCAATATTCAAAATGAAAATTGGTTATGCATGTAGCCTTTCGATGAGGCTTAAGAAAGCCCAAGCTACACGTACTGTAAAACTTAATTGAAAATAAAAGCTTGTACGATGACAAGGCAGAAACTGAAAACCTCTGTGTACGACCATAGCCTCTACTCAAAAGTACTTTCATTTAAAATAGCAACAGAAATCTATGACATCATTTCTAAACAAACAGATCTCATAGATTCAGGTGCTACTGAGGCTAATTTATCAGTTACTGAGGAGAATGACAAACATATATGTCCAACCCAAGTCACGGACAGAAAGCTTACCTTCTTTATTTGAAGTAAATTGATATGGGGTTGTTGCATGGAGCAATAAAGTATGTATATTTTGATGTCAATTTAATCCTAATGCCTCATATTCATGACAGTAGTGAGAAAAGCTTTTTTATATAAACTTGCTCCTGAGATATCATTAGTGAAACCCTTTTAAACTATGGCTCTCTCTCACCTATGTTATATATCTCCTTTCATTTGGATTTATCCTTATATAAAAAATGATAGTAGGTGCTTAGGATATATAATATTTGTTCCCTATCTACAAGGAGCTTACAAATCAACAAATAAAATGAGAATTGTCCAAATCTGGGTCAAATCCCTTACCAAGGACTATATACAGTTGATAAATAAATGTCAGAATAGATGCTTAGCATCATATGTCATCAGCAAATGTGAAATAAAACAAGATCCCATTAGACGCCTATTAGAATGGCGGTGACACCACACCACTGGCATTAAGTGATGGTGACAATGAGGGACCGTGAACTTCTGCTCTCTGCTAGTGGGAATACAAGCTGGGATGGCTATTTTGGAAAGTAGTTTTATAATTGTCATATAAAACTAAATAGATGCTGGTCCCACCATCCATCATTCCAGTTCTTTGATATTAACTCTAAGGAGTTATAATTTCTGTCTACATAAAGCCTGCTCATAGAGTACATAAATATTTATAGTAACTTAACTCATAGTCACCCAGATGGATTAGTCTCTTAGCTACACTTCAGGGCTTAGGTAGATAAACTTTGGTACCACTTGATGACAGACAACATTTAGAATTAATAAGAAATTATCTATTGAGCTTTTACAAACCACAGAGGAGAATTAAATGCATATTACTAAGTAAAACTATTGCATATTCTTCATATTACAAAGTGAAAAAGACTATACATACTGTATGATTCCCACTTTCTGGCATTGTGGAAAGGCCAGAACTATAGCCAGCAGAAATATTGATAGCTGCCAGGAACTGGCATAAACCTGTGGGACATGAGCATGTGGAGGAAAGGAAAATCTGTTTTTCTAATGTTTAACATGCCACACACAAAATTATAGTGTCTGTGTGCTATTAAAGTAATAACAACTAATATTCACCATAACTGTAGATATCTAGCTATCGTTCTAGAGGGATAACTCTAACATTGGCGATATACCCTGACATGGATGTATTAATCACACATCCATGTAGCCTCGGTTGCAACACATGGGCCACTCTAATGGGAAGTGCTTGTGAGAAAGAACACTCACTGGTGAAGGGAGTTTTGGGGAAAAGGACGTGAGACATTGGCTTGACTAAAGTTTGTCTGAAACTTTCCTGAAAATACTTATGCAGTTCTGTCTAGGGATCTCTGGACTTCTCAAGGAGTTTTCCACAAAAATAATTATATTTAGGAAAGAATTTGAAATGGGTGAAATTAGTGATTTATCCAGAATTCAACAAATAAGTTGCTGTTTGGAATTCGAGGCCATGATGCTACTCAACTAGGAAATAGGATAAAAGCCACCAGTTTCCATTCATTGATCCTTTATCTCTTCTTTACTAGAGTTGTGCATCTGAACCCTTTATTCTCAAAAAAAAAGCTTTATTCCATGAATAAAGGAAAATAAAAACTAACAATAGAAATCCCAAACAGGCATTTGGAAAAGATGCAGAGCCCCATGACAATCAAATCACAGATTGTTTCCTCGGCAGAAGCTGCTGCGCCTCTTGTCAGATCCTGATTCCTATCAAATGCTCAGAAACTCATAAAGAGAAAGAATGGGAAGCATTCTAATTGCACCGGAGTCTTGCATCAGCTACAGTTGAATCATTCAGTCCACAATTGGTTGTTGAACAAGCAAAACTACTCCACAGTTTTCTTGGTTGGATGGATCAAAATTATATAAACACTCCTAAGTATTATTCCATGGTTCATATATAATATATAAAACAGGCAATATTTAATTAAACAGAACCTTAGATTCAGGGCCCTACGAAAGCCAGGACAGTGAAACATCCCTCTGTGGAATGTGTTTTCTGTTGGTTGCTTAGATTGACTGAAACTTGAACATCCAAAGTCCCGTGTAAAAAATCCAGCTCTCACAATTTCCTTTTCTCTGTCTCAGCCACGATGTTCTTTTTCCATGTTGAAATACTGGACAAAATAAGGCAACATACATAGTCATATATGTAGCTTGGCACTATCACTTTCCTGGCCCCATCTGTGAAGATCCTGTTTACCAACCTTCTTACTAGAATTGGTTACATTTGCCCCCCCCCCCCCCCCCCCGGCCAGTCGTTGTTAGCTTTGCTAATGAATTAACCAGTGCAACCGACCACTTGCAGAGTTATTCTCGGTGTAATGAATGTAATTATTTAGCACTAAACCAGGACAGCATCTTTCTTTCTCTGTGACAAGCATAATTCTTTCTTCTCCCATTAGCCACGTGCTCTGGTCTCTGTAAACTAGTTATTGACCTGCTCATTTAAGGGGATTCACTCTAAATGTGTCTTCCCTTATTTAACTCAACCAAGCTCCTATAATTTCTCCTTCCCATATGAGGTGAGCACGTAAAGGGTTCATTGTTCATTTATTGTGAGCAAAGCAAGGCATCGGGAAGCTATTCTGAGATAGATGCTCAGACTCCTGAGCCCTGCTTACTTGTCTCTGGTTATAATGGATACAAACCCGTATGGGGCTGAGCGAGCACCATGTAAACTCCATAGGAAATCTGAGGCAATGAATCATGGAGCTGGACGCCTGCTGAGGAGTGTGTGTCTGAACAGACTACAAATAGACAGCGAAGAAGCTTAACCAAGTAGCTTTCATATGGTAGGGATGCATATATTAGACCTAAGAGGACACCGTTTGGATAAGGATGTTTATATATAAAGGATAGTAATAATTCTTCCAGCCAGACTCTGAGAGCACACACCACTAGTGAAGAACAATGCCCGTTGGGCCCACATTGACATGTTTCAGGCATATCTTCTGCCACCATTTAATATCCTTTTTAAAAAAATGTCACACAATATTGAATCACCTTGGCCATGATGTATTATGTCAGGGCACATGCAATGAGACACAGTGACATGTGACTGGAGAAGCTGAAGGCAAAGATTAGATGTCACAATTAAAGAAGAAGAAACCGCCATCATTCATGACTGAACTTCCCTTAGAAACTGGTGGAAAATTAAGAGTTTAGAATTACACAAGAATGTTGTGCACAAAGTGTTTGAGAGATTTTTCCCCCTTTCTTTCACTTAGCTTTTCTTCAAAAAGCAAGTGCTCTGTGCTTCACCCGGCCTCGACCTGAAGCAATGTAATCGTGCTGTTAAAAACAAAACAAGAAGCAAGCCCTAAACACCCCCACCTAAGGGAGACCTAGTTAACATTTTTATTAAATTTTTATGTTTGAATAATGATACTTTAATATATCTTTTGCTTGACTGCAATTCCCAGAATCCTTTTAAGAGTAACGTGGCTTGACAGCCTAAGAATTTTGAGATAAAGAAAAGATAAATTAGGAGCAGTTCTGCTGGGGCAAGAAGATTGCAGAGGAAAAGCTCACAGTAGGAAGAGGGCAGCAGCAGAGCCTGCTCTTCTCCAGAGACTCTTTATGTACATGTATGGCAAATAAAAACACTCATATGAACATATACATAAGCATGTTTACGGTTGCTCCTAGGCCTACCCCCTTTCACTTTTTAAGCTAGACACACTTGTGAAAACACGGATGGAAAAATTTTGTTTTCCCCCATCAAACAACAAAGATGACAAGCTGGGGATTTGCCCATTGAAATAAGCCTCAATTAAGAATATTACCAACAAAGAGAATAAGGTAGTCACAAAGAGGTAGAATTACAGCAAATGGAGATGGATTTTTATGGTTCTTTCTTTCATTCTTTCTTTCTCTTTCTTTCTTTCTTTCTTTCTTTCTTTCTTTCTTTCTTTCTTTCTTTCTTTCTTTCTTTCTTTCTTTCTTTCTTTCTGAGTCTTTTGATGGTGCTGCTCTTTTACAGGTTTCATGAGCATGTGACACTGCCAGGCATTTGATAGAAAATAACACTCCATCAAATACAAGCAAGTCAGCTTCCCATCATGGTTTAAGCCTCATGCTGAACTCCAACAACTCAGGGATCTGGAATCAAAACTACATTGCTGAAACATTTCCAAAAAGAAATGGGAGCTTCAGGAACATTATGCATGTCCCCAAGGACATTATCTGCCAGCACAAAAATCAAAAAGGCAATGGAAATAAGGTTTGTTAGTGCATTGCCAACTATGTGTCACAAAGCCTTTGACATAGAATATGCCGAATACATTCCAATAAAATTGAAAGAAGGCTTAATAATAATTTGTTAGCAGTTTTGTATTGTTGATTTAGTAGCCAAAAATTAAGAAGAGGGCAGAAATGTATGGTTTGGAAATTCTCAACTGGACAGTTGTGAGAGTCGCTCTCCTGCCACTGTGACAAACTGCCTGAGAGACACAGCTTTAGCACAGAAAGATGTCTTTGGTCACAGTAAACTATCTCCTTTCTGTATTCACAGATTAACTCCCTATGATCCAGTTACCACCCTGAATGCAGCAGTGGATACCAGGGCATGTGAACCTCAAGTTTGGAAGCTGCGGACTCAGCGGTCCCTTCTGTTTCAGCATTCATTTTTAAGACACAATTTGGATGCAGGTGCCATCAAAGCGTCGAGTATTCCTGTAAGGGCAAATGTTTCGGCGTTTACCTGAAGCTGCATAAACTCTCTTCCTATATTTTAGGTTTCTTTTTTGCTCCTTTGTTTCAAATTTAGACCTTCAGTCCCCTTGGGACTTATTTTTGTAGGTTTAGTGAAATAGAGATCCATTAAGGCTGTTTGCACTATTGGTTGGCATGTATGTTTATTCTCTTCTATTAACCTATGAATGTCTGGGATGTGGAGAGTTACTTCTAATTCAGTGTCCTCCCCCAAGCTGCAAAGGTGTGTTGTCAAAGACTCTATTATGTTCCAAAATGTCTTTCCACACCACACACAATGTTGGATCGTTGGGAGTTTTAAAGAAATTTTGGAAGCAAATCCTCTCACCTTATAAAGTCCCCCACCCCCTTTTTCTAAATATCGACCTTTGCATTTCCAAATGATTTTTGTTATTAACTTGTCAAATTCCATGAAAAATCTCAGTTTAAATATTAAATTGGTTTTTAGCACATTGATTTGGGGAACCAAATGTTTTACGAACATTGAGTCTTCTCCACCCATGAGCAGATTTAATTACTTCGTATGCTTGGTCTTCACTTTATCTTTCAACACAGCTTATTATTTTCCATACGGAGGTTGGGCGTTTTCTGAAACGTGCTACTACAGTCACTTCAGTTTCTGGGCCACTTTGAAAGGACGAGCATTGGCATTATGTGTCCTAATTCATTTTTAAGCATTGAATTTGTGACCAGAATACTGCATACTGATCTTAGTGATCCTAATAGTTTGTAAATTGTCTATGGTTTACTGTGAAAGTAATTATTTTGTCTGTGGAAAAAAAATAGGATTTCTTTTCTTTCTCCCCATGTGCTACGGAGGCCCTCTAGGAACTCATGGATTACAAGCAATGCTTCTAAAAATCACTGTCCTGATGATCAATTTTAAAATAAAAGAGCTTCATGTCTGGGGATATAACTCAGTTAGTAGAGTGCCTGTCTAGTTTGCCCTGGGGTTTATTCCCAGCGCCATGTAAACAGGCTATAGTCGAGAAGCTGAGAAAGTTGAAGGGTCATCTTTGGCTAGTGAGCTATGGGCTAGCCTGGGATACCATGAGAGCCTGCCTCTAACCAAATAAAAATCTTCTATTTTTTTCAACCTCCTGTGTGATCCTGGTTGACTTTAGGTTACATCACTTCATAAGGGAAGGAGTCATCTGTCTCTCTCATGTTGATAAATGTTTTTATTTCAATGTGTCTTGTATTCCTATATCATTTCCTTAATTATCACACTGTGGGAAAATAATGAACACTGTATAAAACCAAATCATTATTTTTTTAATTCATCCAAGTTAATGAACGTGTTTTATTATTTTTTTCCTCTAGTAGATTTTAAAATGCTTTTGGGATATTTCCTGTTTTCTTATGTTTCTGAAAATCTTACATAAAAACTAGTATATTTGTTTGTAATACTAACAAATTTGAAATTGCTATGTGTGAATGTATGAATGGTGTATATAGTGTTCAAAATTATTTAACATTTTGACTATATTCATAGCTTGTTTGTAAATCAATTTTGTTAAAAATATATAAATGTTGGGGAAAGAACCAAGATATTGCATTTTTAGGCAAGTGATCTACCAGACTTAAATCTAGCCAGGAAGCATGCTGTTTAGTATATTTTGTATATATTCTGTGTCTGTATATTGTTTTCTCTTGTCATTTCAAATGCAATTTGGACTAGTTACTCATGCATGATATAATATTGAGTGTTTTATTTTATCATTTTAAAGTTATACTATTTAATATAATTTATTTAACTTTATTAACATACAAAGTAAAGTGTTTGATTATGATATGTCAAACAAAATTGGGTTTTGCTGATTTTCATGCTGGCTCTTTCCCCAATCCTCCCTTGTGTGCTCCCACCTTGCAGTAACCTCCTTCCTGCTATCAGGGCACATGTAGCCTTCTGGCTTCTCAATACTTCTTTTTCCCTTTCCATCTTCTTTCTTGTCTCATCTCCTTTACCCAGACTCACATACATATAATCAATAAAGCCATGATGGACATATGAGAGAGAGCATATGATTTACCTTAGTGAATTTGGGTCACTTCACTTAATGTAATGCATCCAAGATCCATCCATTTTTCACAAAAATCTCATGATATCCTTTTATCTATACAATCAAATAACATTTCATTGTGTATATGTCACTATAGTGATATTTTATTGGTGTTTTAATAAATAAAGCACTCCTGAAGATCAGAGTGCAAAATTAGCCACACTCGCCAGCCATATAATCCAGGCAGTAATGGCACACAACTTTAATCCCAGCAGCCACACTATTAACCATAGAGGCCTGGCACTGGTGGTGCATACCTTTAATCCCAGCTCTAGAGAGGAATAAAGGACAGGAGGAAGCAGGAGCTCATGGCTCAATTTGCAGTCTGAGGTTCGGTGGCAAGCACTGCAGTCTACAATCACATTGAGGACAGGGTTACCCAGCCTTGGTAGAAGTAAGAACTCTCTAGGGGCTTGACTGCTTTGCTTTTTGATCTTCAGCTTGAGCCCCAATATCTGTTCCTGGGTCTTTATTATTCATGCTACATGTCACATTTTCATTATTTATTCTTTCTTCTGAAATATTTTGAAAGTATTTAATAGTACCTACTATTAGTTTTTTTAGTTTTTTCTTTACAAATATTATTTTTTTTCTTCCCCTTTAATTTGATTAATTATACTAGTTCTATCTTAAAGCCATAAGAACTTTGTTTTATTTTTTCTGGCTTTTGTTATTTATACCTCAATATCTCTTTATATGTATTACTTTCTTTAAATATTTCCTTGGTTCAACTTGACTTTCTAACTAGTATTCGGTGATTTCAAGCCATCCTTTTTTCTTTTCTCACATATAGTGATAAAATCTCCCTTGACTACTTTAAGGAGCTTTATACAGCTTTGCTATGTAATATTTGTATCAGTAAGTTTTGAAAAGGACAAAACTTATTTAGTCATTTTAGATTTAGACTGGTGGTCTACTTAAACCACCCCCGCTTTTTTTGAGATGTCCTTTTGATTGCTCCACTGATGTTTGGACATGTGTTGGAACAATAGTGTAATGGTTCAATTGTGTTATAGAGAACATGGTCTATAATATTGACATTTTTGATATCTGAGATTTCCTTTGAAATCCATTATGCCAATTTTCATGAATATTTTATTTGTCATTTAGAATAATGCCAATTTTCATATATTCATATATTTGTAATAAAGCTAGTCAGATATTAAATGCAGTTATTAGTAAATTTTCCATGTAATCCACCAATATTGGCTACTATTAAATTTGGCCAATAACATCTAAAATTAATCATTTCTTCTTTGTAATTCTATCAATTTGTTTTCTCATATAGATCAAGGATACATTATGAGATATTAGAAATTTCATTCTTCTTTTTCTTTAGAAAAACTGTCTTTTTACTACTTTTCTATTCTTTTAAATCCCTCATACCATCTTATACTCCATTTAATATGAATGGAATACCATGATGTTTTATTAAATTTTAATTTGGATGTTTCCATCTTTCCATTTTTTCATGTTTTAGGTGTGCTTTACACATGTAACATAAAGTTAAATTTTAAGCTAAAGTTTGAACTGATTGGAAGATGTTCTCATTTTAAAGATAAAATGTAGTTTACTTGCATTTGTCTGCTTATTATGTTATAATTGTATAAATTTCTTTCATCTGATATTTTACCTCTTAATTTCCAAGTCTTTTGTGAGGGAGGGAGATCATTCTTTTCTTCTCTATGGTCCACTAGACTGCCTTTCCATTCTTTACTAATTTAGAAGCAGAACACTTTGTTTCTATTTGTTTAGTAGCTAGGCTTCAATTTTATCACACAGGTTACTTTTCTGTCACAGTGCCAGCGTAGCCCAACAAGGCAGCTTAGGAAGAAAAGGGGTTTGTTTTGGCTTATGGTGCAAGAAGGGGAGTCATTTAGCATGGTGGAATGGCATGAGGTGTAAATGGAGGTTTCTCTGTGCTGCCCCATCCTGCAAATGCTTCTAAATAATCTCTCAGAGGCTTAATATTACTAACAAAATGCTTGGTCTATAGTTCAGGCTTATGACTAACTAGCTTTTATAATTAAATTAACCCACTTTAAAAAAATCTTTTTATTGCCACATAGCTGTGACTTTTACCAGTCTACTGACATCTTGTTTCTTGGATGGCTGGTTCATATCTTTCATTCTGCCCTTCTTTGTCTCTGTATCTCTGTTCGACATTCCTCCCTGACTTTATTCTACCTTTGGTGTAGGAGTTCTTTCTGTTTGTGTGCTGCTTTCATTAATTAATGAATAAAGAAACTGCCTTGGCCTAGTTGATAGGGCAGAACTTAGTAGGTGGGGAAGACCGAACTGAATGCTGGGAGGAAGAAAGGCAGAGTAGGGAAGAGATGCCATGGATCCTCCACCTGAGACAGATGCCGTTTAGAATCTTTGCCCAGTAAGCCACTGCCACATGGCGATATACAGATTAATAGAAATGGGTTAAATTAAGATGTAAGAGTTAGCCAATAAAAAATTAGAGCTAATGGGCAAGCAGTGATTTAATTAATACAGTTTCCATGTGATTATTTCAATGCTAAGCTAGCCTGGTAGCCAGGATGAACAAGCAGGCCCTCCTCCTACATACCTTGCTATAGGACAAAGCAGCTTTTATTATCAACCAATGAGAGCAACACATATTCACAGCACACAGAAGGAATATCCCACAGCATTTCCCCTTTCTGCCTGATCAAAAAGGAAGATGTCAATTTTAACATAGTAAAATTATATACAATAAAACAGTTATCAAGCAAGAATTGCAGTTACAATATTCAGTCCATTTGTATTTGTCAAAGTTAGAGAAAATGTTCTATTATCTATCTTTTCTTGTTAAGTATAAAATTGTATATCTAAGTTACCTTTTCATCATAACTAAGCAAAACTAATTATAGCTTTTTAGTCTTCAACTCCATCAAAGACTCAAGAAGTGTGAAATGTTACCTAATGGTTTGGACTTCAAGCTGCCTGGAAAATCACCCAAAGTTCCTCTGTGATGTTGGGACATCCAATTTGGCCTAAAGGCCTAGGATATCTGATGGACTTTCCTTTGAAGCAGGAAGTTTTGAAAGACTGTTCTACCTTGTCTTGGCAAAGCTCAGCAGTCACCTTTCTTGTGTCCTGCTGGTCCAGTTTGGATAGTAACTGTCAGCAATTGAAGCATTTTGAAATTAACAGTTGTTTTTTAGATTAAAGTAGATTCAACAATATATTCTTTTATCCTATTTCTATATTATATCCCCCTTTCTTCTTCTAGAAGGAGATTGACTATGAGCAATAACAATTTATAACCAACCCCCTTTAAATGAAAATAAACATTTATAAACACTATTTTTGGAATTTGGGCATGGTTTCATAGACTACTTCCTGCTGATTGGTGGGTGCTGGTGATCTTTAAGGGACCTTGAGAAAATTTAGAATTATGGTCAAGTCCTGACTGGAGTATTGGTGACAGCAGCCTTGGAGCTGTTCTGGATGGAGAACTCGGTTGAAACTGCAAGAAAGAAAGGTGCTCTGAAACACTGGACCATTTGGTCTCTCTGCTCCCAATAGAGATTTTTCAGGGGGAGTCTTCCTAGATCAAACCATATTATCCTGGAAGGAATCCATAGTTTCCTGTAGAAACAAAAGCAAAACCTCTCTTCCCAAAAGTAACATTTCTTAAAATATATAGGTTGGTTTAATTTAGTAGCTTTTACAATTAAATGTCTCTCAGCAGTTATCTCATTAACAGTCAAAAATACAAAGAAAACATAATAATATATATAATCCATACTCTGCACATTATCCATCTCTACATGACTATTATATTTTTCATTACTCTATTTCCTTTTAAAGGATTTTATTATTTTTAAATCATTTTTTCATGTGTATGTTTGAAGTCAGGGAGTGTGATACCTCCAGAAGTTCTTTTATTGTACAGGATTGTTTTGGCTATTCTGTTTTTTGTTTGTTTGTTTGTTTTTTTGGTTTTTGTTTTTCCATATGAAATTGAGTATTATTCTTTCAAGGTCTATGAATGGATAAGATGAATGTGGTACATTTACACAATGGAGTAAGAGGCAGAGGAAGAGGCAGAAAAAAATAATGACATCTTGAATTTTGCAAGAAAATGGATGGAGCTAGAAAACATTATTTTGAGTGAGGTAACCCAGACACAGAAAGACAATTATCACATGTACTCACTCATAGGTAGCTTTTAAACATAAAGCAAAGAAAGCCAGCCTACAAACCACAATCCCAGAGAACTTAGACAATAATGAGGACACTAAGAAAGACCTACATAGGTCTAATCTACATGGGAAGTATAAAAAGACAAGCTCTCCTGAGTAAATTGGGAACATGGGGACCTTGGGGGAGGATTGAAGGGGGAAGGGACAGGCAGGGAGGGGAGCAGAGAAAACTGCAGAGCTCAATAAAAATCAATAAAAAATAAATCATTTTTTTCAGTCCAGGACTATTTCTACCCTTTCTTTTCTCTCTCCCAAGCCTATATACATTTGGAAAAGATGGTGTGATCTGTTTAGAGGGCTTTTTTTTCTGAATTTATCCTTATTGTATATATATAACCCTTTTTTGACTGTATGAGCAAAACCATAAATTGCCATGCAGTGTGCAGCTGTGCTCTCAAGCCCACAGGCAGTGATGCAGAGGCATTTCTATACTGTCGTCCATGTCAAAGGCTGGGAGAAACTTCCATGTGGCTCAGCTCATGACAGTTGGCCCCAGCTCCAGGGCGTTTATCTGGAGATGCATCTCTGTGCCATGGCCAGTGTGAGGGATTAGGAAGCCCGGAGGGGCTCTGTTTCTTCACACTTAGAACCTTTTAAAAGGTGCATGCACTTAATCCCAGCACTCAGGAGGCATAGGCAGGCAGATATCTGTGCATTTGAGGTCAGCCAGGTCTACAGAGCGAGTTCCAGGACAGGCTCTAAAGCTACAAAGAGAAACCCTGTCTTTTTGTAGTTTCTAAATAATAAAAAAGTTTCCAAATAATCACTCAGAGGCTTAATATTGCTTACAAAATGCTTGGCCTATAGTTCAGATTTGTCACTAATTAGTTATTACATTTAAATTGACTCATTTCTACTAATCTATGTATTGCCATGTGGCCGTGGCTTTTACAGCTCTGCTGGCATCTTCTTTCTTGGGTGGCTGGCTTTAGTCTCTCTTACTCTGCCCTTCTTTTTCCTTGTATCTCTGTTTGGCTCCTCCGCCTGCCTTTATTCTGCCTTGCTATAGGCCAAAGTTGCTTTTATTATCAACCAATGAGAGCAGCACATATTCATAGTGCACAGAAGGACTATCCCATAACAATGAGGCAGAAGCATGAGGCACATAGGAAGTAGAGGGATCACATTCACACGCCCTTGGAAGAAGAGAGAAAGCACTGGAAATCAGGCAGGCAGTAAAACTTCAAGAGCCACCCCCAGAAATGACTTTCCTCTAACAGGACGTCTATAATCAGCAGTTCTCAACTTATGGGTTGGGACCTCTTTGGCGGTAGAATGACCTTTTCAAAACAGTGGTCACCTAAGATTATCAGAAAACACAGATATTTACATAACAATTCATAATAGTAGCAAAATTACAGTTATGAAGTAGCCACAAAAATGTTATGGTTGGGGGTCACCACAACATGAGGAACTGTATTAAAGGGTCACAGCTCGATAACTGTCCCAAGCAGCACCACCAGTCAGAGACCAGCGGTTCATACAAATGAAACTGTGGGAGACATTTCTCATTCAAACACAGCACTGAACACTGAAACCTTGCTATTTTAAGTTCAGTGATTACTGTTATCTTCTCTCAAGGCAAATTTATTATTGCACTAACACAAAATGCTATAGCTTCACAAGCACAACTTTGGTAGCTCATTTCTAAAACAAAGTGTGGCTCTATGATTCGTTACCAGTACCGAGGTGTACTGTGTTCAATACTTTTACACACTCTACTGCTCTTTTCTGTTTCGAGAATCCCATGGCTTATTCGTTTCTTCTTCTAAAGTATTTCTTTTAGAATCTCTTTCTGCCAGGATTTAGCCGTTCTAACTGTCATTTGTTTGGTTGGGTTTTGTTGTTGTTGTTTAGTTTAGTTTAGTTTAGTTTAGTGGATAGTTGTTGACTTTTGTTTTGTTGCTGTTCTCTTGAGCTAGTGTCTCCATATGCAGGCTAGGTGCTGATGCCTCAGCCTTTCAAGAGGTAGGATTACAGGAGTGTGCTGTGATGGTCAGTGAGTCAGAGAATGCCTAACAATCTTCTTCATAAACAGTTTGAGATCACACTGCCTCTTAGCTATAATTTACTGACAGTTTCTTTCCTTAGACATATGAAGTTATTACTTCATCTTCCTTTGGCTATTTTAGTTGTCTTTAATTTTAATTGCTCAAGTTCTACTAAGTATCTATGGGTTTATGATAATCTATTTATTTATTCATATGTTCATATATTACTTCATTTAATTCTACTTGAAAATTGTTTATCATACTTTTTACTAAATACAGAGAATTCTCAGCTCTTTTCTCTTATGGTAGACTGTGTGATAGTCCTAAAGAGACCAATATCCAGAACCCGAGTGTGTCTGGAGCCATGCAGCCTAGTCTTGGATCAGCATATGACTACCTGTCCGATGAGTTTCCTTTGGAACAAGGCATTCATGGAAATGAACTCTCACTTGACAATAGCAAGTGAAATCCAATGGACAGCATAGGGATTTGTGAAATTCATGCAGCTTGAAGGTTCTTCTATCTCTTTGACTCTTACGGTTGTTTTAAGATTTATTTTGTTGGTCACACATGGAACAACTGAAATTTTTCTCTGGAAATTCTGTTTCTTTTCAAATATTTTCCCCTAAGATTCAGCAGGTAGGTAATGCTTCTCAAATCTCTTATCTAAAATCGCTAACATCAACTCCTATTCCTGGGAACTTTTCTGTCTCAGTAGAGAGCTTAGATACATATGAGAAAACACTTAGCACACAGACCATATCTCACAGTTCTGGAGAGGAGAGTAAGGCATACAGACACAGAATAGGGGGAAAGGCCTCAGGAATACACAGAGTGCCAAGTGCTGAGAGTAAGTTCTCTGGACACCAAGCATATAGAATTGAAGATAGGATCTAGTGTGATGAATGGGGAAAATGCAATGGAAATGTGGGATGGAAAGGTCCATCTTGCCAACACACAGGAGCTTATATTGGTGGAAGAAATAAGGTTGAGTGAGATGGGAAAAGAGGGCCTTATCAAAGTTGGCCTTTTACAGAGAGATTGAGACATGGGACTGTCTTGTAGAAAAAGGAAGTATAGTGGTATATTATTTGTGTTTCAATAAATAAAGCTTGCCTGATGATCAGTGCAAAGTAGCCACACTAGTCAGTCATACAGGCCAGGCAGTGGTTGCACACACCTTTAATCCCAGCATCCACATTACTTAGACATAGAGGCCAGGTGGTGGTGGTGCATGTCTCAAATCCCAGCACTAGAAAGGAATACAAGGTGGGATGAGACAGGAAATCGCTCTCTTTCAGTCTGAAGAATTCAAAGAGGTAAGAGCTCTCTAGTGTCTTGGCTGCTTTTGCGTTTCTGATCTTCAGGTTGAACCCCAATATCTGTCTCTGGGTTTTATTATTCATGCTACAAGGAAGACTATAAAAACGTATCTTGCAGACGTGAATGGATTGTTTGGGTAGAAATATTGTCCATAAAGCATTGTACCCAGGTCTATTACTTTAGTTAACTTCGCAACCCCGAGTAACTGCCGGCTGGCATAAGTGCCGCAGGAGCAGGCTGTGTCTGGCTGGATGTTTAGCTAAGGCTACAAAAATGATGAGCTAGAATCAGGTCTTGCAGGGGGTGGAAATGTGTATTAGGGGAAGCATAAAGGGGAACAATGGGAGCTTTTATAATGACTACAATGTGTTTCCTAAATTATGATGTATTTCTTAAAAGTCAAAAATTGGAGTCAATAATAAAGCTGTTCATGTAAGTCTGGTAGGAAAATAAATTCCACTGGAGTGCAATCCACTTGGTGGTCAGAACTTTCCCCTGCACCGACACCACTTCCCCATCTCAGGACCTGAAACCAAGCTGACGCGGGACCCCAGTATCAGTGTGATGGCTAATTACAGCTCTCAGTTTGACGATATTTAGAGTCACCTAGGAAATATATCTCCAAATGTGTCTGTAGGGTGTTTTCTTTTTAAACTGAGAACTGAAATCCTACCCTGACTATGAGCAGCCCATACCCAATGAACTGTGGTCCTGGGCAGAATGAAAGAGGAAAAGCACATTTATCTCCCTGTGTGTCCTAAGTATGAACACAATGTGACCAGTCATTTCACACGCTGTTACTACACCTTTCCTACCATTATGGACTGTATCCTTAGACCAAGAGCTAAAGGAAACCTTTATCCCCTTGTTGCTTTCTCTCAGCTATATTGTCACAGTAATGGGGAAATTACTGAATGTTACCTTTTGTGGCAAAAGTACTTTTAATATATCTATTTCTCTTTTAAATATGTCTATTTATATATCTATTCCCATTTTAGCATGTGAAAATGCTCTCCTTATCTTCCATTTGAGTTATTCTTTTTTTTCAGCTGGGAGATTCTGCTTGTTTGTTTTACATCCTGACTGCATCTCCCCCTCCCTTTTCTTCTTCTATTCCCTATTCCTACCTCCCTCTGCCCCTGCCCAATCCACTAGCTGGGAGTCAAGACAGGGTTTCTCTATAGCCTTGGAGACTGTCCTGGAACTAGCTCTTATAGGCCAGGCTGGCCTCGAAGTCACAGAGATCTGCCTGCCTATGCCTACTGAGTGTTGGCCCCTCACTGATGGTCACTTGACAGTCTTCATTCACAAGCTGGGCATATTTACAATGGTGACCTAGAATTTTTTTTATTGTTTTTATTGTTGTTGTTTGTTTTTTTTTTTTTTTTTTTTTTCGAGACAAGGTTTCTCTGTAGCTTTGGAGCCTGTCCTGGAACTAGCTATATATTTTTCTCCACTCCCCTCTCTTCCTCCTCCTTCCCTTCTACCCTCTCCCATGATTCCCATGCTCCCAATTTATATCCCTGATGCCTTAGTTACTTTTCTATTGCTATGACAAAACACCATAACCAAGGCAACTTATAGAAGAAAGCATTTAAATGGGGCTTGGTTGGAGGGTTAGTCCATGATCATCATGGCAGAGAGTAAGAAAGGAGGCAGGCAGGCACGGAACAGGGTCCGTAGCTGGAAGACTACATCTTATCTGCAAGTTGAAGGCAGAATGAGAAATCAAAACCTGGACTTGGCATGGGTTTTAAAAACCTCAAAGCCCACTCCCAGTGACAGGCCTCTTCTGTCAAGGCCACACCTTCTAATCCTTCCCCAAACAGTTCCACCAACTATGGGAGCCTTTCTCATTCAAATCACCACACTTGACTGCATTTTCCCAGATATTCAATTTTAATCTGTTCACATCTCCATTATTTTCTTTTTGTAATGTATTTTATACTTAAATATCCTTCAAGCTTTCAATATATTTTAAATCTACTCTCTTCAAACTTCTTGGCTGTGTCCCTGGAAGTCTAAGAGTTTATTATAGGTGTACGCCATTCTGCTGAGTGTTGTCTACAGTGCACTGCTTCTCTAACTGCTAGCAATGTTGAAAATGGAACTTAAACTCATCTGGACTCAAGGATGCCTCTACTGTGTGTTTGCAGTGCACGTCTCTTACAGTGTATTTTAATATGTTTACTTCAGATGCCATAGAAGTGTCATCAGTTAGAGGATAATTTTATTTTACATATTAATATAAATTTTAATTAAAATATAATTATGTCACTTTCTCCCTTCCCTTGAAATATCTCCCATGTCTCTTCTCTCCAATTCCTCCCATGTCACCCTCTTATTTACACTTAAATTGATGGCCTCTTTTTCTTTTATGCATGTGTATATACATAAACATATATATAAAATGTATGAATATATAAATTCTACTTGATGAATCCATTTATTGTGACTTGTATGTATATGAAATCATGGGTAACAGATTTGTATTGGATAACCCATTATCAGTCTCATTCCTGGGTGAGGCTAATTCTCACTCTTTCAACAATCATTAGTTGGCTGTAGTTCTGTATTAACATGTCTATTAATAGATATTGTCATGTTCAGGTCTTTTGGCAGCCATAGTGTTAAGATATCATGGCTGTAGCTTCCCTGCTAGTTCTAGAGGACACAATCTCACAGCAGAGTTTCTGATCCTTTGACTTTTACAATCTGTTCAAGCCCTTTTCGTTAATGTTCCCTAAGCCTTAGGTGCAGGACTGTGTTGTAGATGTATCAATTCAAGCTAGGTTCTTCATAAGCCATAGATCTTGGCATTATTGCCAGCAGTGGTTTTCTGTAATCATCTTCACTTGCTGTATATAGAAGTTTCTTTGATAAGGAGTGGTAGCTACGCTTATTGGTGGATATGAGGATGAGTTTTAGAATACAGTTAGGAATCATGAGGTCTAATAAACCAATGATAGCAAGTTACTGGGTAGTTAGCTAGCTTCCTAATACCAGACATGGTTTCCCTACTACTGAGTGAGCCTTAAGTCCTATTAGACTGCCAATATATTGAGTGCCACTATTATACCTTCGGGGATACCTTGTCATGATGGTCATTGTTATAGTTCATTGACATCACAGCTGGATAGGACTCTCAATTGTTTCTCTCCCTTGGCAGCATATATAGATAGAACTTTCTGATACTGTAAAAGCTAGATCAAATGGAGGCTTTCAGGTTAGAAACCACTTCAGTCTTCCAAGTTCTGTGTCTAAAGTTTGTGGTGTCTTCCCAATACAGATTTACCTTCAGCTTCTAAAAGGAAATCTATAAGATTTTGGGAGTCCCTTGAACAACCCTAACCAACAACACAATCAGAGGCTTCTCATGGTTCTTGTTACATAGTCTCTGACTCTTGTACCATAGTCAGCACAGGTGGCATAAGTTCATTTAAGCCACCCTTATACATATTGCACACAATTTAGGCAAATATAAAAATAGTATGATTTCTTGAGATTTTAGCAAGAATTCTTGGTGTTATTCCTTTCCTCTCATGGCCTTTATTTATCTCGATATAGGTTATCTCACTCAATATATTCTTTCTGGTTTTAATCATTTACCTGAAAATGCCATGGTTTTATTTCTCTTTATAGCTAGATAGTATTCTATTGTGTATATGCACCACATTTTCATTAGTCACTAATCAGTTAGAAAACAATCAAATAAAGAAGAAATCCACAGAGTGGGAGACAATGTTTGCCAACTGTACATCTGATAGAGGATTAACATCCTAAATATATAAAGAATTTCATAAACATTAATAGGAAAACAAACAACTCAGTTAATAAATGGTCTATGCTCTGAAAAGAGAGTTTTTAATAGAAGAAATAAAAAATGATTAAGAAATAATTTTAAAAATATCCATCATCCTCAGCAATTATAAAACTTCAAATTAAAACAACCATGAGACTTCATCTTGCAATAGTGAGAAGGTCTAATATCAACAAAACAACTAAAGACAAATGTTTACAATGATGTAGGCAAAGGGGAACATTTCATCACTGCTTGTGGGATTACAAGCTGCTGACATCACCCCGGTAATCAGTGTAAAAAGATCAATGTAGGTGGAGGCTGCTTGTTGGTTCCTGGCCACTTAGCCCCAAAATAATCACACAGAAACTGTATTATTTAAATCACGGCTTGGCCTATTAGCTCTAGCGTCTTATAGGCTAACTCATTCATATTAATTTAATCTGTTTCTATTAATCTGTGTATCACCACATGGCTATAGCTTATCGGCTAAAGTTCTGGCATCCATCTCTGGCAGGACAACATGGCATCTCTCTGACTCTGCCCTTCTTTCTCCCAGCATTTGGTTTCATCTTCCCCGCCTACCTAAGTTCTGCCCTGCTATAAGTCCAAAGCAGTTTTTTTATTCATTAATGGTAATCACACTATATAGAGGGAAAACCCACATCAGATCAATATAGAAAAAAAATCAGTATAGAAAATCTTCAAAAGTCTACTATATGACTCACTATAACACTCCCTGGGAGATGCCTTAAAGACTGGAAATCCAACTCCACAGATCTACTGGTTTGTCATTGTTCATTGCTGTCCTAGTCACAATGGCTAGGAGATGGAAACAATTAAATATTTTTGTTTGTTTAAGTTTGGAAATTTCTATACTCCAAGAATGTAAAAATATATATGTAAGAGATTTTTCTTCTCTCACACCCCTAGTCTGATGTGGGATTCTCTTCTGTATGCTGTGAATACCATTGATTAGTAAAGAATCTTCTTTAGACCTATTGCAGGGCAGAATAGAGCAAGGTGGGAATTCCAAACAGCAGAGGAAGAGAGAGTGGGTGGAGTCAGAGAGATGCCATGTAGCCGCTGCAGGAGACAGATGCTGAACACTGGGGAGAACCTTACCAGTAGGCCTCAGCCATGTGGTGATACACAGGTTAAGAGATATGGGTTAATTTAAGATGTAAGAGCTAACTTAGAATACGCTAGAGTTATTAGCCAAACAGTACTGTAGCTAATGCAGTTTCTGTGTGATTATTTCAGGTCTGGGAAGCTGGAAAACAAGGAGCACCCTCCAGCAACACTAGTCTAACTATGCAAATTCTGAGTCTGTTGATACACTCCCTTTTCTAGCACCAGATTTCTTCCTTTAACCCATTTCCTCACATTTTTGCACTAAGTTCCTTCCAATACTTTGACTTTCAGGTTGGGTCTCACTGTCCACTATCTTCCTTCAAGTGGCCCATAATCTGGCCTCTTATCTCTCCAAAGGCAGATACAACTCTTTGTGGTTTACAAATAGTGACGCCTTCCTGGTATACACAGCTCCAGCAACCACTCATTTGCTTTCAAAGCTGGAGTTCACATTTATTCTTTGTCTTTACAGACTCTCCTGGTTTCCTCAAGAATTGAACTTTTACATGGCTGAGTTCTCATTTTATCCTGCAATCTTAGGACTTAGTACTAAGACAGAATTTTATAGCTCCATGTTTAAAACTTCTCTAGACTTTGAAGATCAGCATATGTTTTTAAATGTTTTAAAGAAAACTGATTATGAAACAAAGCTGCTTCTCAGATGTGCCCTAGATGTAACTGCTAGAAAGGATTATGAGTTTGGTTGGAAGTTAAAGCTTACTTTTCTTGGAAAGTCACCCAAAACTTAGGATTCAGTTCTCATAATCAACCTGAAATTTTGGCTTGCTTTTGTAAATTCATCAATTTAACTTTTAAGATTAATTTTCTGAAGTGAAGGAGATGTCTAGGAAGCATAGTTTCCTTCATACAGGGTTACAATATCTTTCTAAGCATAGGTCTCACTTCATAAACAATAATCTAATTGTATAGTTAGTAGCTTATAGCTTGAATATAAATAAGATGCTTGAAATATGATATAAAGGGAAGCCTGATATAGTTCCTAAGCTTCATAAGTTTTGAAAAAATCTTATTTTGTTTCTAGTTCATAATAAAAGAATTAGTGTTTGATTAAAAATGTGGATATTAAAGAAAATGAAAATAATCATGTAACTTGTTACTGACTATTAAGTGATTACTCTGGCTAGATGGTGTAACAAATATCCTATGTGTATTATCTAATTAGTTCTTTAGAATAATCCTATAGTCGTATAAGTACAATTTCACCTATTTTTAGAGAAGCAAACTAATGTTTGGCAAGGTACTGAAGGTCATACTATAGGTAAGCAACAGACCCAAGATCTGAATACAGATCCTTCTGACTTCAAGCATTGGTTCTTCAACCTCTAGTAAAAAGATACATAAATAAATATCAATAATTTGAGTTAATAACCATGCACTAGTGTGTGAATTTTAACCTGTAGTTCAAGTAAATAACCTCTAAGTCATTGTAATGTCATTCCTGGTAAGTTTGCTTTTGTGCAAGGTCACATGATTTTAGACATAGTTAGTCCCTGATAGCTAGTAATTAGAAGAAACTATGACAAAGCCAGAAAGCTCAACAATGGGCAGGATGCTTTGGTCAAGAGACTATCAGAAAGCCCAGAATCTTAGATCAGGTAGGTCAGATGATCTTGGTTACATAACTCACACACACTGAAAATTGTAACAGTAGTTCAAAGGGATTCTTTGGACTGGCAATAGTCTTTGTATATTACCATACAGTGATCTAAGGAAAGATCCCATAAAGAGAGTGGGACTCCATGAGGAAAGTTACAAAAATCTCTATTTGGTACTTTGCCAGACTATACCCTGTGCTTTCTTTCTTTTGCTAACGTTGTTAATATGAATCTTTTTCCTGTAACAAACCATAACTCCAAATATTGACTGAAACTGAAGGTGACTTTAAGACAGTCCAGAGCTTGCGCCTGGTGCCAGAAATGATTGTGGATTGTGTTCCTTTGATTGGGAATCTGGCCTACTCTCCACAAGCCTAGGGCTTTAGAAAGTCATAGGAAACAGGGAACAGAAATGCCTGGAGAAGTTGAAAAAGCCAGAGTTTCGGCCGTAGTTTCAAAAAGTTATTCTAGAAACATTGAGGAGTCTATGAAAAGAAAGTCATAAGAAAACAAATATGATGCAATGTAATCAAATAGACCATGTTTAAGTGCTACCAACCAAATAAACAACAAAATAAATACCAATTAAACTATAACATACATCAAGGCACACAACTTCATGATTGAGATATTAAAAGTATGGTAAGATTAATAAAGATAAAAGCAATTATTAGGAAAGTTATTCTGAATAAATGTGGAAATTCAAGGCGAAGTGTACATGAAATATATTGATGAGAAGAGTTGACAACTAAAGTATTTAGAGAATAATATAAAGTTAAACTATAAAATTGGTGTGAAATATTCCAATGAGCAACTTCCTTTGATAAGAACACAGGATAAACTATGTGTTTCAACAGTCATAATGTTTTAGGATTACATTGCATGTGTGACGAAACTAATGTTCCAAGAAGCAACAACAATCCCCAAGGTCAGGGAGCTCTTAAATTGGGAGACTAAGATGTTCAAATATATCATTCAAGGGTACCTACTGAAGGGTTTACATTGTACCTGTAACTGATACCTTAAAGAGGGTGTTGTCCTGGGAGGACTTCTTTAATGTATCGCTAGGCATTCTAGACTGCTAACAAAGAGACTGGTAACCTTTCACAATTGTCTGAACTTTGTGGCAGTAAACTAAGCAAAGGTAACAGAGGAGATACAGAAAGGAAGAGGAAAGCAAGAACATCTCTGAGTTTCCTAGGTGAGAGTCATGAAATGCATGGGGAAGGGGTAAAATGTGATCAAATTCAAAGGTTTGTAAAAACCCAGGGACTTGTGAGACATCATTATTAAGATGTTTCATGCATCTGACAGAAGTACCGGAGGCATATTTAGATGTCATCAGTACACGTCTAAGTTGAGAACATCCAAACAAATGAAATAACCTCAGGGAAGCAAAGAGAGGCAGAGAAAATGACCAAAGTTGGATCCCAAAGGAACTCTAACATTTAAGGAAAACTAAAAGTAGCATCTATAACTGTCAGGAGAGAAGAAGGAATAAGGTCATCCTGCCAGTGTGCAGGAAAAAGGGAATCCACGGCAGTACTGTAGAGAAGAGACATAGGCAAAGAATGACATTAGGTCATTCAAACTGGCCCGAGCAGACACTGCTTAGTGGTCATGTTGAATAAAGACCAGAATTAGACGGTGCTGAGTTTAAAAAGAATTATCAGTTAGTGTTTGCTGCGTTTTTAACATTTTCTTGGATTCATCAACATGAGATAGTAATTTAGGTCACAAACAGCTGGGTGAGTTTTCAGCACTGAGTTGAATTTAGGCAGGCATTTTTTTTTGTTGGTGATTGATTAGTCATTGGTCAGCTATTGAAGGTTGTCTGACTGTCACTGTATTGATAGTGATGCCTGGCCCTACTTTGCTCATATGACATCCTAACAGAGGCTCAAGAGAGTACATGAGAAATGGAAGAATTCTTTCACATCGAACTGGGGATGGCACGTTATCACCACTGTCCCACTCTATTGGTCAGAGTCAGTCCCAGCCATACTCATTGAAAAAGGCAATATACTTTGTCTCTGGATAGAAGTGGCAAGCACTTTGTAAGAGGATGCAAAGGTGAAAAAACTGGGACCATCTGTTGCAACCTACCAGAGACGGTGGTAAGGAGAAGGAAACATTGCCTAGAATCATCAGTAAAGAAGTGACGCCATAATGTCATAGACCCTTGATGATAAAAGAGGGTTCTGCATGATTTTTATTCTCATTAGAGGGCTAATAATGTTTGCCTGTGGAGTTCTGGCATTTTCAGCTCTTTTAATGTTCAGTAGATCATCAACATTCATCTTGTTTTCTATTAAAAGTCACCACACGCATGACCCATTCCCAAATTTAGAAATATCTGAACTTTAGTATCTGTTTGAAGATGAAAATCTTTTTGTCTGATCTGGCAAGATGTGTTCTTCTTGAATCCCAGTTTTTAAATTAACCACTGCGGTTTTTTTAATACAACTATGTGTTCTTTCTTTCTCCCAGAAGTAAATGCTATAACAAAAATGTAGTGTAGAGGAATTGGTAGAAAAACTGTTACCTGGGGCTTTCTACATATAATTTAATTTGAAAATACATGATGCTTTATCAGCCTCAGAAGCATTTCTGTTTCATCAGTGAGGACATGTCATCTAACCAATTGAGAAGCCTACTGTATGGAATGGCAAAAATGCAGCTTAAGAGTCTCAATGGGTCAGGGAACAGTTCTCTTTATACTGCAATTAGTATCTAAGTGTAGGACGTTGCATATGATGTGATTATACAGCCACCTTTCTTTATAGGGTAATGTAATGAGATGTATTGAAAAACAAATTTATTGACAATGAATTAATGATGAATTCATTGAGAACTGAGAAGTCTGTATCACCAGGAGACCAAGACATCTCACATCAAAGAGCCAATCATAATAACAATAATAATGACAAACTATAACCAGTGACAGGTGCTATGTATGAATTTATTATAATCATTCCGGTACCTACCAAGTAGAAGCTAAGAGCTGGTCTCTGCATATTGAGGGTGATTGTTAATTTTTACCAGGGCTAATATTTATTAGTGGTAGATGACACGTTTTAAGTATCTTACAAATAATAAATACACTAGTCACATGCTTGGTTATCTGTCACAAATAGGTTTTCAAGGCAAGTGGAGCTGGGTACCCTTTGTTTGGCCTTGGAGGCCTTGCATACACATATGATTGCAGAATGCACCTGAAGAAACCAAGGCCAAGTTCTCACATCAGAGCACTGAAAGCCAAGGGAGAACGCGTGGCATTTCCTCAGACCTCGCGGCTCTAGTGAAGTCCTGAGACGAGGCAAAGTTCATCTCGGATGTTTTAGCAGCTAGAACTGCTACAAAAGGTTTCTCTTGTTCCCTGGCCCTGTTGAATTTACAACACTTAAACACCTCTGTCCATCAAACAGAACACACAGGATCACAGTGAGAGCTCTTCTTGACTTTGCAATTTCACTGACTGACAGTTTAATATCTATTTATTTTCACATCTGACACTAGTAAAGACAGGCTGGCATCATGAATGCCAAGACATTATGCTGACAACTGTATTTTTTTTTCATCTTTGGGGGGTGGTGGTGGTGGAGAAAGCTTCAACATTGTGAAGAAAAGTGTTCTTTTCAACTACCACAGCTCCAATAAAGACCAAATTATAGTTCAAATATAATTGGTAGTAGCTATTGACAGGTTACCTGTAATATTTATGTAGAAGTTGGTACATTCAATTTGAGATTCACTAGTAAACTCACTGCGACTATTACGCTGCAGAACAGAATGTGCAATTATACTATTTAAATAGCTGAAGCAGCTGCCTTGACTCTGGACTATGTAAACAGTGTTTCCAGGCTCAAATTGAATGTTTCGGATATGGTCTCTTGTTTTCAGCCGCTCTTAAAGGGTCTGAAACACAAACTAGAGTTTTAGCTCCATCCGGGCTTCCATAATATTAGAGTGACACTCCGGATGAGAAATAGCTGTCCTGTGAAAGTAAAGTGAAGTTTAAAATCTTAAGCAAGTCCATGGCAACAGAGGTGGAGGGTGTTACATTCCAACTGAGCTCCGGGCACAGAGCATTTAGTTTCTGCATGCTAGATCAGATCAGGAGCAAAAGCCTTTGCCTCCCACATTTACACCTGCTATCTAAACAAACAAACAAAAAAACCTCTCAATTTTATTGCACTGCTATGTATGGCTGGGGGAATATTATAAAGATACTGAGAACATTGAACTTTTCCTTCTGCCATCTTGAGGATTTTCTCAGGTTTAGGAAAGGTCTGATGATTCACAGCCACAGATTCGCAGTGCAGCCATTATGGCTGTACCTGTCTCATAATCCAGCAGTATTGAATGGACTTACTTGGTTGCCTAACAGGTTTAGCACTGAAGCACCCAATTGCATCTTACAGTTCTCCCCTCCCCGTGACATTTTGGCAAGTCCTCTAGGAATGAAATATGCTCTCTAAACTGAGGATTTTCTTTGAGTACATCCATTGACAGAAATTAGTCCTGAGATAAATTGTGGATTTCCACAAAAATCACATTAATTTCAGTTCTTGGCAATTATAGGATAATTAGTGTGATTGATGTAGCAACCTCATAAATAAATATTTTGGAGCCTTACAGGGTTTTGGTGTGCTTGCTTGCATGCTTTGTGTTGTATTTGTTTGTTTAGGGTTCATTGTTCGCTGAAATTGGACCTGGGGGTCCTGGTGGCTTTATTTCTGCAAGGGGTCATTCAGGGAGAGACAAGGGAAGGAATGAGGCAGGAACCTTTTTTCTTCTACATTACAAATCCTTCCTGGAGCCTGATTCCTGCACGTCGAATACTCAGTTCCCCCTCTTCTGAGTCTCCATATCTCTCTTAGCCAATTCCTTTTCCTTTGACTGTCCTCCTTCTTCATTGGCGTCCAAATAATGCTGACGCAAGGTGTTAACTCCTCTCTCCCATGCTTGTGGTGATTTCCTTTCCTGTTTTTATTATCCACCATTTTTCATAATGTGCAAAATCAAAATCTCCTAGACTTGGTAAAAGGGGGCAAGGAAATAGAAAATATTTCCAGAAATGGAATGTTAGGAAGTTGTTGGGAAGAATGGAAAAAAAATCATGATTTAAAGCAAATAGAAAATATGGATGAGCAAATAGACAATATTAAGTGCATACAGAGAGGATGTGGTTTAAAAGAACAGGGGCAGAAGTTGATTTTACTGACAGAGGGTGAAAAACACATCAGAAAGAGCCTGGGAGAAAAAGACAGGACTCACATCCAGTTTTGTTCTACCATCCGTGTGACCATGGGCAAGTCAGGCTGCTCATGAAAAGAGAAGGATTCTCTACAAGATGCCTTCCATCTGTGAGTCTAATGCAGGAGTTTGTGCTATTGAGATTACAACTCATTCACAGCCCTGTCCAATGTCTAAAACCAAAAAATTCAGGTATAAACAAAAAGAACAATAGGCTACAGAAGTAAGTTTTGAGTAGGGGGCTGGGAGAAAGCTCAATAAGTATGAGGCTTGATGTGCAAGCATGAGGAACTGTGTTCTCCATCATCCACTGCCTTACCATCCCTGGTCTGGTAGGCAGAGACAAGGTGATCCCTGGGACATGCTAGCAGATGTTGTGACCGAACTGAGAGCTGTGAGTTCAGTGTAAGACTATGGCTCTAAAACAGGTGGGAAGAAGACACCTGATGCTGACCCTGGGTTACACACATGCACAGAGGTTTACACGGTGAGCAGGGACACACTTAAACCACCAAACTAGGCCACTCCATGGGTGGAAAGTGGAAGGTTTATTTGGGGAAGATCAAAGCTGCTATGGCTGTCTCTCGGGAGGCAGAGAAGATAGCAAAAGATGGGGAAAACCTTATACAGGGAAAGTTAAAAAGGAAAGAGGCTGAAATGGGAAGGAAGCCTGTAAACTGGATTAGCCTGGACGTTAGAGTAGTGGTTGGAGAGGTTTGCAAGCCAGAACATCCAGGTATCTAGCATCAGGGCTTGGATATGTGCTCATGGGGACTAGATGTCCCATGTCAGAGGTAGGGGGAGATAAGGGAAGTGGTTCTTCCTTACCGGCAGAAAGTCTGGTTTCTGAGGAATGCTGAGTGTACACTTTAACCTATACACTAGCAATCTTCCTCTTCCCTCTGTCACAGTGTTCAGCTCAAACTGAGCCCAGATGGTTATTTTGGACATTGTCAATTGCACCGCCATTTGGGGGGTTCAGTGCTTATGACCTAACACAATGAGCTCACACATAAGTACACACCTAAGTGCATGCAAATTCATGCATACACTCCCCCACACATATATAACACCTAGTCCCATTTTTAGAGTAAACTTATGCCCTGTGTTTCTTCACCAAGTGGAAATAAATAGTCACCTATTTTATGTGATATCACATTTGATAATTCCATTGCATTCTACGTTCATGCTAACAGTGAAGGCTCCTTCCTCTTCCTGCTGCTTCCTTAGACCTTACTCTGGAGTCTGTAGCAACTAGAAGTCCAACACAGTGTTGCTCTACTATCTAGCTAGCCTAACTCACAGACATTCCAGTGGAGCTGGGAAACAGATGAGGATGTCATGTGACCATAGCATTAGTGTTATATCCTCATAAAAATAATAGAGTTTTAAGGGTGAAAATAATTTTCCATTATAATGCCACCCCTTTGAAAACAAAGCTCTTTTGCTGAGATGAGGAAAGCAGACAGACTGTCAAGTGAGGCGGAGCCACAACAGAGGCACTTCATTTGGGCACTCAGAAATAGTATTTGGGGGCTATGGGAGTGGATGGAGAAATGGGTCAATGGTTTAGAGTGTGCACTGCTCTTGTAGTGGACTTGAGTTCATTTCCCAGTACCCATCAATTAGCTACCTACTGCCTATAGCTCTAGCCCCATGAGCACTGCACTCATGAGTACGTACCCATTCCCAGGCACATACACACAAAGAAGTGAAGGGTGACTTCATTGAATACAAGATTATAGAATTTCTCACAAGTCTTCTTGCTACATCATGTGTCAACATTGGTGGTTCAAGAGACAAAGCTCAAATGAGAACAGTACCAATTGACAAAATAACATCCCTAGTGTGAACTATAGCTAGAAGCCCCTCATCATTCTTTTAATTATTAACTCAACATGAGCTCTAAACACAAAGAGAAATTCTTATAACTATGCTCTGGTCTTAATGTGACAAATGGACAATTTGAGACTGACTTATTATTAAATTGTATTTATGAGTATTTTATTTATTAATAAGTACACAAAATAGTGATTTTTCTTTATTAAAAATGCAGTTGAATTCTTTTTCCTGAGAACTGTATTATACTACTTATGATATACTATGAAGCTATTATGTGGCGCTGTAGCTGGAGAGACATGAACTGTCTACTTATCTGGCCAAGTCAGTGAACTAATGCATTTTACTGGGATTGCTTACAGGAGTATGAGTGATGGGTTACATACAAGAGCATAAATGACACAGGACAGATGCATCACCAGCATGGGTAACATCTCACAAACACTGGAAACCTGTACATGCTGCACAACTTTCAGGCAACAGGAGGTTAGAGGGTATCTGTTTGCCCGGTCTCAGAGTGTCATGCAGCAAACTTATCTGCTGGTATAAGCTTGGAGAGGGAGGTGCCAGGTAAACTGGCAAGTTTTAGGGATTTCTGAAATTTCTGAGTTTTGAGTTCTTTATTTCCCGAGGGTTTTTGTTTGCTTGCTTGTTCTGCTTTCATTTCTTTGCCTTTTGGTTTTTCGAGACACAGTTTCTCGAGAACAGTCCTGGGATTCACTCTGTAGACCAGGCTGGCCTCGAACTCAGAGATCTACCTGCCTCTACCTCCACTTCCACCACCGCGTCTACCTCCACTTCCACCACCGCCCGGAACTTCCTAAGTTTTAAAATGTATAGCTGCATAATGAATTGTTTCACCTCCCTTTAGAACAGTGATTCTCAATAGGTGGGTTGCAACCCCCTGGGGGTCAAATGACCCTTTTACAACAATGTGTATCAGATATCCTGCATATCAGATATTTACATTATGATTCACAACAGTAGCACAATTACAGTTATGAAGTAGCAATGAAATAAATTTATGGTGGGGGTCTCCACAACATGAGGAATTGTATTCAAGGATTTTAACACTGGGAAGGTTGAAAACCACTGTTTTAGAATGTTCTGCATCTTAATGAAGTTTCCTTTAAAGATGGAATGTTTTCTCTTGGAGGAAATCATTACATTACATAAGCTATTGGCCCAAATGTTCATATCTCAAATACAGATGTTTGGAATGTCCAAAATTCTGAAATGTCTTTACAAGTTCAAAATGGCTCCCCTGCCAGTCAAATATTTCACTCATCATTATTGCCTAGAAAAGAGATAGTAAAAGCAGTACAGTTCTAAAGCTCTATAGGGACACCCTCCTGCTTTTGCTCTCAGATGTTCTGACTGATTGCTGCTTATCTCCCACAAGGAATCACCACAACAGTGCTCTTGTTAAGTAGCTTCACAGTTGTGTGTCTTGGAGAATTGCTCTTGGTCTCCGGATTATGGACTGCATTTGAGCTACTCAACTGGTAGTCATAACAACAACTATCATTGAAAATTAAAGGGACATTTGTTTGTAATCAGCTCACAGATTGCAGGGCCAGATAAAATACAGAAGCTGCCTAACCACTGAGTCCTTCCCAGATCCTAGTAATTTTCTGTGCTAATTCAGCTGCACATTTAGCTTGATAGTACTGCTCCTGCACAGGGCTTGTCCATAACGAGTTAGTTGGGATCCAGTATTCCCATGCATTACATTTGTCTTCATAGTTACCTTGAAGAAGAATGAAAGACAAGAAAGTGTTTGTGATTTTTATCTTCAGGCGCACAGGGCAAGTAAGAGACTAGACTGTGGTGTGACATCTGCTATTGGGTGAAAGGGTCCCTTAACAACAAAGCCATTTGAAAGGCTCATTTCTCCAAAATAGTTCACAAAGAAGAATACGTATCTCCAATCCTCATTATGAATTGATAGGGGGAACCCACACATTTAAAAAGATCCCCCCAAAGGCCTCAAAGAGCAACCAGCCTACCGTTGGAAATACTTAAATGTGAAGTCTTGGTTTTTCTCACAAAACACAATACAGAATTTAGCTCTTAGTTGTTCTGAGATGTGCCTAGCTGGGTGTTATCTTCTACATTAGCTGTGAATTGTGGCATTGATAGACTCTTAGGCCTAGGAACAGAAGAATAGTTGTAGACGATTATGTATACAGTGCTACAAAACCAAGCAAATTTTGCTCTTCATAAATAAGCAAACATGCTTGTCAAAATTTACCACATAAAAACATACAAAGTATGTGTGAGGTATTGAGCTTTATTTTCATCTCCAAATGATGAAGTCTAAATTTGTGTTTATGAGAGAAAACAATAGACGAAAGAACTTGAATAACTTTTTTTAAAATCAATACATTTCCCTCTTCCCCAAAATTTTATTGATAGCTATTTGTAACTGTCCTAATGGGCATGTCCATAATCAAACAAGTGTTTTCTCAGAGTTTTCTAAAAAGAACTACATTTTCAGCTAGAGTTCTCTCAAATCCTGTGCACCTGTTCTGCAGTTTCCCAAACTGAAAGATGGAAAAGCTTTCATTCAATCACAGAAAACCAGAGAGGTGAAAAAGGTTATGATTCCTGAGCTCCTGAGATGGCTCAGCAGACAAAAGTACCCTCCCTGTAGCCTGATGACCCGAGATGGACCCTGGGACTCCTGCAAGCTGTCCTCTGACCTTCACCTGCAGCCCACAGCATTTGTGCATGTACACACTTGTGCACGAATGTGCACAGTGAGTTAATTAATTAAAAGTGCTATTTAAAATGAAAGTAAATAATACTTTTTCCAGGTGTGGAAGCTGTCTTCACATTTAAGAACCTGCATCTGGAGTCACTACAAAAGATACCTGAGCACCCCAAGATGGTGGCTAGCCTATTTTTCATCATTTCATTTTCTTCTGAATGAACGTTGATTTAAAGCAAAACTTTTTTCTTTGCTTATTAAATGAATATAAACACACTGCTTAAAGATGAAGGAAGAGTCTGGCCTGGCTTTGTTCTCTACCACTGTGACAAAACACTTATCAAAACCAATTTGGCAGAGAAAGGGTTTATTTGGCTGGCAGGTCCCTTATAGAGAGAAGCCAAGGAATTCAAGGCAGGAACCTGGACCAGAACTGAAACAAAGACCATGGAGGAAGGCTGCTTACTGGTTAGTTTCCTCTAGCTTGATCAGCTACCTACCTTACACATTTCACACCCTCCTGTCCAGGAGTAACACAGACCAATGCAAGTGAGCTCATCCTCCATCAATTAGCAATCAAGAAAATGCCCCCCACATGTGCCCATAGGCCAGGGTGATGGAGGCAATGTCAAGCTGACAAACAAGGATAGACATCACAGAGACACAAAATCATCCCCCGTCTCAGCTATCCCTACACCTCGCAGCCTCCATAGACTCCACAGAGAGCCAGCTTTGAGTGTGGTTTCTCTAGCGCTATTTCATAGTCATCACTTTCTCCTCTAACAAAAGACTCATTCCACCATTTTTTGATTTATCTGCTTCAAGCATCAGCTCAAGCCATGATGGATGGAAATTTCCTTTCCCCCAATCCCACCAAATACGCAATTTTTTATTATTAGTTTCTGTACTAGTCAACCTTGAAACTTAAAATACATTTTTATTCTCCATTTCTTATTACACAATGGCAGCTCTTAATCCTAAATTTTAAACACAATTGTATTGACCATCCTTCACATCTGTCCATCGTCTTCCATTTCTGTCTCTCACAATTATAATCATCTCTCACAATCTAGCTTCAGTTTTTCCACATAAGAAAGTCTTCTCTTTATGTCTGTGGATGGAACCTTAATGAATCAGTATTTGTAATATCACAACTATGTAAATATTGTTTATTTCTGAGTCATAGAGTGTGCACCAATTCTGTTTCATCTGGAAATGTGTTCACGGTGTCTCAAGCATTGAGAATTCAAATAGGCCACTGCCTTGCTGTGACGAGAAGACATTTTTCTTGACCAATTTCACTCCTCATACCGTTCCTTGTTTTATTGTTTCCCCCACCCCAAACTTGTCTTTTTTAGGTGGGGATACTCACCTAAAAGTTTCCTTCCAATTTTCAATTGTCCAATAAATCTTTTTTATTATTTATTAGATTTTGAGAATGGAGAGCAAGGGAGGAGAACAAACTGAAATAGTAAACCCATCTTCTTGAAACAAAAGCTTTTAAAAGTGCATTCTACTCCTAAGCATCTCTCCCCATCACTCACTCCCTTAAACAGGAGGTGGAGTGGATTACACAACTATTAACAACAAATGAGTACTGGGTTCAGTCAGTCATTTAGGGTGCACTTCTTGAACACGTACAGACATTTCCATAAAAGGTGAAGCTCCCCACCAATCCCAATCAACCACCCACTGAAAAGTGATGGAAGTAAAATGACAGGTATTTAGTCCTGCGGAAATGGTTTAATCTAACAGTGTCTTGTTGGGGGAATGCTCTGTCCAAAGTAATGATGATTGTGCCTGTTGTTATTATGTGGTTAATATTACTAAATTTAATATCAATACCCATGGAGAAGCAACGGTTATTTTTCATGGACACTCCATGGTTCCAATTTGTATCAATTGAATGTTAAATAACTCATAAAAATAACTCACAACAAAAGGGCAGGAAGACATAATTTATGTATCATAAATTGGATAATATGTTACCATGAAAGCTAAAGCAACTGGGTACATTCAGTGTGTATGAAAGAAGGCCGACTTGGAACCCAAAAAGTTTCAGTAAATTCATTAAAACAACAACAACAACAGCAACAAATAAGAGGTGAAATGAAGGGGTTGGGATTCAGGCTAAGCAATTTTCTACTTTTCTATCTGCAAATAAAGACTGGGCTAAATTATCTGTTTTCAAGCCATTGTTTGTAAATCTAAAAATAACCTTCCCTTTAAGGAAGCCTCTGTACATCACCATTCTGTAGGAAACCCTGAGGGCAGAGGAGACTTCTACTTAAGTGAAAAGCTAGCCTGAGAATCACCTTAAGGCAAAAGCCATTATATGCTTCTCTTCATCCTTTGCACAAACCAAAAGCAGAGCTTCCTATTGAGGCGAGTCAGTCCACAACTCAGCTCTCATTAGAGTCTATGGAAATCTGAAGCTTGCATCGCCCGACCATGCTCATTAAATGTCTAAAATTAAGCATTATTTTCATGAGCAACAGCAGGCATTCTTTCATATTAAAAATGTGTGCATATATATAAGACATAATATATACATAAATATATATTTGTGCACATATACAATTATATGTGGGATATTATGTATACATATACATAGTACACATATTAGACACAGAACATATATCCTGGGAGCTTTTCTGATTGGCAAAGTGCATTGAAAGAGTTCACTAGTCCTCATGGCTAAAGCCCAGATTTCATACTGGCACTAAAAAAGAGTCGTAGCTGATATAACCAAATACAACATATATTTTGATTCTGGGGATTGATTATGTGCTCTCTCCTCTCAATTATTTGCTTATATCCTATTTCCAAAAGTGTTTGGAAGTGAGAAGTAATTCAGTTACTACTGTCTTATATATGAGAGTCATATAAAATATTCCTCCAAGAGTAAGGAACGCAGAAATCCACCTCCAATTGAACTTTACACGATAACAAGACTTAGTGTTTTTTGTGTTTGTTTTTGTTTTTTTTCTGGATTCATTGAGAAAAGAAAGTAAGAATTTCTGGGCTGTATTTGATGTAATTAGAGCCACGAAGTGTATATGTTAGATTTAGAACTGTGTCCACAGCTGAAGCTCATGGAAATGATTCCATTCAGTGTGTTCTGTATGATTTGTAAGAACTGGAGAGAACTGCTCATGTGTCATAAGAAAGCCATCTTGGGTTGGGGGTCATCCATCGTCTACATCCTCAGAGTTCTCTGGACTTGACTTCTGCTACCTCCCAAATTATCAGGACAATGCAGAAAAGCAGCTCCTCTTATTATAAAACAATGCTGAGGTAAATAAAATGTCAGTCTCCTATCCTAGCCCCTCCCAGGATACAGGTGTAAACCTTAAGAAGGGCATCAAGTTCAATTTGCCTTCGGCATGGGGAAAAAAGCAATTATTTGACAGTTAAGAAAAATTCTAATATCATTATCAGTTATTCCTACTAGCCAGCTGATATCTGGCTATATTGTAAATGGACTGAAAATACATTTTGGAATCTCAAATTCAAATCATATGGAAATAGCATAAGTCATCATAAAGGTGTTTGGAGATAATTCTAAATGTCAATTTAGCATATTTCCATATATTGGTTTTCTAAAGTGAATGAATAGCTTCTTTTATGAGGTAAATGTCATTTGGTCAAATGAGAAGGACAATTATATTTAAAGGCCAACTAATATAGCAAGGTAGTTGTAGTTACTCGTGTTAAAATCTCACTATGTTATCTTCCCACAGAGAACCCATGCCTTTGACTACAACTGCGCAACACGGCTGCTTACCTTCTTTGTTTCCAGTTTTGCTACTGTGTTGATTTTTCTGTTGTTCTTTTTTTCATTGAAAACTGTTTTTTTTCCAATGAATTCCATAGAATGTTTGCTTACAGTTCTTTTGAACACTGAAGCCTAATACTTTACCTACCCCAAGAATTTCCATAGCAAATAGTTTCAGTTTTTTTGTTGTTGTTATTCTGAACTTGAAAGAACCAAGTATTTTTATCTTTTCAGAAAAGTAAGTGTTTTCTTCGAGTCAAATCTAAATCTTTCTTTAAAAGCAAAATCAAAAAGTGTGAAAATACAGATTGTATATCTATTCCAAGGACTGCATTTGTCAAGCTTTTTTATGTACAGAAACACCAACATCATGATTGACAGAAATTTACACTAAGCAGAATTCTTGCTTCCAAAAGAAAGATATAAGGAATACCAATTTGTCTTTTCCCTACTCTGCACGTAAAGCATGTGCATATGCATTTATCAATATGCATGTATGCACATGGGAACATGAATGTAAACATACACACACACACACACACACACAACCTTGATGCCTTATTATCTTTCTTTCTTGGATACAAAACAACAGTGTGGGCATATATATGGATTTGATTTATTTTGAAACAAAAGTATAGTTCTAGCTTTTAG
This sequence comes from Ondatra zibethicus, assembly GCA_004026605.1. Classification (NCBI taxonomy): domain Eukaryota; kingdom Metazoa; phylum Chordata; class Mammalia; order Rodentia; family Cricetidae; genus Ondatra; species Ondatra zibethicus. Next base: position 68,480 of record PVIU01001673.1, read on the forward strand.
AGTAGAACTGAAAAGGACAATATTTTATAATTATTTTTACCATTTAAATATAAAACAAACAGATGTAATTAGTAAGACTTTACTTGGACCCTTACCCTGATGCAAACTTCTTTAGCAGATTAATGACAACTAACAAGTTAAAAACTGAATGATATTACATATAGTCATAGTTTGCTTGATGGAGTATTTTAGCCCTTTACTTTCCTGTTTAAATATTTGTCATCTTAATTGTGGCCCTCTTAATTTACAAGTGGCCATAATAAGCATAATAAGCTGGCGGTCACAGTGTGTTTTTAATTTTTATTAGAAGGCAAGTAGGAAGGTTAAAATTTTACTGTGATTTTCTTTTCATTGTCTTTGCTTTCTAACCTGTGAGTACAGGAATATTCCCTGCCCCTTTCAGTCCCTAAATTAAAGCAGGTTTTAGTAGAGTTTCTTAAACCATCAGTGGTAAGAATCAGTAAAAGATTTTGTTTCTCAGGTGGATTTGGTTTTTAAAGGGTTGCCATAACTGATATTCCACTCCAAAGAAAAAGAGACAAAACAAAGTAAAATATGAAATGGCTTTGGGATGATGAAGTAGATATCCAAAGTGACCCCAGTAGACACACACTGTGTACCTTGTGTACAAGAAGAAATTGGGACTTCTTTTTAGCCAATACATTGTAGCGAAGGTGAATGGAAATTTTAGATAGTTGATGTCTCAAAAGATTTGATTTAGAATGAATCTAAAAGGAGGTTATCCGAGGGAGCTGTGACTCAGGTGGAAATCCCTAAAAGTGGGACTTAGTCACCCTGAAAGCACAGCCTCTCTATCCTAAGCTAGTCTTTTAAGAACAAACTTGTTTGTGTTTTACCGTTGCACAGATATCTATCAGTAACAGACCGCACATGGATGAGGACTAAGGATTCAGGTCGGAACACAGCCATCAGTGACACCTGAATGGTAGACTGGTAAATCTGTGAAGCAAAGACCCTAACTAAATCATGCCTGGACACGAGACCCACAGAGACTGTAAGTTGATATATGAGTGTGCTTTGCGCCACTGTGTTTATGCTAATTTCTCACCCAGCAAGAGAAAACTCATAAATTTGAATGATAGGATGTTTTCTTGTGAACCATATGTGGGAGAGCAATTGATATTGTTATTGTACATGAAGTTGGGGATGGGAATGGATCGGAGATTTGGTGGGATTTCTTCTGAAACTTCAGAGGTCTAAACCTTTCTTAAACTTGAGGAACTAGATGATGGATAGAACCTCTTTTCTCAAATGGGTGACTAGGGAACTCTAACAAAACCCTGAAACCTCATCCACTTACCTCTGCTTTCATCAAAACCATGAAGAAAAAACACATGCTGAAGATATGTGACAGACATCCTTATGTCCCTCACTTGGCCACTGGTTCTCTATGAGTACCAGCACCAGCAGTGCCATCTTTAGAAGGTCACAATAGACACCCAAGTTTCCCAACTATTCAGGAAAAATCAAAAACAAAACTTTATGTGTCTGTTACAAAAATCATTGGCCCATTGAACTTTTTACCAAGCATCAGCAGAACTCACATGAGACAACTCTAGCCCAGGAGAGTAGACTCTATTCAAATTGGAGACTGTGTGACCTAGTGAGCCCATCCCACCAAGACAACGACAGTTTTTCAGGCTATGGGGTATCTTAAGTGAAGACTGGGTGGGGGTAGGGAAGAGAGAAGTGTTTGAGACAGGTGAGGCTCAAGTAACATCTGAAGTCAACTCCCTTATTAGGAATAAAACTTACATGCATGTTGTTGGACCTTCTTTGTACCACCAGCTTCAAAATAATGAAAAAGCTTGCCTTAGCTTAGGCTTATTCCCAACTACCTCTTATAACTTAACTTGTTTATATTAATCTACGTTCTGCCACATGACTCATTACCTCTCTTCTATACTGTCCATTCATTTTCTCTGCTTCTCTCTTGTGTATTCTGCCTCTTTTCTTTCCAGAATTCCTATCTGTTCCCAGAACTCATGCCTATCCTCTCCTGCATGGCTATTGGCTGTTCAGTTCTTTATTAAAACAATCTGTAAGTGCCTTGGCAGAGACATAACTTCACAGTATACAAAAAGATTTTCCCACAGTATACACAGTCATTTCTTGTTTTTTTTCTTTCTTTTTACAATTTTACCTGAAATGAACTACTATCTATTGAGATGATTCTAAAAGAGGAGCCAAAATAATGGGAATGGAATTTGCTCTTGTTTCAGTACTGCTTAACTGCCAAGTCAAATCCATCCGAGTAAAAGAGTAGTTGACGTTTCCTTTTAGTGGCCTCAGAGTTTCCTGGCTTTTATGCTGTGACTTCCTTCTCAGGTGATGTGTGTCCTTCTGCCGTCTTTAGATGACTCATCATCCTACCTTTGTTCCTGCTTTTATAGCCACTTTTACTTAGACATTTTCCCTGTGATATTTCTTGAGCTAGATAAATCACCATTCTCATTTAAAATGTGATCAGATACAATGGTTGATAGCTATTTGAAATTACTGTTGATGGCCAAGCCCCAAAGAAATAGTTAAATAAAAATGGATAGCATAGACTTGAAGATTAAATCAGATTATGTGTAGCAGGAAACCTTAACCGTCACTATGAAGATGGGAAAATAATTAACTCTGAAAGATCTCGAGCAAGCATCTCTTCATTCCTTTGTCACCATCCCTGTTATTTACATACATTTCTGTTTTCCTCTTATAACAATCACCAGTCATACCACAAAGTATATGCATAACATAGCAAAATACTTTTTCCCTTACTTCATAGTCATCTGGAGCAGATACTGAAGCTGCCTTAGAGCATAGTAATGTTATCATGACTTTGCTGCAACCTTAACACAGCAGAGATGACCATCTGGTGCTGACAATATATAGTCGATGCATGGAAGTATTGGTGTTCTACAGAAGATATGCAATCAAGGGATGGAATGTAACCTTAGTTCCTCTGCTTTTGATCGGTATGGATTCATTATCACAATGAAGAGTGTAATTTAAATAGATTCAAGTGTTGTGCAGTCTAAACCACTTTGGTTAAATGAGCAAAGGAGAATTTTCAGTTAACTAGATGAATTAACGTGGTTGTGGTGACCTTGACAAACTGGTAAGAATTTATGTAGCAAACTTAGGATGTGAAGCCATTATTTTCAGTTGCAGCTGATCTGGATGGCAGGTAAGGTAAATACGGCTAATACAGCTATGTGCCTAAGTGCAAATTTTGAGGGAAGAAAATTCTAACAACGAAGATAAATGTACTTTGATGCCATCTTCCAAAAGTCAGCTTCAACACAAAGTCATGGATGCTGTTTAATGACAGCTTCAACATGACATTGCTATACCAAGTTATATTAATATTATGAGCCTAAATTGGGGTTAAAAATCTTATCTTCACTTAAAAGGATTTCCAAGTACATCTTTGTTTACTTGTTTACAAGTACATCTTGGACTTAGCAAAGACTTTTAAGATATGACATCAGAAACAAAAATGACAAATCAGAGAAATGAAACTCATCAGAAATATTCTTTTTCTGTTATAAATAAAATAAAAACAAAATCTTTGAGAAATAATTTTCTGTTTTACTGTCCTTATTACATTATTTTTAAAACTGGAAATAGATTCTTCTCTTATACAGTACATCCCAAGCACAGTTTTCCCAGCCTCCATTCCTCCCATGTCCATACCCATTCCATTTCTTTTCAAAAAGGAATAGGGCTTCAGGAGACAAGAACCAAACACAAAAAAACAAATAATAAGACAAATCAAAAGCCATCCTAGCAAGGCTGGACAAGGCTGGCTAACCCAATAGGAGAAAAAGAGTTACCAAGAGCAGGCAAAAATTACTGTTAAAGATATACCTGCTTCCATTCTTAGGGGTGCCATAAAAACACCAAGCTAACAGCCATACCATATTCAGAGGACCTGGTGCAGGTTCATGCACGTCCCATGCTTGCCTCTTGGCAACTCTGTGAGACCATACGAGACCTGCTTAGTTGATTCAGTGGACCATGTTCTGCTATCCTCTATCTTCTCTGACTCCTACACTCTTATTTTATTCTTCTTCCAGAGTTTCCTGAGCTCTGAAAAGAGGAGCCCAACGGAGACCTCTAATTTAGGCTCTCTTCTTATAATGTCTGGCTGTGGATATTATTTTCCCATCTGCTTTTAGAGGAAGCCTCTCTGCTCCATCTGCTGCTAGAGGAAGTTTCTGTGATGATGACTGGACATAGCACCTACCTATGAGTACAGGAAAATATCATTAGGAATTGTATCACTGATTTTTTTCTTTCTTTTTTTTTTTTTTTTTGCCAGTAGTGTTTGGTCCTGGTTCTACTCTTGGTTTCTGGGCTATTAAGTCTCTCATTCCTGGTCATGCAAGCAGTGTCAGGAAGTGTGAAAACCTAGTGCAGTGGAAAATTCCTGGAATCTATGCACGTGACCGTAGTGAAGACTCCGAGGAATAGAGGACACGAGGTCTGAAATGAGCATCTTTTGTAACCAGGCAATGCTTCCAGTGGTGGTTCCAGGTTGCACTGGGTTGAGTTGTTGGCTGAAGGAGTCCCATGGACATCCCCAGACAACCCAGGCTCATACTAGGAAAGAAAGTTGCTTTTCAAAAAAATGACAACAAGATGCCATTGCTGAGGACAAAATCCATGCAGCTCATTAAACACAGAGAGCTTAAGCTGGTAGCTGCACAGAGCTTTTACCCTGCATTCCAGTCTCTTTGGTGCAGGAAGGTACTCTGCAGACTTTTGAAAAAGAAACCTGGGTGCCAAGCCAGCCATGGAATCCTTCACCTACAATATGTCTTGCCTGAAAAATGTGCTGTGGCAGCGGTGGTGCAGAACTTGTGGAAGTGGCCACCAATGTCTGGTTTAACTTTAGAAATCATTTTCAAACCATACTCAGACATACACTCAAAAAGGAGTACCCAGGATATGTAAACTCTGTTTACAACCCAAAAATACCAACATAAATAACTGAAACTATTACTAAGATTTTAATAGACATGTCTACAAAGATTATATAAAAATGGACAATAAAAATGTAAAAAAAAAACTAGATGCTTAGTGTAATTGGTAGTTGGGAAAATACACCTCAGATGAAAATGAAATATCACTTCGAAGGCATTCAGAGTCTTTAATTAAAATAAAAGAGGCGCTGGGATCCTGTCAATTCATAAACCTTAGTCATTGCTAGTGGGGATGGGTAGTTTCTCAGTAATGAAGGACATAGTTTAGCAGTTGTTTCAAATGTCACAGTAGTCATATGACTTAGCAATTTGAAGAGAATTTAAGATGGTCATCCAAGGAAAAAGTGGTACCCAAATATTTCTGGTAGCATTATTCAAAGTAGAAAAAAAGTGGGAAGAGCTAAGTATGTGTAAATTGAAGAATGGACATATAAACTGTGGTATCTTTATAATGAGATGTTATTTTATAAGAAAGTGAAGAACCGACACAATGGCAAACATGCAAAGCCCTTAAACTTGCATATTAAGCTGAAAGAAGCAAATCAAACAGTAATACATTGTAGGAGTTCTTTCACACAGAATCACATATGAGTCCACTGATTGTGAGATAGACAGAGCTGGCAGATCTAAATCCACTGGGACAAGAAGTTGATTACTGGCTTCCAGGAATTGGGGGCAAGAAAAGAATTAGGTTAATGAAGATTGGGTATAGTTTTAGCATGATGAAAGTACTCTACAACAGACTGTGGTATTGGTTATTCAACTCAAAATACGCTTGTTTCCTATGGACTTTTCACATTTTTTGTGTTCTTACATATATGTGCCTACCTGAGGGTACAGGTGTTCATGGGGGTCAGAAGTCAAGCTGTGTTATTTTTCAATTATCATGTTGAAGGAGGCCGCTTGTTTATTTCCCAGCCTCCCAGCCCTGAAATAATCACACAGAAACTATATTATTTAAATCACTGCTTGGCCCATTAGCTCTAGCTTCTTATTGGCTAACTCTTACATCTTAATTTAACCCATCTCCATTAATCTGTGCATCACCACAAGGTCATGGCCTACCAGCAAAGTTTTAGCATGTTTGTCTTCAGTGGAGGCTCCATGGCTTCTCTCTGACTCCACCCTTCTTTTTCCCAGCATTCAGTCCAGTCCTCTCCAGCTAGCTTTGCTCTGCCCTGCCCTGCCCTGCTATAGGCTCAAAGCAGTTCTTTCTTCATTAATGATAATCACAGCAAACAGAGGAAAATTCCACATCATTATCATCCACCTTTTCTGTTGAGATACACTATCCATTGGTCTGTAGTTAACCAAGTAGTCTATGTAGGCATCCCCAAGGGTCTACCTATCTCTGCCTTTCCAGTCCAAGGATAACAAGTATTCCTATGTAGGCTCTGGGCATCATAGTTAGCATAGCAAGCACTTAACCAGTGGGTGTCTCTCTCCAGTTCACTGAGTATACCTTATGTGAGTGAGCTATACAGTGTATGAATTCTCTTGTAATGGTGCTATTAAAAGCAGCTCAGATATTAAGAAGAGACTTACGTTCCCAAACTATTTCCTTTTTTTCTGAGTGAACTCCCTGCAAAGGATTTTAAAAATCAAGACAAAACAAAAACAAACGATTAAAAAGCAATGACAGCAACAACAGACAAATAACAATAATAATACACAAGCAGTCAAGGGAACAACGAAACACATAAAAACCCTTCTTTTAGCATTAGTCTCTGATTTCACTCTGAGTTAAAGCTGAACTTTCTTGAATAATAGTAAAGAAAAAGTTATGTTATGTCAATGAGTATATCTCCATCCCTCTGTTATTTTATTCTGCTTTGCTTTAATTGGTGAACAAACATTTTTATAGCTTTATCACAAGTGATATCAAATCTTGAAGTATGGATACACTGAAGAAAAGTTCACCAACTATCAATAAAACTAAGCCTGGGGAGATTAGGCTAGCCTGGGTTACAGAATAAGATTCTATCTAAGAAATAAAATAATAAGTTAAAATAAATTAATCTAACAATCAGTAAGTAACACATACAGAGAATGTGGTATCTATGTTCCATAACTACTTTTCAAACTTTAAAGATCAGGAAATCATTTTATGTGAGACAGTATATATGTAACATGTGTATGTAACATTATACAACCAGATATATGTCAACTAGACACTCATTTATTTATCTGAGCTTGCCAGAGCAATAGGAGACACATTTAGAAACCCACTGGACACAAATGGCAGGGGGCTTGTGGAATCCCTTTGAGTTTCAAAAAGTGAAATATGTAGCTGATGGGCTGAGACACAAATTCTCTTTTAATTCCATCTTCTACCTGGTCCTCAGACAGAGCAGATTTTCCTAGGTAGTTTCTTTTGCCATTCAGAGAGCAGAGGGCATCCCAGTTGTTTCTTCACACATGGCATCGTGATAGCCTTGTCTAGTCAGATTCTCAGTGAACCCAGGAGACGATGACTAGATGTTTAAATAGTAGTTCAGATTTTTTTCAAAGCCCTTCCACAGGCTTCAGAATTTATTAATAATACCTAGAGAAAAACGAATCACAAAATGATAATATTCTATTATTATGTTATGGGTCACTAACACAGTCTATGGTTTAAATAATACAGCGTTTTCCAAATATTTCTTTCCTGAGTTTCCTGAATATATTTGGAATAGACTTTGAAACTTTAGAAAGCTGGGGAATTTTATTTCTTCTCTCTCTCTTTCTCGTTATCTCCATTTCTCTATTTCTCTCTTTCTCTCTTTCACACCCCCCTCTTCATCTCTAAAATATGGAAAATCTGTTATCATAGGATAGACATTTCCAGTGCTCATTTTGAATTGCCTTTATAAAGGACTCCTGGCAGTGGATGCTGAGTGTAGATCCTATTCTCAGTGAACGAAATCTTCACACTGAAAATGGTAAGCTCTATTTTTATTAGTTCTTTGAGAATTCTTTACAGTGAGTTTGAACATATTTACCCTGCCACCAACTCCTTCCAGATCCATCTCCCTTCCCTGTCTACCCAACGCTATGTCCTTTTTTTTTTCACCCATCAAGTCCGATTTGTGCTGCTGTCATAAACCCTGTGAGTTGTGTCTATGAATTGTGTGACATGTTGTTTCCAGAGGATAGTTGTATTTATTCACTGCTTCTGGCTTTTAACACATTTCCACCCCCTCTAGGGTACAGATATACCATTTAAGGCTGTACATTCCATAAGCTAATAGTCTCAGTACCTTAGCCAGTTGTATGTCTGTGTTAATCACAATATACTGCAAATGGAAGTTTATATGATGAGGTTTAAGAAATTCATTAGTTTATGGATATGACAATAAGTCACTTGGAACAAGTTTAATATAATAACATCTAAAATAATAAAGTCAATTTTTCTTAAACAATGTTTCTACATCAAAAATCTATCTTGTTTTCAATTTGAGATCCCACAGTTCATTTTGTCATCTACTCAGAAACATTTATGTAGTTTAATGAGAATTCCTTTGTAAAGGGAAAACGATTCTATCTACTTCTCACTTAATACTGTTATGTGTATGTGGGCTACTTTTTGTTATTTTATACTAATATCTGACCTCAAATTCTAGCTTGTGAGATTTTGTCTTACTTTGTTTTCAGCCAAGTGGATTGGAGTGTGAGGCACTTTGGTTTGATTTCAGAGCCTTTTTCTGAGCTTGTTTTGTTACTAAAGAGTCACTAAAGTACAGCAGGTTCCTTGAGGAGCGCTCAGCACAAGAATGAGAGGCCAAACCCAACTTCAAAGGTTACCTTCCTTTCTCGGAGGATAGGGATAAACGTCAAGAAAGGGACAGAATATCCCTCCAGTTCATCGTCTAAGTCCTAATAGATGCTTCAGGTGCCTCAAAACTACTTTCAGTAAGCAAGGACAGAATGTCCACGAGAACTCCCATGAGCTCTAGGCTGGCGACACCACAGATTTAAAACATTCTTTATTATTCTCTATTTTAAGATACCAAGTTTAAGAGTGAGAACTGATCTATTACATAGCGCACAGCAAATACCATATTGTTATTGCCTATTGTCCTACCTGTAAGTTCACTTTAAACAAAAATAAAGAACAAGTTCTCAGTGGTAAACCAGTTTTAAAAATGGAGAACTGTTGTCCACCTTCTCACATCAGGTGTAAAGAAAGTATCTGTGGGTAGGGCTAGGCTTGCATAGGGGTGAAAATTCAAGGAAGAAGCCAAGACTAAATATCGCATATCTCCCAGAGTTTTACCTCTATGTTCAGTGGAGGGAACAGAACAAAGAAGCATCTATATTTATCATTCCTTCAAAAACTGTCACACTACCCATTCCAAAATGGCTTCACAGAAAACATGCCAAGGAAGACAGCAGAAACATTCATTGGTAAGTTATTTCCTTTGTATTTTATACATTGGATGGGAGGTACAAATGTAAAGGCAGATGTGTAATATATGACTGGCATCATTTTTATTTTCTTATACATCTTGCTACTGTCTGGGGGCAATGCTCTAGCGACTGCTGAAATATAATAGCTGCTTTCTCTCTCAGTACACAATTTGACAGCATTTATTCTTTCCTTCAGTGAACATAATTACTTCACATATGGAACCTGCGATAGCCTACAGGCATCTGAGAGAAACCAGAATCACGCAATCTGTCCCCTTTGCAAGCTTAATTTACATTCACAAGTGTCATTTTATTAGGGCTAGCATCATAGAGGATAAAAATTACAGGTCAGCTACGGCATGTCACCGGGAAGTGTGCTTAAGTCAATAATGGGGCATTATTGTGTTTGGGTAATTTTTACAAGGAAGATCTCACAGAAGGAAACTGACCCTAGTTCGTATTTTTCAGCTTAGCCATTCCCCACAAGGTAATTCATTTAGAAATAAGGATGGTAACAAATACTTTAGCCTACTGTAAATATCTGCTGTGTGTCATATATGTCCATATAACTTTGTAAGGGTCTATACTCTTAACAGATATGGGAGATTTACGTGCTAGATAGGAAGTGAGCATGTTGGAATTTGGGTAATGGAAAGACATCTGTTATAAGAGTTAGCCTTTGCTCTGATGTGAATGTGGGTCTCTGTCTCTATCTCCATCCATCGGACGAAATTTCTATGGTGATGATCACGATATTCATCAATGTGACTATGGGACAAGGCTAGATCAGGCACCTTCTCCTCTGCTGCCCAAGTACCTAGCTGGGGACATCCCCGTGGACACCTGTGATCCCCTCTAGAGTCAAGACTCTTGCCAATCCTAAAATGACTCCCTTAATGTAGATATCTTATTCCCTTCTCCAATATCCACTCTTCCTCCATCTCCACACTCCCACTTCCCCAAGCTCTCCCCAGTCCATCCCTTCTCCCTTCTCCCTCCCTCTCTCCCTTTCACCTCCCCACCCCTACAAACACCCCTATTCCCATTCCTGTGCCTCCACCTTTTGCCCGGCGATCTTGTTTGCTTCCAATTTCCTTTTATATTGGCCTAATAGAGCAAAGAACTTAAGAAGGTGGAGTTGTTACACCTCCCCCCTCCAGCATAAAGCAAACAATACCTTGGTTTACCATATGTTCCCTGTGATATGATGTGAGATGAGAGGAAAGTAGAAGACACTGTGACAATGAATGACTGTTTCTCTGTGAACAGTAAAGTAGACATGGGAAGTCATTTGTATCCTCTTTCCACTGATAACACCATAAGGACTTTAACACAAAAAGATAGAGATGTTCAGTAAGGTCCAAACCATGATTTCTTCATGACACCATATCCTCTCTTATTAAGTAGCACAGCACAATGGTGAAGATGGCTACAAATGACTATTTTAATCCATTAATTATAAATACATACATACCAACTAGTGTTTCCCTTCTTCCTTTCTTTCCTGTTCCCTCCCCCATCTCTCTTCTCCTCCACTGCCCCCATCCACTACTCCTCTATCTCCATTAAGAAGGGATAAGGCCCCCGTTGGGAGTCAACAAAACATGGCATATCTAGTTGAAGCAGGGCCAAGCTACTCCCCCTTGGTGGGCAAGGCATCCTACCATAGGGAATAATTAGTCACAAAGACTTCTGAGAGCCCACAGCTTTACCCATTGGAGATCAGAACAAATGAAAAACAGAAGCTGAATGTGTGAAGAGGGCAAAGGCAAGGATAAGGGTCCAATTGCTGAACTCAGAACAGAGTCACTAGCAAGCAACAAGAAAATACTATAAGAAGTGTGTGGACACATTTTAAGCAAGCAGGAGCTGTGTACATCCAAAGAAGCATTTGAGATCAGGACCATATCAAAACCAAACCTTTGAAGTATGATTTAGGCTTCACTAAAGCTCCCAAATGTCTAGCTTTGAATTGAGTTAATGTTTACCTTCATTTTTCTCAAAGCACTATGCAAGCATGGTAAGACACCCACCCCAGTGATAGAGAACTTAATTTGGTAGAGAAGATGCCCTCTTATCACCCACAATAGTGCATTCTATATCTGAAAGCCACTCCCAGTAACCCCTAGCTTCAGATACTGCTTTAATCTCTATCATGCTAAAATATTTGCCTATCATGACAGGTTTGATCAATTTCAGTAACTACCTGTTCTTTTACCGCTTTAAATGATGACTAAGCTGTTTGTAATTTGTACTGGAAATACAATGCTGTTTATGATCTTTAGGATCCTCAAAGTTTTATGACCCATGAGCACAGAAAACATTATTTCTTTATCAGATGCCATTGTATAATTGTTCCTTGAAGTAATAGTTAGGACTTTGTAACTTTACATGTGCAATGGACATTGGGGAATAATATAGGTATAGGATTCTTGTCCTCACGTTTTCATGCAGTGTGCAGACTCTATATGCTAAGTATACTAATATTCTTTCACTGTTAAGAGGAGGCCTCACAAGATACTCAGTACTCTTCCTTTTCTGCAGTAGATGTTGAAGGACCCTCCCAATGGAGATCTTTTTTTTTTTTAATGACTGAGCCAATAAATTTCCTACAACCTGAAAGCTCATTTTAGTTGCGATTTCTGTTGCTTTCAATTGAAGTAATTTTAATTGGTCTAATCAGTGACTAAGCCCTGATGATTTGGTTTCCTCAAATGGTCTAACTGAAGGAACATAGTGTACTAACCAAGCTTCTGATACTATCATAAATAGCTGACACAAATCAACTGCTGAGGGGGGAGGGTTTATTTTGGCTCTTAGTTTTGGACTTTTCAGCCATTAAATGGTTGACTCTGTTGCTTTGAGCCTCTGCAGAGTATATCATGATATAAACCTATGGTGGAAGAGGGCCATTCATTCCATGGAAGTCTCAAAACAAGAAGAGGTATAAAAAGGGGGGCAGGCCTACCAATATCCCCTTCAGGAGCATATTACCTGTGACTAGAAGACTTATCCACAAGGATCAAAAGATTTCATCAGCTCCTAGTAGCACCATCGACTAGGTACTGTATGACTCACTGTGTGACAGTCAATGTTCTTTGAATGCTAAGAAACTTTGATGAACTCTACTCTCAATTAGATAGTTTTTAAAAATATGATGTGATTAGTGCCAAGAAGAGTTACTAAAGGAGTATAGAGGAAGGAGACGAGCAGCTAATTCTCCCTGAGAAATTACAGGATAGAAGGATGCGTTTCTTTGGAATAAGGGCTTGTTTTGCTGTAGTCTACAGAAAGCCAACTCAAAGTGATTTATACTAAAGAGAAAATACGCAGTCTTGAAAAATGAGTCCTGTAAATTAAGCACTTAAGCAACATGTCAAGAAATTGAGTATTATCTCTCTGTTCTTTTTGGTGTTTCATTCCCAGGTAGCAAGGTCTCCCTACCTCATAGGAAGATAGCCAGCTGCATTACATTGAGTCTATATCCTCCCAGGTACAATTAAGGATAAGGGAGTTAATTCCCAGGACTTTTATTAACTTGAAACAAATGTCACATCACTATGTGCTGCCCTGGACTATTGTTGATGATTCATGGGTAATATTTCTCTCTGTACACATTCCATTTTCATGGCTTTCCATTTTATATTGCGTTCTCATCAATTTTATTGCAATGCAACTATATGAGGTCTTCTGCCCCATATCCTTTGAACTTTTAAATCTCAAATTTATAACTGTCACAAAATTTGGGCAAATTTAGGCCATGTCCTTTCTGCTCTATTTATTTAAATTCATTTTCTTTCTTATCACCCTTTGGGGCTCCAGTTATACATTTTATCTTATGAAATTTCCTCACATCTTTGAAGATATTTTAATTGACTTTTAATCTCTGAGAACTCAGTTTGGAAAACAAGTAGTTTTTACTATTTTATCTCTAGGTTTACTGGCCGAGTTTCTTCTGTTACCATCATTCTGCTCCCTCCACTATTGTTGACATCTGTGAAGTCTTGCTCTATTTTGCAGTTCTGGGATTTACATTTGATCTTTTCTGCTTTATATCCCTCCAAATTGAAGCTATTTAGTTGCTGTAATATATGAAAGGTCATTGGATTTATCTGAACCTCCATTTCCTCATAAGTGAGATAAAATTATCTCTATTAAGAGAGATAATTGTTAAGATTAAATGAACATACCAGTTTCTACAGAGGGTTTTAAAACAATAGCAACTATTATCATGGTGGATTATTTTAATTGCCTCCTAACTAGTCTCATTTGGCACCAAAACCAATTCTCCACTCGGTGCCAGAGTTATCTTTATATGACATAAATTAGTTTACTCCCACAGTTAAAAGATGTAATGGTGTTTTAATACCAACAGTAGAATATCTTAATTCCTTTATTTGACTTTAATTCTTTTCCTTATTTGGCTTGCTCAAGTAGAAACATTTCCCATCATTTCTGTGTACTCTAAATTCTTGCATGGCTCATATTGTGTAACTTTCTGAGGGAAACAAACAAACATCTGTGTATCTCAGATACAGCACTGACCACAGAAGAAAGACACAGCCCGACCTAAGTCTAGCTCACTGAGTTTACTGTGATTGCACACAGAAGAATAAGTGTGAGGTTAGGTGGAGAGGCATGGATGATTCATGGATACAACTGTATCCACGGAAATCCTGCCCTAAAGCTGCATCTCTGCTGCCTTCAGAACAACTTGCAGGCAGCACAAGGCAGAGAACCTTCTCAGTTACATGCTGCTCCCATATTCTTGGGGATGGGGATGGGTCTGGTGAGTCTTGAAATTTACTGGCTTTCCATACTCTTGTGAGTTTCCCAAGCTTCTCAAGCCTCATGTCTCCCTGCTCTGTGCCACCCAGGAGGGAGCCTTTCCATTCAAAGGAAATCACTATGCAGTGTAGCCACACTTGTTTCCCAGCGTGGCCTCCACAACAGCAGTTCTGACTTTATATGTGTGAAATGCTAACTGAAGGTAATATCACCCCAAGAGCTATCCCTCCCCCTTCATGCTGGTGTCCTCTAGCAGGAACTGGCTCAGTTATATTAACACTTTGGGGATTATTTTCTGACTTACCCTGGGTGAGCTTGTCTCTCCACTATGCTTCCTACGATACTTTATGGCATTATTCATGTTCTTCAATTTTATGCCAGATATCACCAACTTACCTATATTGCTATGTACTTGCCTCTGCTAGACTTCCAGATCTTTAATGGAAAGTATGTGCCTCTTTTACATTTGACTCTTGAATTTATGAATGCAAAACTATGTTATGCTGAAAATCTAAAAGTAGAATTTGATGTTGAATCAACTCTTTCTCTAGAAATGAAAACCAAATAAATGTTGAAAAGAAGAGATCTGTAGGCTTTCTTAGACTTTCATAGACCTTAGAGTTCATTGTTAATAGTTACTGTTTAGGCTAAACATGGCTGCTTAGCAAATATCTCCAGGGGCAGGGTAGGTAACTCAGTAGGTAAAGTGTTTGCCTTATAGGCACAAAGATCTGTTTTCAATCCCTAGTACCCATGCTAAGTGCAAGGAATGTTGGCACTATGTATAATCTCAGTATTAATAAGGTAAAGATAAAATTCCTGGGATTCATTTGGCAGCCTATCTACTCGAATTGGTGAGCTCTAGACCAATGAAAGATACTGTCTTGTCAAAGGAGGTAGATGACTTTATTGAAGATTACACCTGAAGCAATCCTCTGGACTTGCACATGCACACATATCCGCACATACAATGCTCTCTCCCTATCTCTCTCCCTCCTCCCCTCTCTCTGTGTCCCTCTGTGTATCTCATTTCAAAATTCAATCGTTTACAATGATACATATTTAATTATATCACAATTTCCTTGAGTCAGGATCCTAGGCACAACCAAGCTGTTTGCTTTTTATTTCAGGGTCTTGCACCAGGATAAAAACAGGGCACTAATCAGGAGGGCAGGCACCTCTGGACTCAATCAGAGGAGGACTTTCAGACTCATTCACGTGGTCACTGTCAGAGGCTGGGTCCTTGATGACCGCTACACTGAGACTCAGCTCTTTGGCTTGTGTTCTCCCCAGAAGACAGCTTCTGCGATGGCAGCAGCCAAATATCATCCAAGTGGAAGTGGATTTCGAAAGATAGAGTACTAATTTTCTGACCTAACCAAGAGGCTAAAACCTAATCAATCCAGGCATTGTCTCTGTTCATTGTAAACCAGTTGCTCAGTTCAGCTGACCCAGGAAGATGATGAACAGTCATTGGAAGTCATCTCAGAGCCTGTCTGCGACTGGTAGTCTTGAGAAAGTTTTGTTTTCTAATGAGACAAGTAATACATTTTCACAGATAACAATTTGTATACTAATTTGTAGAAAGGAAGAAAATAAATCTGTATCTGTACCATCTAAAGGAAACCCAGTTAGTACTAAGGAGTATTACTCTAATTTTTAAAACCACAGTTTTATACTTGAAATATTAGTATGCATATCTTGTTTTCTGTTATTTCTGAGCTTCCAGAAGTTCTGCATGCACAGCCGCAACAGACTCATCATCTTCTGCTCATTTTGTACTTGTCGAATACTTTTATTTTTCCCTTTTTCTGTTCTCAGTAACTGCAGTTTCAATGACTAGAGTCAATAAAGAGTTTTCAAATAAATAAGGATAACTTGAGTGTCAAAAAGAAAAGAAGGAAGAGAAGGAACAGGCAAGTACATACATTTTTTTTTTTACAGAATATGTTTTGCATGTGTGCCCTGTCTCAATATTTGTTTAGGGGTTCTGTTTGATGCTATTTACTTGGATCTATGAGGCAAACGGGGTTCCCTCCTTCAATTCCTCTTCAGAGGTAAGAGAGACATCACAGTCAGATCACACTCCAAAGGGGGCTGATACAACCCTGATGCAGATATTTTGATTGGTAATAATGTTGACCTTTATTTAGGGTTTTACATTGTAGAGATTGTCTGCATAATTCCAGAAATGTAGAAAGCTTAGAGATACCGGCCCCAAGTCATCCACTTATTAAATGACAGAATATGCAAATTATATAATTGACCATATTATGCAAATTAAACACAAATATTCCCACAAAAGCCACTGGCACCTTTAACTGAATTTCTACATCAGGAATTCATGTCTATCCTGTTCTGTTTATTTTTAAAAAGCCATCATACTAATCTACAGGCTTGAATACAGTTTTGAAATGATTTAAATGGAGTTTACCTGAAAGCTAACGAGCATACCAAACTTCATCTTCCAGTCAAAATCTCAGGTTTCTATAATTTAATGCATATGTTGAGGTTGTTGATTTGTTCTGAAATTTGAGGGAACTGTTTTTGTTTTGACAAGGTGTCACTCTGTGTATGGAATATAGATGAACCTTAAACTTTTGGAATTCTTCCCGCCTCAGCCTTCTGAGTGCTAGGACTACCTTTATAGGCCATCACACCAGGCTTACTTTTGGAATTTTAAAGTAATTTCATTGTTACCTGAAAAAATTTTTCTTAAGATTGATAGATTTGTTAAGGATGAACATACTCTATACAATAAGAACACAAATACTAACCATGCCTATATTAAGCATTTGGAAAGTTGAGATAGGAAGGTTATGAGTTCAAATCCAGTTTCTGCTACAAAGCCAGACTCTATCACCAAATATTCTAAAACAACAAAGTGGTTATATTATTTATTTACCAGTAAAGCCTATAGTATACAAAAATAAAAATACGTGTGAAGAATAAAATGTCTACATTATCCATCAGCTGTATTATTATAATAAAGTATATACTATAACATTGCTAAGGAAAATAAACTAACTTTTTCCCCCTAAATCTAAGAAATGAGCAAGAACACAGATTTCTGAAGGGGGTACTCAGTGCATCCTGTGTGTGGTGTTTTGTTTGATTCATTTTTTAAAAGCATAGTTATTTTTAAAAGCAGTGTTAACTTGTAGACTGCCAATAGTTCTCCCGCCACTTCCCTCCAGAAAGGCTTTGTTTGGTCCAGGAGTGTATTTGAGACAGTTTCTAAAAACTTTACATTTTGAAATAATTTTAGAATCACAAGATGGTAAACAATTAATATAAGAAAGTTTGGGTATCTGCCATTCCCCAGTACTTTCATGTTGATGCAAGGCAGGTTACATGGTGGAATGCTACTTTCTCATATGTGTACAGCTTCTCTACCATGGTAACTCCACCATAACCAGAGAGGAAGCTATCTCATATTGCACCAAAATGGCTTCTTTATGTTCTAGAATCATATCACTCCCTTCACCTGCCATCGTTAATGGCTGAATAACTTGTCTTTTTGTTTGTTTGTTTGTTTTCCGTTTCAAGAACACTATGTCAATTATTGCCCATAAGAACTTCTTAAAATGTGTGTGTGTGTGTGTGTGTGTGTGTGTGTGTAAGCCATTTTTGCTGTGGAGCAGTTTTGCTTGACGCTAATATAAGGGAGTCATTGCAGGTATCAGGGAGAGAAGTAAGCTGTGAAGAGATGAGGATAGAAGCCTGGCTCAGATTGACTTCACCAGCATGGATCAAAAGACTTCGGAAGAGGCTGATATCAAGACATTTATTTCCAGTATAATTTGATAAAAAAAAATTCCTGGTGCAATACTAATGTCAAGGAAGCATTACATTGCATCACATTGCAACTCAACTCAGGGTACATATCATTTCCTCTGAGAAGGTTAATCCTAGAGATAGGCCACCTGTATACCTATATAGCCTAGGGGCCTAGAGATAGTTCTGTCCTTGTCTTGGTCATACAGATTGTGTAGTGGCTGTAAGAGTCATTTAGATTACTAGTCACCACTAGCCCACTAGATTACTAGATCCTTGTTGTAGGAGCTTGATATGGCCTGGTCCAAAAGATAACGCAGATCACCAGGTTATTTATCCATCACTTCCAATTTTCATCTTTCTAGAAGGAAGAACAGGTTTTTCATCTTTCCCATTGGAAAAACAATCCTGTGTGCTTAACATTCCTGGTTTCTCTGCAGATCAGCAAGTGCAACGGCCTTTGTGCTATGCTCCCAACATTAATATGCCTTTTGCTTAGTCCTTCTGGGTAGATATTTTTAACTAGGGCTCTGAACTGGATGCAGAAGTAACCATGGAGAAGAAACATATCTATACAGCACATATTTGTTTGCTTTGTTCTATGTGTGGATTGATTAGAAAAAGGAAAAGAAAACTTAAGCATGGTTAATATAATTTGGGGGTGAAGCAAAATAAATTCTATGAAAGGGAAAGTATAGCAGGATGGATTTGGTTCTGATGTTCTGATTGCACATTTTAGTACTAGGAGTCAAGATCTATATGAGTACCAATATCCAAACAACTGTGTTGGTAAACCAGTAGACCAGAAGGACTAAGCAAGAATGAAATTGAAGAACTAAAGCCAGATTTACTTTAAAGAACTTGGTAGTTCATGAGACTAGATAGATAGATAGATAGATAGATAGATAGATAGATAGATAGATAGATAGATAGATAATATTGATATATATATATTTATATAGAGAATGCTATTAGACTATTTTAAAAACATAAGTCTCTATGAAAATATAATCTTGACCAGACGTCAAAGGAAATATAAAATTAATTCCATTTATCCCAAGCCTGTTGTTCCCACTGTTCACATGTTTGGAGTGGTGTCAGACATATTTCCTCAACTCTTTTTGAAATTTGCTATGGCCACTAAACACCTAGCCTCTGCTTTCACAGTGATGATCCAGCTCGTCTGGTTGGCATTATCATGGCTACCAGGCTTATGGAGTGTACCATCCTTTATTTGCTACTTGTGTCTTCAAAAACTAATATAATCTGCAGTATAATAATTAATACCTGTTTGGTCATAAAAATTGCAAAGCTAATTTTACCTTCAATTATTTTTCCTATGTCTTTGTACTCAATTAATCATTTGTTTACTTATTTTGTTATTTGACCCAAAGTCTTGCTACATAGTTTAGGTACTCACTGTGTATTTCAAGCTAGCAAGTGTCAAAAAGCATCCACATTCTAATACATCCATGCTCGGTAGACATCCACTTTTGTGATTTCATTTGTTTGTTTTTGTTTGTGGTACTGAGGATTGAACCCAGGGTATCAAGCATACTGGGCTATAACACCAGCACTGTTTTGTAATTCTAAGTAAGAATTCATCTACAAAAAAATAAAGCCTTGCCATCTCTACTGCTTAAAAGAACAATACTTAGAGATTAATAAAATATAGAATTCCAAACAGGCACTTGCATTACACAAATCAGGAGTTATGTCTTGAATGTTCACCTTTAATAATAATGAAGATGAAAATTATGGTGACATAAGGTACTATACCATAGTTTTCAGAGTGCCTTTGCTTTGTCTCATATGTATTTATGTATTTGCATAAACAAGTGTGTTTTTAATGTCGGAATGTATTCTGGGGGAAAAAAAGCCCTTCATGCTTGGCTGAACTGTAACTTAACAACCTGTTTCAAAACCCTTGAAAGATTTAAAACCATTTAGTCTGCAATGCTATCACAAGGAAGTGATAACAGATACATTACACATTTATGTGCAACATGTCACTACATTTCAATATGAGAAAAGCAAATAAAACTTAAATGGCTGAAGATGACAGGTTGATTAAATAAATGGCGACTTATCTGTACACTAAAATTCTGTGCAATAATTAAAGATTATGACCCGAAGCAAGCTTAATTATTATGAAAATATTTAGAATATATTTTAAACAAAGATATTTATGTTATTGTTTCAGTTTGCAATGCTTGGTGTACATTTGTTTGAGCTATTGTTTCATACTGCTCATCATGAGTGTGAACAAAATCCTGGGAAGGTGGCACAATGAAATATTAGCAGCTTTGCTATCACAGGTATTTTTGAACTCATTGCCCCTGTCGTTTTTAAGACATATGTACTTATTGTGTATTGCTATCAGAATCAAGTACTGAAAATGAGACAAAGTAATGAGATATTTAAGAAGATGCCAGAGGAAGGTGTACCATTGCTCTGGGTAAATTTGACAAGAATGATAGCCCTAGGACGAGAATTCCATGACTCATGCTGCACGTTGTGAAACCTTATAAAAAGAGCAACTTAATTTAGCCTGAGAAAAATAACATTGTTGATTCCAGCGTGGTAATGACTCATCTTCATTGTATATTCATTAATTTAACTTACATTCAGGACCTGGGGAACAGTAAATCTCAGTGGCGCTCAGACTTTTTCAACCCACTGGGGAAGAAGGTATAGCTCCCCTTGTGTCCAATGTGCAGATCTCTTGATAGCTGCTCAGGTCATTGTCTTAATAATCTGTTATCTGGTCAACTATGAAGTGCCTTGGCAGATAGGAACCCCAAGCCTCTCAACTTGAATTTTCTGGTGATTCTGGAACGCATTTGATCTCTCTATCCCAAAAGACATTATAGCATCCCAGAGTCTAAATGCCAGACAAGAGAACTTTCAACTCATCTGTATTCCTGAAACTGGTTACTATCTAATTTCTTCTTAGATGCCCTGCAAATTCCACCTGAATGACACCATTTTTACCAAATAACTTTCTTGTCTACTTTACTGAGAGCTGTGGTATTCCTTTCTCTGGCTTCTTCTTGATACTTCTTTCTACTTTTCTTCTTTTACAATAGCAATCATGATAACAATGTGCAGGAGTAGTACACATCTCAGAAATGACAAGAGAGCACAGTAAATTCAAACAGATACCAGAGACACCCTAACTACTCATATTTCAAAGCTCCATCTTTCCATTATGTCTACATCCCATACATTTCAAATTGTTCTTGGCTCAAACATTGCTGTGTACAGTCTGCAAGCCATGATTTGAACCATGCTTGTCTTTCTGTCACTCCCATGCTTTGACTTTATATCTGCTAAGATCTACCCTATTGTGACTGCTCAAAGAACAGTGGTGTCATTGTATTATTGCCTTTTTTTCCTATTATTGCTTTTCTTTGCAACCTGTGTTCCTCCTGTGGAATATATAGTTTTCACTTTTATTCTCTATAGTATGAAATTCCCTTGTACCTAGCAGACATTCAGAAAACGTTGAATATATTATTATTACCTGGTAGTATAATGCTATGAATGTTAGGGAGTTTAACAATATTGCAAATTCTTGAAAAAGTCAGTCTGAATTGAGCAATGTCTGAACTGCAGAATGTTTGGTTATAGTATATCGTGTCCATGAATGAAAATGTCATAACAAAGTCATTATTTTCTACAATAAGTATATTTTAGCAAAGTAAAATTAATATTAAAAAGACAGTTACTATATTTGTTTTTAATCTAACACACACACACTTCACTGTTTTAAACAAATAATGCATAATAGCATACTAAATGACATTTTAGTAAGTGTCTAACCTTAAAAAATAATCTTTGAAATATTTGAAAGTGAGTTTTGCTTTATTTGGATTTCATCTATATGAAACTAAAATTACAAGAATATAGGTTGTGATGTAGTCATATAGCCAAAATCACTTTATTCTGGTACCTATAAACTATCTTCACTTAATCATATATATTAACGACTAGCGCCATAAGAATATTTTACATGTCACACCAACCATAAATCTCCTCAAAGTGAGATTTATTCACTAAGCATATATTTAATGACTACCTACTACTTGTGAGATACAATCCTAGATATTAACAGCAATGATTGATAACTTTAAAAACTTGTGTTTGATAATTTTGAGTGAGGTAACCAAGACCCAGAAAGACAATTCTCACATGTACTCACTCATAAGTGGTTTTTAAACATAAAGCAAAGAAAACCAGCCCACAAGTCACAATCCCAGAGAACCTAGACAACAATGAGGACCCTAAGAGAGACATACATAGATCTAATCTACATGGGAAGTAGAAAAATACAAGATCTCCTGAGTAAATTGAGAGCATGGGGACCTTGTGAGAGGGTTGAAGAGGAGGGGAGAGGCAGGGCGGGGAGCAGAGAAAATGTAGTGCTCAATAGAAATCAATAAACTAAACCTTTGTATTTGTGTGTATATATGCTTCACACCTCTGTCTGCTTGCAGGCTTTCTAGATGGATTCAGACATCCTATGAAGACATATAGCACATATACATACAAATAAACATGATAAACAAATACATAGCACATCAGATTCTGACAAACACTATGGAGAAAGATAAAATAAAGAGGAGATATCAGTTTGAAGACAAAAATAAATGAATGCTTTAATTTTGAAAAAAAATTATTTTTATTTTATGTGTAGAATTGTTTGCCTGCATGTATGTTTGTGTAGCGTTCTGTGAATGATGCCCATGGTGCCTAGGAAGGCCAGAAGAGGATCACAGAACCCATGGAACCAGAATTCCAGACAGTTATGAGCCCCCATGTGGGTGCTATGAACTTAAACTCAGTTCACTGCAAGAGCAACATGTGTTCTTGACCACTAAGCTTTTAATGTTCATGGGCATCTCACTTTATAATTCCTTATTCCTTATTTTCTTTCCTGTTTCTTGCATCATTCCAATATCTGTGCATGTACTACATTGTGAGAGAAATTATGATGAGGTCTATGTGGAACTAAACTCACAGGAACATAAATTTGTAATTGCCGTCATATAGACAGAGAATTCATTTGAAGAGTTTGGAGAAATAGCAAGGCCTGAAGCATACACATTTAGAGATGAGAATTAATGAAGCTCATGGAAGCAAAAGCTGTGTAGCAAGTGCTTTGGTCAGTTTTCTCATGATAAGACAATGGGGAACAGTTTAGAAATACATGTCTGAGTCCAGTTCTGTGGAGCTTTTATGATAATATGTTGGGTTTAAAAAATCAGTGAGATAGGTTATTTTGCAGAGACTAATTCTTCCCACCACAATTGTATGGAGGTTGTTCCTCGTTCTTTGTGTGTCTGTGTGTATGTGTGTACACATTGGTTTTAATGTAACAAAGCAACTTGTAGACTTCAACACTTACAATGAGCATCTTTTTCCTTCCAGTGAAAACCAAAAAACTAAAACTAAAAATAATTAAAAATAAGTTACAACAGAGAATGTCAACTCCAAATAAAACCCTACAGGTTCTGCTGATTCTCCCATAGACTGGTAGGGCTCGAGTCATTGTTAGGAGAGAATTTTATTTTAAAAGTGTGCTCTTAAACTGCAAGGATGTCCGTTAAACATCACAATTACACATGCCAAAGGAGAAGCCATGTTGTCACAATGCCCACTTACACCCCCAGACACCTCAAACCCACCCTTGCTGACATTCTATACTCCCCCTTCTTTTTTCTTTTTATTAAACAAGAGAAAGTACAAAGATACATGTTGGTAAATGCTAACTGTCTGTATTCACATAGAGACACGATGTAATCTGTGAGCTCAATATACAGAGAAAGGAAAAAAGCTAGAATTCTATGCACTACTACACAGGGGCCTAGCTCCTCCTAGCCTCCTGCAGAACCAAGAGGGGCGGAGGGTTTTCTTTTTTCCCCACAGAGTAGAGTGGTGGTGGTGATAAATCCATAGTTTGAGACAACAATGGATATAAACTAATTTATAACAGAATGGTGAGGATTCTTTTCCCATTGTATTTTTCTCAAGGTATTTCCCCCAAAATAAGCTGAGAGCCATGGTGTTGAGAAAAGAGACTTCAAAAACAGGGCGACTGAGCAAAGGGGGATTGGAGAGGGGAAGGAAGTGACTGCAACTTGCTCCCAGGGACTGGAGAAAATTAAAAAAGAAAAAGAAAATAAAAAAGAGGTTGGAATCCATCAGTCTTCTGTGATAATTATCCTCACCTTCATCGCCCTCTCCTTCTTCCCTTTCATCATCATCATCATCTTCTTCACCTTCATCAATTCCTTCCTCTTCACCATCATCATTGTCATCATCTTCTGCCTCCCCTTCTTCATCATTCACATCAGGAACCATATAGTACTGCAGTAAGTTTGGCCAAATATTGTCTTTGATGATGTCTCCTAACTCATCTGCACCTGCATCAGAATGATCAGGAAAACAGGTAAAGCAGCTCTCTGGCTCTTCCCTGCTGGCCTTGTTCTGCATTTGACTACAGTGTTTTGTCAAATTCTTTCCAGATTTCCATTTGATTTCAGTGAACTTTGAAAATGGTCACCACTCTTGTTCAGGTGAAATTCTTTGGAGGGGACTTGATTTTCAAAGTAAGGATTTTCATTAAAATAAAAATCTATTCTGTAACCTGATTTAATGTCTTCAAATTCTGTCACTTCTACTGTGGTCAAGTAATGCAGAGCCTCTCTGTCTTCCTCCCTGAGCAGCACAGACACTTATGGGTGGCTGACACATGTTTTTATCCCAAAATTTGGGATTCTGACCACCAATTCTGACCTCTTCTAAAAAAAAAATAAGGCAACAACAAAAAAAAAGGTTGGCGGCGTTTGTTATACTTTTGTTCTACTTTCAAATTTTCCTCACTAGCTTGTTCATTAAGTCTCTGTTTCATTTTATACTTCGTCAAAGTGTCCAATAGCTTCTTGCTGTCTTTTTCTCCCTTCTGCAGACTGGAAGAGGCCGACTTGTCCTCCAGTTTTGGGGCAGGAGCCGATTTGAGTTTTTTGGACTGAGGCAGGAGTGCAGATTGCCATTTCAGGGACATGGCACAAGGGAAGTGGTTAGAAGCCAGAGGCCAGAGGCCAGATATACACACTAGGAAGAAATTCGCCGGAACCATGCCTTGTTGTTTATATCTAGAATCTCTCTTGTAAATAGTGGAGCATACACAGTATATATGTAGGGGCACTATGAAGTTCATGAAAAAAATTAATACTTAAGATGTCATTTAATAAAATTGGTATTTCTTGAGAAATCTTATCCATACTATAGATAAGGCACTTATGAAAAAAATCAGAAAACAAAAAAGCAAGGAGATAAGGAAAGATGTAGAAGAAAGGAGGAAGGAAGACAGGAGAGAGAAAGAGGGGAGCAAAAGGAGAAAGGGGGACAGAAGGGTGAAAAGGGGAGGGTAAGGAGGAAAGGAAAGGGGGAAGGAGGAAAGGGGGAAAGATAAAATCAGGAAAAGGGATAAAGAATAAAATGACACAAAAAGAGAAGAAATGAGAACAGAGTTGTGTCAACATATAAAAGAAATACCATAATTTGCTGAAAAATGATCAAACATCACATTAAAAGCCGAAACCCCAAACCTTTGACATTTTTAAACTTCCCCTCCCCTACCAAAATGATTTTTTTTTTATTTTATTAGTTCTTTACAAAATTCCTTGGTGTTGAAACCTCTACACCAAGGTCTATATTTGACTTCTTGAACCATGTGCTTCTTTGGACAATGGCAATTGTAAAAACACCACTTCAAGAATTCTGGATACGTCTTTGTCTTTGTAGTAACTAAATGCAGTGGGTGTGTCCAACAATAAAGCTCTTATTAGTCACAGGCTTCTGCTTGTGTCTTCTGAGGATTATATGACATCTATACATAGTTTCTCCACCCCTTTAGCAAAGCCACAAAATACACATCTCACTTACCTAGTGGTTGACAAAATGCACTGAAGATGCAGTGATGCTGTGATATCTCTTTCTCTATCAGTCTTGCTAGACAGCCATTGGGCTGACTCTGGTTTTTTTTCTTTTGTTGTTTGGTTTTTTTGGTTTTTTGTTTGTTTGTTTGTTTTTGGTTTTTCAAGACAGGGTTTCTCTGTAGCTTTAGAGCCTGTACTGGAACTTGTTTTTGTAGACCAGGCTGGCCTTGAACTCACAGATATCTGCCTGCCAAGTGATGGAATTAAAGGTGTGTGTCACCACTTCCCAGCAAATGAATTATTTTTAATATGAGCAATATATTTGGTTTATTTCATATGCTTTTGACTTGCTATTTCAAAGCCTTCACATATAATGACCATTTTCTACACTACCACTTAAAATTTTCTGGAAGACACCTAGCATGTGTTCAGGATTTCCTCTTGTCAGTTCCATTTGAAAAGGACACTATCCTGTTGACCAAGAACTAAGCCCCGCTTGGAAGCAGGCTGTGGTGGTCTTCCAGTGTCATCCTCTGACAGCTCTTAGACTGAACTGTTCAAACTGTGGAATATCTATGGAGCTGAAGACCCAGAGTATTCAGGAACAAAAATAAGAGAAAAGAATCTCACATATACACACTCACTCTCAGTCTTGAAGTTGCTTTTGAAGTTATGTACTTTTTCCTTAGTTGGTGACAGCTTCTATTGAACTTCATCTGCTATTTGTTACCCCAAGGACTTGATTTTTAAGACCCTAGTTAAAGAACTGAATGAAGGACAGATATCCTGTTATAATCTCTAAGAACTGATACCAGTTATTCTGCAAATCAAAACTACCTGACTCTGTTGCATGGAGGCTGCTTATTCATCCTGGCCGCCCAGAACCAAAATAACCACACAGAAACTATATTAATTAAAACACTGCTTGGACTATTAGTTCTAGCTTTTTATTGGCTAACTCATATTAATTTAACCCATTTCTATTAATCTGTATATTGCCACATGACAGTGGCTTGCAGGCAAATATTCAGCATGTCTGACTCTGGTGGTTCCATGGCATCTCTTTGACTCTGCCTTCGTCCTCCCAAAATTCAGTACAGTTTTCCCTGACTACCTAAGTTCTGCCCTATCAACAGGCCAAGGCAGTTTCTTTATTCATTAATGGTAATCATAGCACATAGAGGGGACTCCAACATCATGACTCCCTCCCCTATAAGAGCGACTTATTTCCTGACATTTCAATAAGCCCTTAAGTCAATAAGCAACTGGCATGGCTGACCCAGACAGTGGTGTTAGCAATATTGAGGAAGTGCAAAAAGGAGAGGGCTCAAGAAGCAATGTCAAAAGTCTTGGCCTGTTGATAGGGCAGAACTATTTCTATTAATAGGGTATTAATAGAAATGGGTTAAATTACCTTGCTGGTAAGCCACAGCCCTGTGGCGATACACAGATTAATAGAAATGGGTTAAATTAAGATGTAAGAGTTAGCCAATAAGAAGCTAGAGCTAATGAGACAAGCAGTGATTTAATCAATACAGTTTCTGTGTGGTTATTTCAGTTCTGTGAAGCCAGGATGAACAAGCGGCCTCCTACAACAGTACACCATCAAGGGAAGTCAGGGCAGGAACTCAAGGCCGGAGCCTGTAAGCAGGAAGTGAAGCAGAGGTCATGGAGGAATAACGCTTGCTCCTCGCAGCTTGCTCAATCTTTTTGTTTTCTTATATAATCCAGGATCACCTGCTTAGAGGTGGCACAAGAGTGAAATGGGTCCTCCCACAGCAATCATTAATCAAGACAGATTTGGCAATGGACCAATCTAATGGAGGCATTTTCTCAACTGAAGCTCCCTCTTCTCAGATGATCCTGCCTTGTGTCAAATTGGCAAAAATCTCACAAGGACAGCATTAATTTGGAGTTTTTTCATATCACACTTTTGTATTTATTAATTTTTGTGAATGGTATAGAATAAAATTCTTCAATGCCACATTGTTATTATTTATTCAATTTTAGAAATTCAATTGGAGAGACAGGAAAAAGAGCAATCTGAGGAATATCTATGGTTACTAATAACCTATGGTACTTACTTCTTCCAAGTTAATTAATGATTGAACCAGTCTATAATTAATGGTGAATTATAGTACTCATTGGTAATTTAACAATACTTGGGCAAAGATAATGTGAGTCTAAAATGGAGCACCTTATTACACCCAGTCAGGTTTTATACTCAATAACAAATCAGGACAAAGTAGACTTCAGCCAAAAAATGTGTTCATAGAAAATCTCTCCCTTTCTGTGCCCACAACATGAAGGGAGCACACTGGACCAGTGTGTGGCAACTAACAACATCCATCAGTCATCTAATCAGATGTTGCTGGAGTAAAATAGCACTTGGTTTATTCAGTTTCAGTCACTGCCATAGTTGATTTAGGTCTGTGATAAGCTAATCAAACGTTACAAAAGGAACCCAGCATCTCCATTCCTACTCACATACACTTCAGAGTGACTTAGACTCCCAGGTTCTAGTTCCACTCTTTCCTTGGATGTCAGACGGGGGGGGCTATTACATAATGACCAGCTTTACCTTAGTGACTCCCCACCTTTACTCAATCAGCACCAACCCAGCCTGCTCTGACTTTCCACTACTTTTGTTGTCCATTACCTGTGTAGACCTCACGCTCCTTGTACCGCCATTCACTTCTTTGAACCGTAAGACCATTCTATTTTATTCCTGGTATAAATTCCCTCCTATTAGTAGAGCCTTTCTTCTTCAGATCTACCCAAATCAAGCAAGTCTGAGAGATCCTCTCATCCACACCCTGTACCCTTCCAGTCTCATCTCTGACTCAGAGAAACAGAGGCACTGAAGATCATTTCTCAATTTGCATCTTCTGTGGAAGTCAAAAAAAAATGAAGACACACAATTCCAACATATGACTGGAAAACTTGAGAACTGTGCATAAATCCAGAATAGGCTGCTGTGTCTTCTTCATTTAAACTGTTTCTTTTCCTGATAAATGTAGATAGAAAAAGGAAAAATGTTCCCAAACCTCACAGATCTTGAAGTAGTTAATTTCAATCTGATTAGGGATTTTAACATGCAAGTAAGGAAGCATACAAACCAAAATATTGACTTGCCTCTGAATAAAACCTGTCTCCACTTTCATGAATCCTTCCAAACAAAGCCTATTGAGCTTTTGGATATGTTTCCCAATATAGTCTCATAACACACACACACACACACACACACACACACACACACACACACACACAAACGTGTGTAATTCTCAAGCAGTCAAAGAGTTCTAAGTCAGATCATTCCATTAGGTTTGTGTAGGCTTCTCTGTTAAATATCCAGAGGCAGCTTCTTATTAACGCTGTTTGAGTTTCCTAGACTTAAGTTCTGATGTTATGTCTGTTGGATCCAGTCTTCCACGGTGTCCCTGGGAGAAACATTTTACAGCTGGAGACCCCATAGCATCCTGTTTGTATAGCTCTAATGGCACATATCACATTGTGTCTTGAATTGCATTTGTTTTCATTTATTTTGCCTTGATGGCATTTCAGGGCAAACCACTACCACCTGTCAGCAAATGTGAGGGTAATGAAGCTGAAAATCAGTGGAGGGTCAGGAATTGGATACTGGAGAGTTTTATTATCAAAATTCAAAACTGCAACTATGTGTCTTTCGTGGAAGTGGGGGTTAAAGATGTGGCTAATGGAACAAGAAACATTAAATCCATATAGGGTATGTGTGAGAATCAAAGTCCGTGGGGAAATAGAAATCTGCAGTTGGAGGCAGCTAATAAAGAGGCAGACGTGGAAGTGATGGCAATGTTCCCTTGTTCTGCTCAGACTTATTTTCAGAGATGTACTTTCAATCATCTTAAATACCCTTCTTGCGCACGCACGCATTTGTGTGTGTGTGTGTGTGTGTGTGTGTGTGTGTGCGCGCGCGCGTGCACAGGTGTACAAGCACTATTATGCCTGACTTTATTTGGGTGCTGAAGATCCAAACTCCGGTGCTCACACTTATGAAGCCAGCACTTTTTCCATTGAGCCATTTTCTAACTCTAGAATTTTCCATAGAAAGTCTAGGGTATCTCTTGTCTTTGTTGGTCTTAAAGCCCTCTACTCCAGAAGATAGGGGACCTTTATTCCCCACGGTCTTGTAACTCTGTTGATCACTGCTATATTTTCCCCCAAAGCATATGCTTTATTCACGTTTAAGGGTTAATTACTTTTTTTCAGACCCTAGTACTTGGTTGTGCATAGAGTATAATTTTCTGTGGCTGAGGTAGCAAGCTCTTCAACTCTACTTTGCACTGCCTCATTAGCCCCCACCTATTAGCAACTAAGTCTTCCTTAATGGAGTACTTAGAATCATGTCAGTGATGGTCATTTATAATAAAAAGAAAAGGCCATGGCAAACTCATGCTCTGAGATTTAATGTATTGTTTAATTCTATTCCATCTGCAAGTGTTTATTTTAGTTTATTAACTGCATTAGAAGAGGCTAATTTGTAGAGTGTTTACATGTTATTTCCCCAAGTGAGGTGTTGGCTGTCATGCTTCTATGACTCTATTATGCCTGAAAATGATATCACATTGCTTTCAATCGCTTTAATATAAAAATCAATAAAATGAATTATGGAGGAAGGAGAGTTGCCATACAGCAGAATATTGTGTAATGAACAAGAATAAGGGTGAAATGAAGAAAAACATTCTGTCACATTTGGTCAAACACTTTATTTTACCTTTCTTCTTAAAAATGAAAAGTAGTTGCCTTTTGTGTGTGTCCAAGGTACAAGTCTCTCACCTGTGCGTCGCCTGCTGCTGCATCTGTAGTGGCCACCATGTGACAGGGAGTTTTCACAGTGTGAGACAAGAGAAGGTTCCACTGGAGCATGTCTGTGAATGGCGTAATTAAGAAAGTCTCCGCTCCTCTCATACCCGCCATTATCTTTTCTTATCAGTCAGCCCTGTGTTTTTCTCCTTCATGAAATGGTAGTAGTTTTCAGTCTTGGTGAGAAAATAACAATTCAGCTAACACCAAATGATAGGAAACCTGGTGCCCCGAGTCACGGTACATGGCCAAGTGAACAACCAAGCCTAGTAATTTTCAAGACAAATTTGAAGATGGCAAAGAGTAGAAAGAAGACATGGGTCAGAAATTTCTGAGTCTGACAGATAAAGTAGATGATGTTGACCAGCTGGAGGATTACTAGTCCAACATTATTGCTGTTGTTTGGCCTCATATACCAG
The DNA here is from genome assembly GCA_004026605.1 of Ondatra zibethicus. Classification (NCBI taxonomy): domain Eukaryota; kingdom Metazoa; phylum Chordata; class Mammalia; order Rodentia; family Cricetidae; genus Ondatra; species Ondatra zibethicus. The sequence continues at coordinate 99,641 of PVIU01001673.1, forward strand.
GTTTCTGTAAAGTATTTTAAAGGAAAACACACGCAACAGTGATGACTCAAAATGAAAAATGATCTCATGCTAACTCACTTCCCTTTAAGTCATCAAGGCCATATGACAAGTACTACACTGCATAGGTAAATGACTGAAGATATATGGATAGATGACAGGGAGATGATAGAATAGATAGATATAAAGACATATGAAAGGTAGGTAGATAGATATATGCATGCATACATACATATACACATGCATACATACACAGTGCAGCTGGCTTGAAATATTGCTTCAGGAGTATGGCTTCATATAGTAAAGGTTACTTATGAGAAACTCTTAAATATGCATACACCACTAAAATATCTTCTATTCAGACTCTAGATTCCATTATTTAAAATGAATCCTGCAATGCAGTGCCCCCTGCAATATTACTATATATGTTTATTTTATATATACATGTCAATGTATGATCACAAAGATTAAGGGGTCATGGGACTTGATAAAGTAAAGGTGATTGTATCAAATCAGTCTCTGTGATTAAATTATAAACAAAAATATACAAACAATGGATGGGCTTTACAAGACATTTTAAAGTTCCCCATGAGACACGCATTTGTGTGTTTTTTCCCTTTAATCTCTGTCATCAAGTTGCACTCCCCATTCAAGAGTCCAATGAGCATATCCATTTCAAGAGACAGATTTGAGAGAAGGCAGATTTTCACCTTAATCGAAGGCTAAAATTCATATTTATTTTAAAAATTAGGTTAGTCATAAAAAATGAGGGGCAGAGGGAGGGAGTTTGTGCAAAGGACCATTTGGGAGCCATTCATGTGGGTGGCGACCATTTACTTTTCAATAAAACATGACTACTTACCATAGCAACCAGAGTGGAGAACAGTACACGTGCTGCCTGAGATACAGTGCTTTAATAAAGAAATACTCACAGTGAAGAATGGGCAAAGACACAGGGACTTTCTTGCAATCTCATAATAGAAAACAATATCTTTTTCAAAAGCATTTATATTTCCCCCATTTTTAATACCCAGCTACCCTCTGATGATCAATACACAATGCTATGAGCTATTTGTCTCCCTTTGTGACGGGCTTGCCTTTGAAAAGGATGATGTTTATTTGGGGGCTTGTTTTCCACAGGATGAATGCTGCATTTTAGACACTACCAAACTGCAGCGGGGGAAAGAGGCAGCTTTGCCCTTTTCTAGAACGGGAAGGACGAAATAATTGAAGCCTCTGTGAAGGGAACCCACCGACCAGGGGTTCCTGAGGTCTGCCTGGGTATATGGCTCAGAAATCGCCTCATTTCTTTCCGGAAACTTCTAGGTCGGGAGATGTGGTCTTGATAAGGTTGTTGAATATGTGTAAGCTAAGCCCCGATGGTCTGAGAGGTGCTGATAACTGCCTTTAACTCCAAAGGAGATCCCCATGCTTTTGCTAAGCTCAATTTTGTACTCTGTCTATAGGCTGAGCTTTAAACACCCTGAAGTTGGCATGGGAGAATAATGAATTATCTTGTTACAATTCTACTGTCTGTGAATAGCTTCAGAATTTTACAATATTGTTTATTTTGAATATGTGGCATTATTGAGTGTGATGGCTATAAGTAGCTGTATTCTACATATTATAAAAGTTAAATTTTTACTTAGCAGTCATAGCCAAGGAAGACATTTTTCCAGTGAAAGTAATTTAAATTGAAGTAAGACCCTCTAATACCACCATCTGTACAAGTAAATTACTTTCAGAGTAATTAAATATGCATATCTGAGCCGAGTACTATACAGATGAACCAAATTTTATTAAAGCAATATGCTTATAAATCCCCTAGGTATTAAAGATGAATAACCAATGGCATTTTATATTCATGCAGATCTAAATAAGCACAAAAGAAGGTATCTGATCACCTTCATTTTTTTACAAAAATAATTTTAACAACTTTTAGTTCTTAATTAATATTATCACCAAATAATAAGGCCAAGCTTTTTACTGGCCTAAGGTTCTACACTTACTTAAAAGCTGCTTTTTGCTTGTATGTAAGTCTGGATTTATGATAGGTGCTCACTTGTTAGTCTCCCTCAGCTTCCTAGGGATGCAGAGACACAGTGAAACTCTTAGGACATCTCAGTCCATAGCAGTTAGACTTGCCACTCCCTGCAATAGCATTAAACAGACAATTAGAATTCCTCGCTACAGTCCTTCATTGCATCATCATGGTTTATAGTCCTTAACAAATAAAGTACAGATAAGAGCTATAACGACCTGATACATCTGATCTACGTCCCACCTTCCAGGGTTTTGCTTAATGAGTTCACTTTGTTCTCTGCATGGAGCAAAAGCAAAGAGAACACACTCTGTAGTTATTCTCCCAAGGCCTGACCTCAAGTCCCTAGTCCACACCCTTGACCTTGACATCACCACAGTAGGCAGTCCATCTCTTGTAGGAAAAGCAATCATTTCTGTAACGTGTCCCACAAACAAGGCTTGTTGATGTCAGCTTAAAAGTGGTTTCCCGCTGTGGTGAGACATCCCAGTTGCTTTTATAAAACATTACTGTCTTACTTCCTGGAGTTGACAAGTAAGTTGGGCCCTGGAAAGGGTCTGAAAAATTGGAGGCTACTAAAGGAGGGCCTATTATAAAGGACTGTTTTCATTCCAGATCTGTAGAGATGATTGCCTTTCTCCCAGATTGTCCATAATACTGGGGGATTTCATAATCCATTCCCATCTCCTTCATATCAATAATCCCCATTAGAGTCAAATTAAATTAAATTCTTATTGGGAAGTGTCATGTATTTTTTGTATTTCTAGTATCGCCTAATCTTTGGTACTATTTCCAAAGTGAGTAAAGCCTGTATAGGTTATGGAGCATTTATAATGTATATTTACCTGCATTTTAACCAAGCAAACAAATAACTGCTCTCTTAAACAAATTGCCTTTGAAATAGATATGCCCATGAATCCACTACGTACCTCACCACATTATCTATTCTTGGGGGCATTTACTTGTTTTATTACTAACAAATTAAATGCGAAAAATCTTTCACATTTTACCTTAAAGAGCTAGATTAAGGTTCTAAAAAATAGTAATTCAAATGCATTTAAAAGGGTCCATCAAGATGGCTGAGCAAGGGAAAGCCCTAGCCACAGAAGCATGAAGACCCGAGTTGTGTCTTTGAAGCCATGGGAAAGTGGGTAGAAGGAACCCACTCCTCTAAGCTGCCCTTTGGTCTACACACACAGGCCATGGTACAATGGTACACACACACATTCATTCACATCCTCTCTCTCCCTCTACCCCTCCTTCTTTCTCTGTCTCCCTCTCTCCCTTCCTCCTTCTCTATCTGCCTCTCACATGTAATAATAATAATAAAACTTTTGAGTGCATCTAAAGCCACAAGAAGATTCATTGTTTGTCCTCTACCTTCCTATCTCCTCACAGGAATTTAAATTACACCTCCTCCTTCATGTGTCATCATTGAAAAAGACACTTTCAAGGAACGGCTTTCCTAGGTTTCACAAATTATGTTTCCCCTGGTTCCCAAACTATACCAGTCTGCTGCAGAAAGAGATAAAGAGGTGCAATGGAATAAGATTGTAATAAAATGGAGTTTATGAAAACCGAGTTCCATTCAGTAGCTAAGAATCTGTCCTATAACCCAACTGGCTGACTTCAAGCCCACAGTTACTTCACTTGCAAGCTGTGAAACGTAGACCATTTGGGTAGTCATGCCTCAGTTTCTACACCTTAAGCTAGAGATAGCAGGAGGACCTGCTTCGAGCATGCCTGACACATTAGAAATATTCAGAACTGCTGATCATGAGCAGGGCCTCCCTTCCCGTCGTGGGTTGTTAAAAATTGGCCGAGTTAAACTGTTTGTGCTTGCAAACTTTATAATATTTACCATCATTATTACTTTATATATATTTGAGTGCTGGTTGCTATCGATCCACAGACACACCATGATGAGAAAAGGGATAGACCTACTATGGCCCCAGGCATTAGCACAGATTGAGAAGAGAGCCTCTGTAAGGACTTTCAAATTTAGAAATTGCTTCTATTTTCTGTCCTTACTGGAAAGTCTAAAGAGCTGACATCCCTATGGCATCCCCAAGCTGGCGAGAGTTTTCTAGGAAGTGGAATTTGGATAGTTATGGAAACATCACCTGGTTGGCTGGAAAGTCTAAAGAGCTGACATCCCTATGGCATCCCCATGCTGGCGAGAGTTGTCTAGGAAGTGGAATTTGGATAGTTGCTATGGAAACATCACCTGGCTGGAAGCCTCTGCCTTCAGAAGCTCACTTCATTACTGCACTCCTTAATCAGATGGATTTTGTTTTGTTAGTTTAGAGTTTTCCTTTTGTTTTTTTCTAATTTAAACCTTTCTGCAAAAATAAAAGAGAGTGAGAGACCCATTGCTGTTGTAAAACGGACAAAAGCTGCCTCCTGTACTTCACATTAATTTGTAGCAGAGTTACATTAGGGAGATTCTTTGCTCTGACCACAGAGTTCAGAGTCAAATTTGATGACAACAAAAACAAAATTCTAGGGAATTTTAATAATCAAATCCTGGAAAACTGTATGTTCAATGGCTGTCTACCCTCAAGAAGCCTGGATAAATAGACTTTTTAGCATCTATAGGAGCATGGTGTGTCTCTTTGGTGCCTACAAATGAGGTTCTAGGTTGTGTAAATCTGAAGTTCTGAATTCTTTTGTTTCTGTTAAGAATAGTATATAGAGACATTCCCCAAAGTAAAAATACCCCAAGAGAGATAGTATCTCAGGAGCCTGTAATACGGTCAGAGTTAACTGGAAAAAGTTGGTTAGCTGGGCCAGGAAGAGGTGACCCTAACATTTCATATTTTCTTTATTTCTTGTACTGATTACACGTGCCCTATTTTAGGTTAAAAAAAAAAAAAACAAGCCATGGCTCTTAAAATAATTGACCTTGTCTTGGGGCTGACTGTGGTACAATTCCAGAGCTCTTAGCTACACAATAATGCAGACGATCAACTCTTCCTGATCCTCCAAAGAACACAACACAATCACAGTGGCAATCATTTTAATTGCACAGTGAGTGGGGCCTCACACAGAGTTGATGTGTGAGCTGCCATCCAGGACTGGGGGGATTAGTAGGGGCTGGAGAGAGAGGATTGAGGTAGTGAGTGTCAGCTGGAAGAGATTAAAAGCCAGACTATTACAGGGGAGTCAGGGCAGTTGAAAGAAGTAGGAGATAAGCGGCTCTCTTAAAATATGTTTGCTTTCTCCAAGCATTTCAACTAAATATGAAAGCAGCCCATACTACCTTTAGTCTCCAAATACGGAGGGGCCGGAGAACTCACATATCTCTAGTTTGCACATTTCCTGCCATCAAGTTACAAAATGGGTCTCGGTAAAAATACGAGTCGTGAAAAGTTTCCCTGAAAACTTGGCTCTTAAGAAAGTACCGATTTTATTATCATGGATTTCAAGTGTGTGGTTCTGAATACCCTTTGAAGCTATCTTCAAATTCTTTATGCTCCTCTGAATTAAGGGCCTTCCATCAAAATGCACTTTTGTGTATTCATGGATATGAACTTCTACTTGTTCTGAGTGCTTCTCTCGCTTGCTACCATCATCCAAGATCAAGACTATGCTACATATAGATCATTAATAATCACCATCACGATGAGACTTTAAAAATTATCACAGCAAACAAAGGAAATATATGATTTTAATATAGAAATTTATTTCCAAGTTTAGGAGGGCTTATTTTTCAGTTGGATTTCTGTGGTCATCTTGGGCTTCTTCTTGTTATGGTTGAGTTTCATGTTTTGCGTGAGAGATTGATGATGATAGTGATGCTGATGGTGATGGTGGAAGTGTTGGTGGTAATAACACAGGATGCTTTGATTGAGATCTTTCTAGACCAGAAATCCAAGAACCTTAATGCAAAGGAATTTTTGGCTCCTTAATGAAAGTGGAATGACTGTTCTGAATTCAGAAAGCAGTCAACTTGATCTCATCATCCAACAGGAAGACAGCTTTCCCGCTTTTCTTTTGAACACCATAAATTTCTTTTCTACATTTTATGTTTTTTCCCACTCTGGGAAATGAGCATTTATTTGTAATTTTTTTAGATATGCTTTACTTTTCAGCCTTGGAGGAAGATGATGAAGTATGTACTAAAATGGTTATATTTATACCTGCTCACGATATTTGAAGGCAAAATTTTGTACATTTCTTAAAATTATCTCAAGCCCTAAAATAAAAAGTAGCTTTCAAAAAACAGTACTGTCCAAATGCCAAGGAAAATAGCAGAGTGCCCTTAATGTTTACAATGCTTCCTGAACTACTTTATAAATAGAATTTTAAGACAGACCCTGCCTGTGAAAGATAGTAGGCACTAAAATTGTACTAGTAGGAGATTATGCTTCAGGGTGCTGTCTTTGGTTTAAAATAGATTATTTTGTCTTCAAGGATGTTTATTTGGAATAGTTACACTAGATTAGAGTTTTTTTTTAACTAGGGAAAGAGTGAAGCTCCAGAAGTTTTTTTAATCAACATTGAGCAAAGTAAAGAAAATTTACACATTTGCAGGCATAGCAGAGATGGCAACTCCTTAGATACTGAAGATATTCCAATGGGTGCTGCAAAATCATAATGGCATTTGTTTTCATAACTATAGAAGAATTTAATGAAGGGTCAATATGAAACAGTATCACAATTTATTTTGTCTTATTCTAAAAGTGAAATAACAAGGAGAAACTACTATGGGACAATAAATGGAGATTCTGTTTAAGGAGTAGCATATTAATCAGCTAAATTATGCCCCCTATAAACACAATTTAGCTTTCTTAAACCTAATCACAAATCCACCCAGAAAATACATATTTTGATACTAATATGTTTGGACTTTCTAGCTGAAACTAATGTCTAATGTTTAGAGTCACCATCTAGATGACCCCTGAGGTGAGAAGGCTATTTTTAAGCTGCCTATGAAAGCAACATCAATACAATCTCTGAAAATTAATTCAATTTTGTGTCACTAGAAATAGCTTAAAAGTTAACCTTTCTTCATCAGCAATTTGAAAATAAAACACATATAGGAAATCATACTTTGTAGTCATGGGAAGTTGGTATTATATACATGATGCCAAGAGAAGAAAGGAAAGAAAAGAAGATGAGCCCTGTGATCACTCGGGTCTCTATGGAGATGTTGTTTCTGGTCCAGGGCACTGTGATTCAGAGTTCACACGGAGTGCAGAGTCCTCACTAAAATGTCAAGATGGAGATCAACATTCCAGGAGGTCAACAGAGCCAGTGTGAGATGGGAGGGAAATACACAAAAAGAGCCTAAGAACTTTGTGTAAAACACCTGACAGTTTTTCTAGAAAAATATGTAAACAGTAAAGAGCAGAAATGGAGGAGTTGGGGTCTAAGGGATGGGTGTGATGAAAATATATTGTCTGCATAGTGAAATTCTCAAAAACTTAATTAAAATACATTTTTAAAAGAGATAAATTTCAGAGATCACCATAACAGTCTAAAAGAGATAGGAGATAGAAACAGAAGGAATAGTTGATGAAATAATGCCTATGTTTTTCTCAGACTGAGAAATGTAAAACACTGATGAAAACAAACTTGAAAATGGACAATACAGATATACATTTAGTACAGAGACAGAGGAGAAGAGGGAAGAAGAAGCTGAGGAGTAGCAAGAAGTTAGAGATTCTTTTTAACTATATCCAAACCAAGAGTGTTGTAAAATTTGTCAACCTTATTGTAAGAGAAAAAGACCAAAACAATGCAATTTTTAATAAATAAAAAACATTATGACTAAACAAATGTTCCCATACATGTACAATAATTAAGAAAATATGTCTATGGTGATAACCTTTAAAAGGATACTTTATTAAATAAATTATAGGAAAATTGTACAGATACCAAAAAATAAAATTAGATCCTGTTACGTGATGCCAATTTCTCATGACCTACAAAGCATGATATCACACACCTGCTCCATTTTCTTTGCTTACAAAAAGAAGTTAATTTGTATCTGCATTTTTCTCCTTTCCTCTCTCTCTCTCTCTCTCTCTCTCTCTCTCTCACACACACACACACACACACACACACACACACACACACTCATGCAGAAATAAATAATTTTATTTCATTTATATATGAATTGGCAGAATATTATATATCTAAAAGGAGATAAAATTGAGCAGAATTTCGTTAAAATTATACAAAGTAATGCAACCATGAAATACCAACGAACACTATAATGTTCAATTTTAAAGAACAAAACATCTACAAATAAACTAGCAAAAAAAGATCACCAGTAAAACTAAAATAACCTGAGCAACAAAATAAATAAAGTAATATTGGAATTCAACCAAAACAGTCCTTAATGATACAATGCAGTGACTGGATATAAACAAATGTAGTTAATATGTAAATCTTCCCTTCCTAAAGATGTCCAGAGTAGTTCTAATGAAATTAGGACCTTTATATCCTACCCCTGTCTTTCCAGGCTCTGGGAATACCATGCAAGAGAATGTTAAAGGATTATAAGAGCCAGAGATTGGGGAAGGCTGTAGGAAAATAAAGGAAGCAGAGGGGACATGAAGTTAGTAGGGCTATGGAGGAATCCTAGAGGAGATGAAAGAGGAAGCAGTATAAGGATTTTCTTTAAATGCATAATATTTATATGTAAAATTATCAAGGAATGAGTAGAATATTTTTAAAAATTATAGAGAAGATTCCTAAAATTAATTGACCAAATTTACTAGGACATTGTTAAGATCATCAAATAAAGTTTGAATGCTATTACATCTATGAGAATCCTTGGGGACCAACAATGTAGTTTATTAGGTGAGAGATCCTACAACATAAAAGAAGCACTAGTTAAGGGGATTTGAATAAAGCAGGAACTTAACAAAAGTGTATAGGATATATGCATTGCTTGTGACAGTGTTCTAAACTAAAGTAAAAAGGAACTGGACAGTGTAGTATAGCAATTTTTAGTACTAATACCTTTGTCTCTCTGTAACAAAATACCATTGACTGTGTGGCTTTAAATAGAAGAAAACAGCTTTTCAAATTCTACAAACCAGAAATGCTAAAATCGGGCTTTACTGGATTTTCTATCTGGTGGGGTCCTGTTTCTTGGTTCACAGGTGGTACATTCTTGCTGGGTCCTCACAAGGCAAAAGCACAGATGAGAAGCTTCTTTCATATTCAGAACTTTATAAGGCATCAATTCTGCTCATGGGGCACAATCTTCATGACCCAGTCAACACCCAAATGCTCAATTCCCCAATGTTATCACATTGCTGATTAGACTTCAACCTAACAATTTTGGAGGGTGTAATGGCTGGTGTTGATCTGAAAGTACCTGGTAGATGAGACGCTGAGCATACTTGTGGATTATTTGGGTGATGTTATCTGATGTAGGAATATTGGGAGGAGAGAGCTGCTGCGGGAGCTCCTTCCGCTCCTTCAGGCAATAGCCTTTAAGATACCACCCCACTTGGGCATGGTCTCTTTTGCTTAAGAAAACAGCCATAGCCGTGAGCTCTCTCTCTTGCTTCTGGCTTCTGGCTGTTAGACTTTGTTCCTGATTGTGCAGAGAGCTGTTGTCTGGGACGGTGATCTGTAAATTTTCCCTTAAATAAATAACCCTTTTTCTAATCATAATTCCAAACTGGTATGGGATTGTTTTGTGACTTACACCTTCAGAGAGCCACTTGTTCTTCCCGGCCACCGGGCTAGCTTAGACCCGAAATAATCACACAGAAATCATATTGTTTAAATCACTGCTTGGCCCATTAGCTCTTGCTTCTTACTGGCTAACTCTTACATATTAATTTAACCCATTTCTATTAATCTGTATATCATCACGTGGCAGTGGATTACCAGCAAAGTTTCAGCATATCTATCTCCAGAGGAGGATCCATGGCATCCCCCTGACTCTGTTTTCTTCCTCCCAGCATTTAGTCCAGTATTCTCTGCCTACCTAAGTTCTGCCCTACCAACAGGCCAAGGCAGTTTCTTTATTCATTAACCAATAAAAGCAACACATAGACAGAAGGACTTCCCATACCATAGGAAGACCTGTCTTGAATGTGGCATGATTATGTCCTCTGTCAGGGAACTTTGGGCAATGTAACGTGGAGAAAGCCAACCAACCCTTAGAAAGCATTCATTGCCCTCACTGTGGTAGACATGATCTGATTAACTGCTTCAAACTCTTGACATCTTGACTTTCCCCATCATGGTGGACTCCAGACTTTGAGCTGTAACCTAAAATAAATCTCTTTTCCTTTCAGTTGTACTTGTCAGAATACTTTATTAGAGCAATTACAGCAACAAGAAAAGAAACCTAGACAGAGGAGTCAGACTTCCAGACCGTAGTAACTAACTTTGAAATTGTATTCTTTGTAAGTCTAAAACTATTCTAACAGGAAGCTTTTCTCTTTAAAGGGAAAGATGACCATACTCTTGGAGGGAAACCTTTTGCAATGTGTGTAATAGACAAAGATGAGCATTCAAGATAGTATTAAATATTATAAAACCAATAATTGAAAAGCATGCAGTACAAAATAACTTATAAATGGTAAGGGAAGCACAATGGCCATAAAGATATTAAAAGCAGCTCAATGTCATAATCCATGAGGGGAATACAAATATAATTTATAATATGACAAAATGGCTCATGTACCACACAATTTAATGGTTTAAAAGGTGGAACAATGGCAATTCTCATGCTTTAATTTTACAGAAAATTGACTCACACACACTGGAATGCTATTTAATATTTAATAGAGTTGAGGACACTATATTATCAACCAAAGAATTCAACCTTTCAGAATAATAGTAGAGCAATTTTCTCTTTTAGTTGTTTTTATCTAAGAAGATTATACTGGGTCTAAACAGGAATAATTGGGAGTTCTTGGAAGACATTTTCTTACCTATCCTCAGCTTGTTTTCCAGCAAAAACGGGATCTAAAACCCTGGTTACTAAGGAGAGATTTCAAACATTCTGTGCTCATGTACAAGTCTGGTCAGTTTCAAACTTAGTTACAAAGCATGTTAGGGGCAAGTGCTCAACTTCATCCCATGATAAATGAAGATTAAATTCCATGTCTCTGTGTCTCTTTTTATACATCCTTCTTCCTTTCTATCTATCATAGAAATAGAAACTCAAAGTGAGATGGTTGTCATAGAGATGAGCATCAAAGCACCTCCATTTGAATTGAAAATGGAAATAATATATTTCTGACAGAAAAAAAAAGCCTATTTGTTTTGGCAGCAAAGACTGGATATGACATTCAAGTTAAATGATAGACATTTTTCACAAATTAAGTTAGCTAAATCTCGTCTAAGATTTGGCCACACTATATTTAAAGCATTAATACAGCATTTAATATATATTTTAGCATATCCTCTTCACAATTCTTAAATTCATTTTTCAAAAGGTAAATAATAACTTTCAAGTGTCCCCCATCTTCCAAAAAAGAAATGCCTTCAAAGGAAAACCAGAATAAGAAATGCTAGTATATTCGTGCAATTCAATGAGTATGATCATTTAAAATGGATGAATACATTTATGTGCATTTTCTAAAGCCTTAAGAACAATGGGATAAAGAAACAAACCAAGCTTAAAACATGCTTTTAAATATCCTGTCAGCTACCATTTATTGATCAGTTACATATATTGACCATGTTCTAGGTTTGGGAAATTCTGGTCAGCAGAACAAACGCTGCTGTTCTTAGGAGACTCAGATCCCTTTGGATGAGAAAGACAACCAACCAATCAACAAACGAAACACCACAAATCCAAATGATCCCAGACAGTTTGGACAAATGATAGTAACCACAGAAAAGAAGGTGGTCTAGTTAGTGTCAACTATCATCCTGACCCGTCCTAGAATCACCTGAACACAGTCTTAATGGATTGTCTTGATTAAGTTTTCTCTGAGGGCATGACTGTGGAGAATTGTCTTGATTGCTAATTGATGTAAGAGGGCCCAGTCCATTGTGAGCAACACCATTCACTAGGCAGGTGATACAGGGCTGTGTAAGAGAGCCAGATGAGCCTTGAATCTGAGTGTGTAGAGGAAATTAGTAAGCAACTTTCCTCCATGATTCTTGCCTTCATGTTCCTGCCCTGCCTGACTTCCTTCAATAATGGACTGTAAGTTGGAAATATAAGCAAAAATAAATAAATAAATAAATAAATAAATAAATAGCTAGCTCTGTCCTCCCCCAAGTTGCCTTTATCACAATTTTATTGTTTTCTTCCCTAGCAACTGACTAAAACAAAGGTTAAATATGAGAAGAAATATAGGAGTCGCAGGCAGAGTGAGGTATTACACGAAGTTTCAGTCTTAGATAAGTTAGTCAAACTTAACAACACTGAGAAGATGAAAATGACAAAAGATCTTGAGAGCATAAACTTGTGGATCATATTCCCATGTTGGGTAAAATGAACTATAGGCAAAAGAAACAGGAAGTTAGAAGAACCCAAGAGAACATTGCTGAGACCACATGGTTCAGATAGAGTGAGCAGCAGCTCATAGTTAAGGGGCTACGGAATGATGTTTCTCTATTTTATAAATGAGATGACATTCCAAGAAGGATCAGGAAATTATCTCATTCTCATTCTATATGTTATAATAAAAATAAAGAAGTAGGGAGAAAAGAGAACAATATTTTTTAATATGCTTAAAGTGCAATGTTTTGATTCATAAGTTTCCATTGTTGGAAGCAGAAAAACTTGAGGGGGGCATCAAATTTGCTTGCACTAAAAATTGTAACCACACCAGCTCAACTGTCAGTGCCTGCCAACAGGGACAGAACACAGATTTTTAGAAGACCAGCACACAGCACAACTTCCCACAAATTCTCTCAGAAAATAATTCCAGATGGTTTTAACGCATACAACCTGGATACCAGAATTTGACAATGGTACTTACAGCACAGAAAAGGTAGGCCAATATCTAGGAATATACTTTCAAGGCACTCTTAAGCAAATTATTAAGCAAATGGAATCTAGGGACACATAAAGAGGAGTATATGTCACAACCAACGACAGGAGTTTAGATTTAATATTAAAATCCATAAATATAACTCACCTTAATAAGACCTAGAGAAGCCAGGCATGGTGGCTTATGCAGGAAGAGTACTGTGAAGTTGAGGACAGGCACTGCAGTGCTTTCCAGACCTGCCGACCTGGAATACTGTAAAAATACAAAAGTATTTTTAAAAATTAAAGATAGAAAACCATGACCATCTTAATAAATCTTTAAAACACATTTGGTGATATCGATCATCTAGTCATGGTGAAAATTAATGAACTTTAAATTACAAATGCATTGTTCCTCTCAATTTGATAAATAACATTTATAAAAACATTAAAATTACATGAGCATCATAATTGTTTTGAGGATTTCACTTGAGGATAGACATGAGACAGACAGACGTGCAGACCTTGTTAAAACTCATTGAGATGTAAGCTCACAAGCTCTGCTCCTTCCTAACAGACTGCTTACATATTTTATATAATATGTATATAATACCTAGCATTTAACATATTTAATATATAATTGCTTATGCAATTTTTTACAATTATGTAAAAAAAGTACCATTCTGGAAGAAACTTAAACCTTATAGAGTTTTATTTTTTTATTTGACCTTTTAATAGACTAAAAGGAGGAAGTGGAGCCCAGAGGGCTGGGTACCCATAGCTTTCTAGCTCCCTATCAATAGAGGAGTAACTATATTGGGCTATTCTGGTTAATCATGCAAAATACCCATGCTGAGTGCCTTAAACAACAGAAATGTATTTTCTCTGTTACAAAGGCAGAAGGTCTGATACGACATTTGTTAGGGTTGGTTTCCCCCATGTCTGTCCGCCTGTATGGTAGGCTGACATCTTCTCCTTACAGCTTTCTGTACTTGTCTCTGTATGGACCTCCTGGTGACTCTGGGTGTTGAGAGCTCCTCTTCTAAGATGGACAAGACGATCATATCAATACCTACTGTCTAGCCCCCCTTTAGCTTATCGTCTCTGTAGAGACCTTTTCTCTAAATGTAGCGGTGCTCTGAGATACTGAGAGTTGGAGTTTCAACACAGGTAGTTTAGAGCAAGACACACTTCAGATCCCATCTGTGGTGATATTTTGTTTGTGCGTTAACAAATGAAGCTTGCTGGAGATGAGAGTGCAGAGCTGGCCACTAGTTAACTATAGAGGCCAGGCAGTGGTGGCACACACCTTTAATCCCAGTACTTGGGATCTCACACCTTTGATCCCAGTCCTTGTATGGCACATACCTTTAATTCCAGCACTAGGGGGGAGGACATGGAAAACGATAATGCTGGACAGAGAAAGGGATGTAAGGTGGGCAGAGACAGGATCTTGCCCTGTTTTCAGACTGAGGACGTGGCAAGATAAGAAATGATTGTGGCTTGCTCCTTTGTCTCTCTGATCATTCAGCATTTACTCCTATATCTTTCTCCATGTTTTTATTATTAAGACCAATTAGATTCGTGCTACACCCATGAAAAAGAAAATGACCAGTGTGATGTCTATTCTTTTTTTATTTTTTTTTCATTTTTTTTTTCATTTTACATATCAACCCAGTTTCCCCTCCCTCCCCTTCTCCTGCCCCCAATCCTCCTCCATCCCACCCTTCCTCAGAGAAGGTAAGGCCTCCCTTGGGGAGTCAAAAAAGTCTGCCATACCAAATTAAGGCTGGACCAAGCCCCTCTCCACAGTATCAAGGCTGAGCAAGATATCCCACCAAAGGAAATAGGTTCCAAAAACCCAGTTTGTGCACTTAGGATAAGTCCTGGTTCCACTGCCAAGGGCTCCTTCAACAGACTAAGCCACATAACTGTCACCCACATTCAGAGGGGTGATGGCTATTCTCGTTTGTCAACTTGACTAAATCTGGAATTAACCAAAACCCATACACCAGTGAGGGATTTTCCTTAACTAAATCATTTCAAGTGGGAAGAGCCACCTTTAATCTTTGATTTGGATCTTTTGAGGTAGGAAGAGCCAGCTTTAAACTAGGCCACACTTTCTGGTGGCAGCCTATAGAAAAGACGTGGATGAAGGAAGCTTTTTCTCCTTTTCTGCTTGCCCTTGCTCTTACTGGCAAGTACATTCTTTCACCTTCATGGGCACTAGAGCCTACTCTGTCAGGATTACAACATACACTGAAGAGCTGCTGAGACATTCAGCTTCATGGACTGAACAACTACTGTATTCTTGAACTTTTCATTAGTAGACAGCCATTGTTGAACTAGCTGGACCACAGCCTGTAAGCCACTCTAATAAATCTCTTATGCGTTATTGTGTAGTATATAGAATGAGTATATATATACTCATTCTATAAGTTCTGTTCTTCCAAAGAATCCTGAGTAATACAGCTACAACAGGACTACAAATCCTTTGGTATACTCTGTACTTTACAATTAAAGTGGGGGATCCAGGTACCCTAGCAGCAGAATGTCCCTCTAAACCTAAGGAATAGAGAAGACAATTCTCTCTTCCTCTATAGGAACCACTTTGCCATTGGAGGTCTGAACACACAGAAACCCTGTGGTCTGAGGGGGGAAAGAAGCATCTTGGAAAAGATCTTCTGGAGAGCACAACTCTTCAGGAGTTGTGCTATGGAAAGACTCATGGAGGCCTGATTGAAGACATGAGGGAGATTGCCTTAGGCTATGGGTGGAGCAAGAAGGCTAAGAAAGGGATGTGAAACTGCCTTTAGTGTTATTGTAGATAATGGATAATATGTGTGTATTTTAATAGCTGCCCTTCAGTGGTGCCCTGAACAATGTTTTGGCCAGTGAAATAAGTGTTTGTGGAATAATAAATATTTTCCAAATAACTAAACCAAACAGTGAACACACAGGTAGTTTTTTTGCTGCCAAAATATCCGTAACAATTCTCAAGCTGTTTATTATTTTCGTTGGAAATAGTTCAAGAAAAAAATTACTTTTGTTTTGTCCCAATGAAAGAACCCGCTCTTTGGAATTTAGGAGGGAATTATAACACAAATAATAATTCTGTCTGAAGGCTCTGATGCGTGGACTGTAGGAGGCCTAACCCCAGAAGTTCACCTAGGAGGAAATGTCCCCACGACACACGCTCAGTGTCCCAAACATTATTTATATTTTTGAAATTTTATGTCTTCTCATCTATTTCTGTACCTTTTCTTTATCACCAGTTTTCTTTTTCTTTTTTTGTGACATGCCAGGTGCCTTTCACTGTTGGCACATTTCTGTCCTCACTGTCCCCCACTCCTTTCCATCACTCCTCCTTTATTTACTGTCCTCCTGCTCCTCTTTCTGTGCCTTTCGCATAATTTACGTCTTCTCCCATTTAAAGTGCTCGTTAGGTTTAAAACAAAAAATGATCTATAAAACAATTTTAAAACTTTTGTCAATTAAATTATTTTTTACATTTTTTTATTTTAAGGCTTGTCTGAATATCTGAATATCATTTTTCCCCAAGGGAAGATATAAATGACCATATGTGAGGAAGATGTCATCCATCTCACAAGATACAGCAAACCCTCTTGACTCCTAGATTAAGTCAGGGACCTCTTCTTACAGAGCACTCACTCAGAAGCTGAATACAACTCAGCCACCGTTGTCTGGTCTGTTTTAAATCACCTTGTTGCTAATGTCCAAATTCTGTGACATCAACAGTTCTATCATGTGCTGGTTAGTTTTATGTCAACCTGACACAAGCTAGAATCATCAGAGAGGAGCAAGTCTCAGTTGAGAAAATGCCCCCATACCATCAAGCGGTAGGCAAGCTTTAGGGCATTTTCTCAAATAGAGATTCATGGGGGAGGGCCCAGTTCATTGTGGGCCACACCTAGGCTTTTAGTTATGGTTCTATATAAAAGCAGGCTGAGCAAACTACAGGAAGCTAGTCAATAAGCAGCACCTTTCCATGACTTCTGCATCAGCTCCTGCCTCCAGGTTCTTGTCCTACTTGAGTTCATGTCCTGACTTCCTTCATTGATGAACAATGATATGAAAGTATTAGCCAAATAAACCCTTCCCTCCCCAAGTTGTTTTGGTCATGCTGTTTCACTGCAGCAATGATTACCCTAACTAGGACGTATCACTGTGTCTACTCTGAAGTGCCTGAGACACCCATGACCGACTGAATGAGTGCTATAAGGTTTCAGTCACTCCCTCTTTGCATCTTCAGAACCAATCCTGTTTTCTTAATCTCTGCAGTTCATCAAAAACTTTCCTGTTCTTTCCATAGTACCCTGGAAGTGTAAAGACAAGAATGTACCATAGCAAACATATAAAGATGTCATTTCCATAGGCTGTGAGTTCTAAGATAAATACTACAAAATTGAAAAAAGTTTCTAACTTTGCTCTCTGTCCCCCTTCTCTGTCTTCCCTTTACCTATTGATGCTCCCTAAATTTTCCTTCTATATCCCTATACTATACACCATGGAACTTGGGCCTGTCTGACTTTATGCCCTGACGGGCCTCTTTTACTTACTATATAACACTAAATAGTGTTTCCAACTCACAAGCTGCAGGTTTGTTTGTTTTGTTTTTTTTTCCTTGAAAGGGTAAAACACCAATAAATGAAGATAAATTGTTGGCTTTGTTCCAAAACAAGCTTGTTGTTCTAGGACCCCAAATGGTCTCGAACATCATTAAGAAGCAGCAGGCCACTCAAGGTTGTGCATCAATTAGCAGTTAGGTCACGCGTTGGGTGGGTAGAGGCACTCAGCCTTTGGCCTTGCTCTTCACGGCACAGCCAAGCAGGCCACTGGTATCCAAACAATGCCCACCCTGGTGTATCTTGTCCCTTAATTGGGATAACTTAGAGATGTTAATGTGCACAGGCAGGCTCGGTGGCTCCAATTAGGGCTCATTAGTGGCTCTGCCAGTGGTGACCACTGCAAAGTGATGTTTGCTCTTAAGAAGGCTTTGTGAATTGTTCCTGCAAGGCACACACAAGGATGTGCTGGCGTTCTTACCCACAGCAAACTCCATGCCTCTGTTGTCTGTAGTCACTGTCCTGTCAGGCCAGTGCTATATGGCGAAGTTCACCTCAGTTATCCCCTGTCACAGTTCTTTCCATTGGAGGTGGTAGATGGTCACTCTCCTAAAGAGGCACAGACCAAGGATTAATTCATGACCAGGTACCTTGGTTCTCATTTCCTTGATTCACTTGAAAAACAGAAAACCTATTCAGTGCCAGTTGCTGGTACCCTAAAAGATACTATATCACCCGGAACCTCAAATGATCCTACAAGAAATATTTAGCCAATTTTAAAAAGCAAAAGACTGA
The DNA here is from genome assembly GCA_004026605.1 of Ondatra zibethicus. Lineage (NCBI taxonomy): Eukaryota > Metazoa > Chordata > Mammalia > Rodentia > Cricetidae > Ondatra > Ondatra zibethicus. The sequence continues at coordinate 117,969 of PVIU01001673.1, forward strand.
AATTACTAAACCTAAATGCACACATGTAATGAGAAATGCAGTTGTTCTTTTTAAGCACATACCAAGGATATTTCTAAAGGACAAGTTCTGAAAACAGTGTCAGGGAACTCTTGACTATGAGACACTTGGTTCTGCATCTAGTCAAGTCAGGAGGAGAGGTATATCCCCACACTCATACATTTCCTACAACTATATTATGGTTTCTGTGCCACTGCCATAGTCCCTGGCACAAGTCTAGGGTCCTAGAGTTAAGAGCACATCCCACAACCACTGCACATACAGCTCCATTAGGCCAGGCTGGCATTGCAGTATTTTCGTAACATCACCCTGACAGAGTGGAGGAGTATGATTAGGGCCTCCTGCTGTGCATCTCTCAGTTCATTCAAAGGTCATTACAATTCTTGCTTCAGTGTTTTGCAATTTTTTCCCTTAAGGATGGCAGACAGTTGAATAAATATGCCTTAATAAACAAGGCTAGAGAGAAATAAAATGATCAACAATGAGGGACATTCAAACCATGGCTTATGTGGTGTCATTTATTTGCAATGAATTGTTTGTAAGAAGTGCACCCTCACTTTTTTTTAAACTACCTGTAGTCTGAGAGCAGCCTAAACAGAGAGCACTGCACTATGCATTGTGAAGTCTGCCACTGGAAAAGCCTTAGGAGAATAATTCGGTGGGCTTTCCAAGTGGTCATTTTCATCATGCAATTTTTCCCCAGTTGGTTGCATCCTTCTTCCTACCCCCTTGACTTGTGTGAGCAGTTGCTGCAGTGATGGCAGGATGTCAATGCCCCCCAAATTGAACCTGTGATTTGTTTTTCTTTGATTTATGTGCTTGTAGTCAATAAACTTTATAAAGGAAAGTATCAGACTGAACAATCAATCAAAGATAAACAGATTCCTGTCCTTTAAAAGCATTTCAGCCCAGTAGGTGAGTGTCTCATTCATCTTTTGCAGGCTAGCTTTTGGCCTTTCCACTGAGACACAACTGAGCGCTCACGACAGGCAGCTTTTCTACCAAAGGGCTGCTGCAGTTGAGCTGAGATTTATCAATTCCCTGGCACCAGTGGTCCTGACATGGGATCATTTGCAGGACCTAAATGGTTAAGCATTGCTGTTTGCATGCCATGCCCTGGGTTTCCATCCACCTGAACTGAGAGAAAGATGCCCAGTTGGAAATGCACTGGGTTTATTCTGCATAGTTCTATAAAAATTCATATTGTGGGCTTTTCTTTTTTTCCTCTTCTAAAAAGTCGATCCCTTCCCTGCAAATGAGAACTCCCTCTTCGTTCTATTAGTGGTTTCTGACTCTTCCCTCGAAGAAAGCAAATGTCATCCTGCGTGTTTTGCTTTTCTGCTGCACAGATGGTGTGCATATGCAGATTGGTGATTTTCTAATCAATACAGTGGCACTTGGGAATATCTGTAAGTATTGTAATAATGCATTAGTCAGGAGTGATGTTGTAACACACTGAGATCACACACATAAATCTAAGACACCATGTCTATACACTCCAGGGAAGATGCTATGGCATGGGTTAGAGCAGGCATTAAGGGAGGGCAATATTTCAAATATGATGGGAAAATAATGCAATTTGCAGACTTTAATAAAACCATTAGGGATTTAATTTCAGTAGGGGTAACATTCTCTCCCCAAACATTCGCATTCTTCTGTCTGCTTCACGGACACTTGTAATGAGATGCTTTCCACCTGTTATCTCAGGCAGAAACAGAATGGGATCTGTGAATTGAGTGAGATTTTTAATGTGCTGAATATGAAAATAATCCCTTTATAGGTAGTGCTTTAGCTGTACAAAAGTGCATTATGCAAACAACACACAGGCAGAATAAACCTTGGAGATTCGGAGTTCGAAGAGCTTATAAATTAATCTCCTAAGCACACCTTGAGCATGCTTAGAGAGTGCATTCAATCCTAAAACTTGACCAACTGAACCTGCAAAGTTTTAACAGGGAACCAGCTCAATGATGAAAAATGAAAATGATGCTAAATCTATGCCCGTGTGAACACGACCCGAAAGCTACAAGCTGGTTTTACTCGTGGCTGCCTCTGATTCCATTTGCCCTGGAGATTTCCAGTTTTATTCAGCCTGACTCTGTTTACATTTCTAGGCTGACAACCATCCCCAAAGGCAGACACTCATTCTGCTGGAAATAATTTGATAAAAGTGATCGACTAAACATAGTCAGAACCAAAAACTGCATTTCTCAGCAGAAAGTAAACCCAAGTGGAGATTCCCCTGGTGACCCCTTCTGCTCATGTGGGTAAGACAACAGCCCAACAGGCTCCTGGTCCAAGGAGCTTTGTGCTCTGTCTTCTTGTTGTCGTCCTGGCCCAGTGCTGTCTCAGTGAAGTCTCCTCAAGACTCAGGCCAGCTCTGTGCCTCTAACACTCTGGAGGCTTTTCAATTAAAATTCAAGAGAAGCAAAGGCTACATGGAATCAACCCAATTATCTCTGTAGCCATAGAAATGTACACGATAAATGAACTCCAACCTTTTCCTTTCTGATGACAACTTGGGCTCTGAATAGAGGTGTGATATCCCCCCCTTTTTTTTTCTTTCCTAGTGAGTTTGAAGAAGAGGGTGATTTTCTTTAATTCAGAATGAAGCGCCACTTGCTTGGCAGAATATCTCAGAGCATGGCTTCCAGCACCTGGACAATCTGGTTCCAGGAGGCCTAGGCTTAGAATTCTATTTTTTCTCAGACTACTGCCCGGAGGAAAAATAGATTCCAGCATCTCATCTGAAAAAGTCTTTACTTGCAATCTTGGTGATTCATTTCCTTATTGTGCACATTTTCAAATTTATATACTGCTCTGGATCTTTCTTTCTAATCTTGTCTCTGAAGGAAGAATCCATATACACGCACACAAGAATGCATTCAGTGCATTTACTCCCCAAGCCCTTGAGTTACTCCCTTTTTGGGGAAGGTCATCTGAAATGTACTGTTGACCCTGCCCACTTTGGGGGAGAAAAAGAAGGAAGTTCAGCGAAAGCCCTCTGTTCTTACATCATTGACACACCCAGAGGTCACTTAGCAAATGTGACTTGATTCAGGGAATGACCATGGCTGGCTATAACAGCTCCAAGGTGACCACTCTCTACTGAAAACACAGGAAATCACTGCATCCCCTTTTATATCAGGCAGCTGCCTATGATTCAGACCTGCATTTCTTCTAAAGTTCTGGCTCTATTTTGTTATTTTCTTTTTGCTGTCAGTGATTTTTCTGCCAAGGGCAAATACACGAATCCATGTGTTCTTTTTTTCTTCATTAGTCTGTCTACAGTTTGCAATTTTGTTCTAGTTTATCGCAACTGAATTCTTAGTCATGCAATAATCAAAACTTAAACTATCATTTTCCTCTCACTCCCCCTCTCTTATTTTATTCTAGGCCCATTTCAACTCCCTAGTTAGAAATTTAAACATTTTATGACATATAATCCAAATTCATAAATGTCCCTGCAAATACCAACAAATCCTTTCACTCAATGCACATTTTGCAATCCACTTCACTGAAATTTGATTACCTCGTGTAGGTGTTTCTTGGTCTTAGATAATGTGAGATAGTGATAATGTGTGTGCATGTTTGTTTAACATTTTATAGCACACAATGTGCTTTCTGGCCATGATGGAGAAGAAGGGGAAATATATTTCTACTGCCTGTGAGTATCAACCAGGACCTTATGCTGGGACAAAATTCTGGCCTTCATCCTAAAGACTTGGGGTAACAGGTGACTAGGAAGGTTTGCAAAATCATGTTTTCTGATAGCAGAACCCCAGAAAAGAGACCTTGCCCCTGGAGATGGGGTTCACTGAGGGAAGGGTGAATTATTTTAAGCAGAAAACTAAATTGTAGAATTCTTAATATAAAAGACAAACATTCTTTTATTTGTCTTGAAGAAGAAATTTTTCATTTCTAAATTCAAATAAGGACTTATTATTGTGGGCATTTAATTCCCAAACCCATCATAGCTCTTGATTTATAGGCTGACCACTTGAAGCTTGACACTTATTTTGCCCCATGGGAAGATTAGTGTGATAGAAGGTCTCTCCAAAACACTTGTCACCAAAAAGTAAAACCAATACTAATAACTTGGGCTTAAATTCTTGCCGTTGTTAAACTGCAAATGTACTGGCAGAAGGTAAAATGTCATTGGTCATATTAGTTCAGAATTGATGGATATTATCACAACCAGCTGTAGCAGGCTTTCTTGGACCACCAGTGCCCAAATCATGACACAGAGACTTATTGTTACTTATGCGTGTTTGGCCTTAGCCTAGGTTTGCTGCTCTCTCTCTCTTTCTCTCTCTCTCTTTTTCTCTCTCTCTCTCTTAACTAAAATTAACCCATTTCTATTCATCTATGTGCTGCCTCAAGACTTGTTTACCTCGTCTACGTTCTGCCTGCCCAGTTTTTCTGCTTCCTCCGTGGTGGACTGGCTGGCCCCCAGCTGACTGACTCCATGGCTGCCAACTCTTTTTTCTCTGCCTGCCAGCCCTGCCTATCCCTCCTCAGCCTAGCTATTGGTCATTCAGTTTTTTATTAGACCAGTCAGGTGCCTTAGGCAGTCAAGGTGAAACAGCAACACATCTTTACAGAGTTAAACAATTGTTGTGCAACATGAACAAATGGAACAGATCTTTACTTAATTAAACAAACATTCTATTCTATAGCACCTTACCTGGCAACAGAATTAATTCCTGAGATCTGAGTTGCCAATGGTAAAGTCTCTCAGAAGAATGAAGGGGTTGTCACAAAATTGGGTGGCCAGAGAGGATAGGTAAAGAATTGGAAACAATGGAAAGCCAGTAAGTCTGATAACCCATGTGCTTGTCCACCAGGGTTGCTTTGAGCTATCCCTGTTGTTGCCCATATATCCTCTCAAGCTGAAACGACAAAACATGTATTGCTAAATACACTTTTATGAAGGCATGCTCTCCACCTAATTTGAGATAGACACAGACTCTAAGAATTTCTGTGATATAGGACAACAGGTTCTTGAGACTGAGCACAGGCTGACCCACAGAGTCCCCGTCTTGTGGTGCTTAGCAAAATTTCTGGGTTTCTTCTCTCTTCTAGACTTTAGAGAAGATGGATTCATCATCAGATGGAGATGGAAGATTGCTGCTTAAACCAGCCTTAAACCAAGCAATATCCTCACCAAGTGTTCTAGAGAGAGATACTGCCATGGGTTTCCTCTCCTCTTTCATTACCCCTCCTCTCAGCTTTCCTCCCTTTTTTCCTTTCTTTCCATCTCTCCTCAATCTCAGTCATTTTGAACAACTGAGATCATAGTGTTTACTTAGAGCACTGTGAAAAACATTCTGAATCCTTCAAAAAAACATTTCCCTATGCTGCCCCTGTGTGCTGCTCTTTATTCATTAATTGCTCATGATAAATAAGATGATCATTTTCTCCTTTATTTCTCTTCTAATATTATTGGAAAGAATAATGATTATGTAATATTCGATGTCAATAATGCCATACAGAACAAAAATTCCATTTTAATATATCTTTTTGGAACTGAATTACTTCCACATTCAATCTCCTGAAGAGGAGGGGCCCTGGGTTTGCAAATAGAAACCACCCCATCTAAGCTCTGTCCTGTGTTCATAAATCCCAAGGTGTTTGCACTTCTGTATAAGGCAAAGAGGTGAGGTTTTCAGTATCCAAAGGTGACTCTAAGTCAGAAGGATCATGACTGTGATTCTAAGTACTGAATGAAGGAAAAATAAAACAAAAACACCTTCATGGTGTCTGACAAGATTCTTCTGTTGGACCAAATGACATTAAAATACCACTTCTCCATCTGGATTCTTATTCCTCCCTAGCATATAACTTGTGTTATAAACACAGTTAGATAAACTTGAAAAAAATGATACATTTGTATATTTCAAGTTGAATGAGTTCTTAATAATGAGACCAGATAGACTTACAAACAAGCATCCTGTAGAACATAGCTTTGTATATTTTTAAAATAACTTTAAATTGTGGTCTCTCATTTAAAAATATTTAGTCAATTCCCAGTTCTTGAAACAAAAAAATAATTCACTTCTCTTTCAAAGTGCTAATCATCCTGAGATAAAGAGGTTCCACATTTAAAGTGATATTTATTAAATTCTGGTAGCCTTGTTTTTTTTTTTCTTCTTCAATAAGTTCACAGTGGTTGTCAGTCATTTTGACAGTCAGTACCCTTCTTATCAAACCAACACAGAAGCCGTAGTAGTATTGCTATGGTGTGTTTGGTGATAATTTGCAAACCCTACTGACACAAACACACCTTATCAGAACTTGGGAATGATGTTATGCTTCAGGAATTTATCATTTTATCTTTTCTGAAAATGAAAAAAAGAAGCATTTATTGTCTTTCTTTTATTTCCATTGACATGTATTCATGCAGTGAACATCTGAACATATGGTGTATGTGTGTGCTGTGTGCATGCATGTTCATGTTCACATGTACACAAGGAGGCAGGAGATTGATATTGGGAGTGACCCTGAATCCCTATTCCACCATATTCATTGGGGCATAGTCTCTCAATTAAGCCCAGTCAACCTAGTCAGTTTGCTCTAGGGATCTTCTGAATCTGTCTTTTAAAGCAAGAACACCAGCACGACAGCTATACTATCCTGTTATCTTTCATATGGGATCTAAGGCTTCCCAACTCAGGTTCTCACATTGGAGTGGCAAGGGCTTTACCCATAGTGGTACTGAGCCATGTCCTTCTGTTTGATTTCTTAATGAGCACTGCACTTTTAAATCATTTGTTCTTTCTGTATGGAAAATAATTTAATTCCCCATTGTCTCACTTTGTTATCCAAACATCCTATGTATATAAGCTCTGTGTAAAATGCATTGGAATATTATAGGAGAACAGTATCTAGAAACATCCTTGAGAAGAAAATGCCAGAAAACTGGACATCATATTAGACGATGTGTACTTATTTGTGGTCCAGCCTATCTCAGGGATGCAGTTCTATTATGATGACCATGAAAATGGATGGAAGAGATTTTCCATGTAAGCATGTAAAACATTTTCCATAAACCACGTAAACAGTGAGTTCTGGAACATACAATAAAGTTGGGAAAATTAGCAATTAGTTTTGTACCTAAGAGTTTGAATAGATGCAGACTTCAGGCCAGAGGAAGAAGGTTGAAGAGTCCAGGAAAGATCTTCAATACCAACAGAATAAGCCTCTGTTCTCTCCTGTGAAATATAGAGAAATAAGGATCAAGTAGACCTTGCAGAGGAAGGACTATTCCAAAGGAGAGTCCAGAAATGGTGTGTTGGTGTGTGCGCACACCCACGTGCACGGTGTGTAAAAAGACCATCCCAGGAGCAGATGTCAGGGAGTCATGAGTACAGGACACTGAAAGGCTACTGGAGTACATCAGCCTTTGCAGGCCAAACCTACCTGTCTGCTCAGATTTCCTGTTGCAACCACTGTTCACTCTGCATTGGTGTCAGCCTGGGCATTACCCTAAAATGTTCAGGCTAATGCACTGTCCCTACCAGAGGAAATATCCCTTGCTTGAACACAGTCTCTGTCGTCACAGCAGAGAAAAGAGTACTACTGACATTTTGGAGGGCAGAGAACATGGTGCAGCTAAATATCCTACAGCGCTCACCCCATTCCCCCTAAGAGTGACTCACCAAAATCTCAGAGCCTTGAACTAGTGAGATTATTTCTCTCCTTTACCTTTCCCAAATCCTTCACACATTAGCCTTTAAAAAACCATTACAGGGATACTCTAGTAACATGGCCTCTCGGGTTCATCCTAGGAAAACCAAACAATATGATCCACACTATAGTTAGGATCTGAAATGTGCTTTGAAAGCTTGATCCCCAGCTTGGTCTTACTAGTAGGCCATGGGATCTTAATCGATAAGGACTTCTTGGAGGTTTTCAAGTCCCCTTCATACTCTTGAAGGTGGACATGAGATGGCAGCCCCTCTTCTCTTTTACATCCCTGCCTGGCAGGGGGTGACATCATTCAACCCTCTGGTTCCACCATGATGAGCCACCTTGGGACCAATTGATCAAACCATTCTCTTCACAGATTTATTTGCTTGAGTATTTGTTACAGTAATAGAAGACTGACTAAAACAGCACTGTTTGTTTGTTTCTGGGCAGCCAAGAAAGGATGGGAACTGGGTAGACAGTGTGACCTTAGAGTTGTGTCCAATCTCAGATGAAGTGATGAAATTACATTTCAAAAGGCGCTTAGAGTCAGCAAAACAACAGTGTGTTTTATTCTAGATACTTTGCTTTTCACTTTTGAGCAAGGTATTTTGTCAAATAAACTAAGATTCATAGGGGAAATTTGTGAATGTATCCTAAAAGCACAATGTGAATTTAATGGCAGAGTTATTTTTTTAATTAGCTCTCTCAGACAAAGCTTGTAAAAAATTAACACTCCAGAAGAATATGCTCTTATATCTTTTAGAAAATCAATTTAAGGGCCACATGATTAGTTCTAGGCTGAGCTGAACTACGTAGTGATAACCCTCCCAACCCCCCAATAACTAATTTATTAAATAAATAAATAGCAAGAAAGAAAATCTCTAAATTATTCCGGATGCATTTTGGAATTAATACATGTTTACTATAAAGTAAGCATGTTTGAGATAAATACATGTTTATTTTATAAAGATTTTTTAAGTGTGTGTGTATATGGGGGGAGGTATGTGCACATATGGGCAGGTAGGTACCTTTGGAGTCTGCAAGGGGGCGTCAGGTACCCTGGAGCTGAAGCTATAGAAAATTATAAACATCCTAACATCGGTGATGAAAAGTGACCCTGAGCCCTTGAAAGAGCAGTAAGTGTTGAGCTATCTCTCTAGGCAAACTTGACTCTTGTTTATATGTGTATATATTCATGTTTCCTTAATGTCCAATTTTCAGTTTCTTTGTGCTTGATTTACAGTTATATTTGGAAAGTAAAATCATGTAGCAGGAAGCAAGGGGCTGGCAGCTCTCTGGTCTTCCTCACTTGGTTCCTTTTTTCTCTGTCTTCTCTGTGTTATTTATTGGCATTTCACCTATCATCAGATGTACTTTAAGTACAAACTTTATGATGTTTGTGAAGCAGACTAGGGAAGGTAAAATATTTCAGGAGCAACAGAAAAGATAAGCATCTCCTGAATTTTAAACTGAAGCATTTAAACATAGGTATGGAATAGAGGTTGATTTATTGAATTTGAAAAATTAATTTCTTTTAGCCTTGAGTGTAGTTTGCTTTGTCTGCCTGTAGGTTTGTATTGGTATTTTCTTTGGCTTCGTGTTTAATATTTCAACAGGCAAGGCTGGGGAGAATGCTGCTGATGCTGTCTTATACCTGGATGTCTTAGAGAACCACGCTACTTCGGCAAATGAAACAGACAACTTTGGGAGTTGGTTTAATAGCTGCTTTTGGTAGAACTTGTCTCAGGTTCATTACAAACTCTCAACAAGGCTGTTGCCTTGGTCTTCATTTCTTTTCAGTTGCCAAGCAAGCAAGCAAACAAACACAATTCCTTCCTCCTGAATCCACTCACTCATCGAACCTAGAGTCTCCACTTGAAGTTGAAACTGTGCACTTCAGACGGCTCCATATTTAAGTGTCCAAAGTTGGCAGCTCTTTGGGCAGCTCTGGAATGCACGCCTAGCACGGTGCGCGATATTCTAGACCTTTGAAAATCCTGTTAAAGTTGCACAGTTAAAAATAGTTCATACGTTCTTTTTTGTAATGGAAAAGATTGTGTGGCTCAGTTATCTTTAATGTAGAGACTGACCAGTGAGTAATATATAAGGTGATCATTTTAGTATTTATGAAATGATAAAGACACCTTAAATGGCTGTCTAGTGTAAGATTACAGATTTGGAACCAGTCTACATCTGTTGTCATTTATTTTACATCTAGAACTAGCTTTAACTCCTAAAAAAGTGACATTGCATGTTTATTAAGGCCATGGAAATGCATCTTATACAGAGAGCAGCCAGCTGAATTTCACTCTTCCTTGTCAAGGGATGCCTATAAGAAATGTTGGTCAGTGTCTAAATGTGGAGGTAAGTAATAAGCTGGTATTGACTTCTGTTGAGATCAATACCAAGATTTGTTGACCCAAAGAGGTCAAAATTGACTGAAGAGTGGGACAATAAATCTTGTTATTGACCAGAAAGCTAAAGTCAATATATGTATTATTACCAACATTTTTCTTTTGGTGTAGATGATGAGGGTGGAGTCATTTTTAAGGCCCTAATTGCAGGTAGCCACATATTTATGTCATGATGGTGATGAATACAAGCTTGTTGGTTTAAGAAATGGGGCTATTCACATGATAGCAGTACCATGATAGCAATGATATAAGAGGTTTGTGATGTCAGCCATCTTTTTGTTTAATCCTTAGGCACTTTGATCCTGATTTCTTTGAAATTGAAATATGAGTTGCATAAGGCTGCATGATAAAATAGTGTTTGGAAGGGGAAATGGTAGGAGGTACATTTTAATTGTTTTTTCTTTTCCTCCAGAAGGTAATCCACATGCACATGCACACACACGTGCACCCTCCCACACACACATGCACACACACACATACACATGTGTGTGCTGTATGTATCTTCCTCCCAATCTCACCTTCAGCAGTGAGACTTAGTTCCAATCTGCCCACTGTGAAGAGGACACTGCCCCTCAGATGAGCTATTGTACTTACTTGAAGACCTAAACTATATCAAAAATAAACACTTGTGAAATGCATATTTAAAATGAATATTAAAAGCACAGAAAATATTTATTATATAAACTGATAATATTGCTAAATTATTGTCTTTACTCTTACTATACTACTCACATAAAGCCAGAGATTTTATTTTCCTATAGTAGAGAAGTACAACGGGAAAACAATTTCCCATTGCTTCAAGTAGCTTTTGTGTTGATAAGAAACTAAATCCCACACATCCGAGCTGAACTGGGTGTTCTGGGGAACATGAAGTCTCTGTTTGCCTGTGATTTTGCCTGTGGTTTTGACTGTGGTAGGGTCTACACACAGGTATCATGCATGCTAATGCCCTGCAAGAGTATTTAGCCAGGAGACTGATGCTTCAAATAACTAGACCCAAATTCTCTTCTGCACTCCGGTTCCACCTTCCTAACGCCACCTTTAGCCTAGTGGTAACGTTGGGGTGAAGAAGACACAGACATTTCTTTCTTTTCTAACCATATCTCCAAAGATGGTACTTTACATCAAATATTCAATTCTGCTAATGCTCAGAAATCTGCAAGTTAGGGATGAAACATGAGAGATGCCTTGAATGTCTCACACTACAGGGTGTCTCCAATTCCTTAATACACCCCATTGTGCCTCGCGGCTGAAAGAAGCGCTGTACAACCCATTTCTTCCTTTAACTGTGACTTTTCTCGCTTCTATGGATTTCGATTTTAATGGTTGAATTACATTTACATCCACTTGTGGGTTTGCCATCAACAGCCAAATTCCAGCTTAAAGCCTTTACTAACTTGGAGAGCAACTTTCTCATAAACAGCCTCATTTGGTTTATCGATATAAATTCACGGAACAACTCTTAATTCTAAGAAGCTCCGGGAGGGTGCCTCTGTTCTAAGCAGCAGACCTTCCAGGCTGCTTTGAGTGGCTTTCGGGGCTTCACAATAAATCATAGCGCAGGACAGAGAGATAATTAAGTCACAGGGATTCCAGAGTTCCTGATGAAAAGGTTGGTTAGCCAGGGGCCTTGCTCAGTTGAATTAAGTTTTAGAACAACTGATTTTTAGGAAAAAGGAAAAAGTGCTACAACAACAACAGCAACAAAAATATGACTATGTGGGACTGCAGGGAAAGCTAATTTGCAATAGTATATCGGCGCTTTTAAGAAAATACAAAAAGATGCATACACCAACTCATTCAAGTTTGACCCATAACCATGGAAACGTACAGGATGAAGAAACAGAACAAGAGAGCTACCTCCCAAGCAAATAAAAACCTTTTTAAGGTTGGGGTTAAGGTTATCTAAACCCTCTCAGATTATTTTCTAGAGTGTCTACCTTGTGGGTTTTTTTTTTTCCCATTAGCAAAGAGACTAACTGGAACAGAATTCCTTGTAACGTTTGTATGGACCTATCTTTTAATATGAGCCTTTAATCAATTTTAAAACATCTTCCCAGAGAAATGCGGTTTCTTAGGGCATCCACACTATTGATTGCCCAAGGCAGTTTGTCCAGCCTGCCCCTCACTCCCATTACAGTGACTGATTCTTCTCAGGATCTAGGAGAAATCAGAACCTAGAAAATGAGACAGAACTCTAGGAGAAATTTCTAAGAAAGAGTTCATTCTCAAAGAATAATAATCTTAGAGACATAGTCAAGACATTCTCATCAATGGAGGTGACTGTCTAATGATTTGATGTCTTCAGCATGAGTATGAGATTGCAATAGCTCCATTGACCCTTTAGATACACTCCCCGCATTGCTCTATCCTATTGCTACACTCTATACACACAGGTTAGAAGGCTTTATCACTCTCTGGCTTCCCAATTGGTTTAGTGACCAAGGAATACCAAAGAGATAATAAAGGGAATATTGGATCCTTTCCTTTCCTTTTTTTTTTTTTTGACAGGGTTTCTCTCTGTAGCTTTGGAGCCTGTCCTGGAACTCGCTCTATAGACCAGAATGGCCTCGAATTCACAGAGATCTGCCTGCCTCTGCTTCCGAGTGCTGGGATTAAAGACATGCACAACCATCGCCTGACTACTTTCCTCTTGATGATGATGTTAGGTGGCCATGCCCTTGCATAGAAGGCCACAACTCTTCTCTGAATGTCTTCCCTTTTCTGGATTTTGAGGCATTCTGTATGCTTTCACATGCCTAAAGCTAGTAGCAGTTCTGCTAATAGCAGTTGTCTGAGCTCATTTTCTATTGCTAAAAGTGTGGTTTTGTAACTGAGTAAGTTATAAAGAAAAGGAATTTATTGTGGCTTACAGTTCTGGGGTTGAGAGATTAGCTCTTGCTAGCACTGTCTGAAGGTGGCACAAAAAAAATCATGTGGTAACAGACTCTGTGTGTGTGTGTGCGTGTCCATATCTGCACATGAATGCATGCATATCTTCTGTTATCTCTTTTAAAAAAAATATTGTTTCCTGATGGGGACTCATGCATCCATGAACTCATGTGGAGGTCAAAGGACAGTTTGCAAGTTGGTTCTCCTCTTCCACTCTGTGGGACCTGGAAAACTGAATTCATATCACAAGCCTGGGTAGCAAGTGCCTTAACTCACTAAGCATCCCAACATTCTCTCCTTCTTCTGAAAAAAAAAAAAAAAAAACACCAGTCCTTTTCCTGGGGCTGCACCCTGACCGCACCCTGGCGCTATCACCGCCTCAAGGTCCTAGCTGCTGACACTCTAATCTGATCAACTGTCTACTTTCTTCATAGATCACAATGGCAACTCTACTCCAACATGAGTTTCAGAGGAGAAGACTCACACTCGACACCATAGTCCTGGCCCCAGAAGGAACAGCACTGCACCCATTTTGAGTCAAAGTGTTTCAAGGGCTATCTCTTTGGCCTGGGACTCTCATCGATTCCCCAATCATCTTTTGAAAATGAGAATAAGTCTGACAGTTACAAGTCACCAAAATGAGAGAAAAGCCAGAAGGCACCTGAGCCCTTAGTTTCGTTAAATTGACCAATGTGGGAACTTCCTCCACCCAAAGTATTTACTGTAAAGGACATAATGATGAATATCTTTATTACTAAGAAAGTAAAGTTAATTGCCTTCATAATAACCATGTCAGAGTAAAGAGACAGCTGGTGATTCTGTCAAATATATCAGCAATGTCGAATTGCCTTCTTAATTCTTGCCTGTCTTCCTAATTGAAAGAGCAAACTTACATTTTGTGACCCGGTCTCCTCCCTCATCTCCCTCTAGTCTCAGCCAATTTTTTGTTGTTGTAAGTTTGGTATATGACCCCACTTCTTCCCCCTCCACATGCCCTTTTATGCTAATCTTTTAGAAACAGGATTCTGCCCTCAGGATTTTTGATTGTTCTAAACAGTCAGTGCTGTCCAATTTCTTCTTAACAAACAGGAAGGATCATTGGGCGATAGAGGGTTCACTCTTCACACCTTTCTGTTCTAGACAGTCTCTGCCTCATGGCTCATGTTATTTTTTGATTAGCATCATCTCTGACCACTTAAGTTAGTAGCCTGGATTGAGGCATGTAGCTTCGTGTGCCTATGCACAACGACAAGACATTCTGTCACACACACACACACGCACACACACACACACACACAGAGAGAGAGAGAGAGAGAGAGAGAGAGAGAGACTCCTTCCCACATGCCATGTTTTGTTTCTATGAATAAAAAATGAATACACCTTAAGGGAAAATTTTCTTAGAGTCTGCTAGCCAAAATTTAATACTCTTACAATATCTACATTTCATGCTAGCTCTTAGCAATGACACTAGTGCCTGTGTACTAGTCAAAGTAATAATATTTAGTCAGCACATGTTATGTATCAGGCACCACAATATGTTTTGTCTGTTCATGTATGTATGTATCTATTTTTCAGTGTTGGGAATTGAACCCAGGCATTCCCACATGCACTCTACCACCTGAGCTACCTCTCCGGACCTGCTATGTCATTATGATTAGAGTTATTTCACTTAACATTTGCTTCCCTAAATGGGTGGTTTTGGCTGCATAGTTTTAATGGGCATGGTCCAATATAAGTAAACGGCCTGAATGATCAAACTGACTCTTTATTTTAACGTGTTAATTTCTCAGACAAGAAAACATATTAATTCAGAGTTCTCTCAGGTTGATAAGTCTGCAGATCTAGATGAAGATATCCAAGCATCAAGCTCTAAAGACATATGAAGCCACTAAAATGAGACAGCAATAAAAGGGCACCAGTTTTCTTGAGAAGACCAAAATCGGACAACTTGAATTAGGAGAGCAAACTCTGTAAGATTTTATGAATAGCTCTCTAGATATGCCTGCTGGGTCAGGAGAGCAAGAACATTTATCACACCTGCACATACCTCTTGAATTTTAGTTATTGTTTGTTTGTTTGTTTGTTTGTTCCTTATGGGAGAGAAGACATGTTCTTGCAATATAGCCCAGGCAAGCCTTGAAGTTATGATGCTCCAGATTTAGCTTCCCCAGGTTTGAGATCAGATGCATAGGGTACAACTCCTGGCTGATACCTCTTCATGATGCAAAAAAAGAAAAGAAAAGAAAAACCAATTCTGCTCCAGATGATGAAATTGCCTCCTGAGTAGATATTTTATTATCTTGGGTGTTTATAAAAATACATAAATACTTACAAGAATTAAGCCCATACTGATATGCATCTATTAAAGAAATATGCTTAAGTGTCTGTAATGTTTAAGTTATCTCAGTTTTCTACAAAACAGATAAAACTGTTGCTCTAGTTAAAAATGTGTAAATTTGGCCTATAAATTGAATCAGTCATTTCATTTAGTGCATATAAACTTTAACAGTTATGAAGTATTAAAACATTTAGTCATTTCATCTAGTTCATATAACCACATAACAATTAGGAAGTATTAAAACACTTAAAGAATCTTAAAGATCATGGTATTTCCAGTTCTAATTTATTAGAGGCAATAGAGATATTTTAAATATTCAAGAAAGCTTTGCTTTAAATTGTATATTTGAATTTTTCTAAATCAGAAATCAAATATATGCAATTCATAAATTTAGCTTAAAATGTTTAAAGGGGTTTAATTAACTTAGTTTGTAAATGAAACTAAACATTAATCAAAGGCCTCATGAAAGTGATTGCCAAATTTGCTAATCTAATAAATACAAGATTATGGAAAGAGTTCTAGGGTTTCAAAAATTTGAGTTAAAGAATCTGTTTTTTCAAGCCAAGCTAACTCTCTGCATATCTTTCACATATTTTGTTATTTTGCACAAATTCTACGATTGAAGATATTTTAACAGTCTTCACTGGCAAGGCAAAACTGAATCAATATACATCCTGCATATGTGTAAAGCCATGTATTTGCACACTCAACCTCAAGCAAGTGGAGAGTATTGAAAGTGAGGGGAAGAACCATGCAGTACTCACAGATTTGGGTCCTGGATGGTTAGTATACTGCCAGAGAGATCTGAACAATTGCCATAATTGCTCTTCTTCTTCCTCCTCCTAGTGATGCTCATCGTTTGACATAAGGTCTCCCTGCATAGACCCCATTAGCCTGGGAATAGCTATCTAGACAAACCGAACCCTCCTAGCTGTCTCCCTAGAGCAAGGATTGAATCATTGTGCCACCATGTCCACCAAATACTGAGTTTTGTAGATTTCCTTTCCCTTGACAGCAAGGTAGAGTTGCTCATAGTTCATACTCACAGCTGTGATGCCCAATTAAGATAAAGCTTACAAAGTGCTCAGAAGCTTACCTGGCAGCAAATGAGGAACTAAATAAACATTAATCATTGCAATTAGGAGGAGGGACTGAATTCAGAACATCATCTTCCTGCCTAGTTTCAGATAGATGCCCTCAGGAGCAAAGTATGAATCTTAATAGTTTAGGGAAATTCCTAGAGAGTTTGCACCTAGTAGTGGTTAGGGAAAAGGTAGAATAGTTTTGATTTCTGACTAGACACCCCAGTACCAGGAGATATAAAGAAATCTTACCAACAATAAACTCTTCCAATAACTCCAGTGCTTATCCCAAAGGAATTACAGCTTATGTATATCTGAAAATTTTATAAGTTACAGCACAGAAAAGAACTACCATATCTGTCTCTAAAGATGCTCCTTTGGAATACTTGATATTGAATTACATGTAATAATAGAAAACATAAAGACAATTTATATTTTTAACAATAATGGGAATAATAGATTTTTTTTTCAGACAGAGTCTTACTATGCTCTGCCTGGCCTGGAACTTACTTTCTGTTGTGGGTTATTTGTATACTGCGAAGATGTATTACTGTGATTGGTGCAATAAAAAGCTGAACAGACAGTAGCTGGGCAGGAGAGAAAGGCAGAACTTTGGAACAGAGAGAAAACACTGGAACAAAGAAACACAGAGTTGCCAGCCAGACTCAGAGGAAGCAGGATAGACAATACAGAGTAAAGGTAACTGAGCCATTTAAAGCAATGTAGGTTAATATATATGGGTGAAGTCAAGTTATAAGAACTAGTTAATAACAAGCCTAAGCTAAGGCCAAAGTTTCACAATTAATAAGAAGTCTCTGTTATTTGTGAGTTGGTGGCCCAAAGAAAAATTTTACTACATATCACACCTAACATGGGGCCACATATATCCACATAAGGCCTAAGAAAGCTAAAAAAAAAAAAATCTAAAAGAGCAGATTCCTGGTGTGACTTCCTGACAACCACCGTCTCTCTCCGGTAGGATCAGTGTGCAGAGGCACAGTAGTTTTAAGAGGACTTGAGCAGCCAATGCTGGCGGGAGAAATGGCTGCTCTAGGCAGATAAAACAAATTCCCAGAGCTGGGATGGATATATGTGGCTCAGGGCCAGGGACCCACTGGCATGAGGCAGCTGAGAAGGGTGAAGTCAGCTGCCAGCATCACTCCATGGCAGCTGAACAGTTTAAGATTTTTCTCCCTCTGTCAGAGAATGCTGAAAGCACAAGGCTACAGATGTGCAAAAAATCAGGTCAAGACATAAAACAAACAAACAAAAAACTCTATAAAGGTGCAATATGCTTTACAAAGTTACTTAGATGCTTAAAAAGAAAGAAAAATTGATCTAGACATTCATAAAATAGTTTAAAATAGTAATGTCTTTAAAGAGAGAGTAAAGCAATATAACAAAATAAGCCACATAAATATGAAAAATAATATAACACAGGGATTTTGGACCTTTTATGATGTGTTGTTAATTTTGAATTTTTTAAATGCCAGTAAACAGATAATAGCAACTTCTGAGAGACATTGGATTGTGGAAGAGACTGCTGAAATAAACCAACTTATAAAGATGTATTAACTTCAAAATGGAAATTGGGAAATGTGTTGCATTGGGGGGAAAGGCTGTGAATTTGTTTCCACAGGAAACAAAAGGCTATAGATACTTCCAAATTAATAAAGATCAAATTTGACTGGGGGAGACCACTTGAGGAGCTTGCCTACAGACATGAAGGCAAAATCCAGGAAAGACTACAGGATAGGTGGTATGTGTGCTGATCCCTCTGCATGGAAACAGGTTTGATACTGGATGAGACAAGATAAATCTTATTGGCTACAGAATTCTTATGACTTATTATTACATGTCATTCTTTCACATGGCATGGATAGAGGTTTGGTTATATATTCAGACTTGTAAAGTTGGCAGATGCCTTTTAACTGCTCAAATATAAAAAAAATCATTTTTAGCTGATTTGAAAACACCAAACCTTCCATTCTCATGTTAATGTAGATATATATGCTACCTTTAAAAGTTGTGTGTTGTCAGAGCAATAGGACTAGACACCAGTGAAGACAAGTAATCCAGGTGATCTGACCTTTCAAAAATGCCTCTGTTGCAGTACTCTCAAAATTCTGCATCCAAAACAGCTTCAAAATTGCTAGCTGGAATGGTCCAGCTCTCAGACTACCTCAGCCAAGACTTCAGATAAGGTCTACACTTTCCCATCACACAGAGACTAAAGAAAAAATAATACTGCTAGCTTTCCCAGAACTTGGTCATTATAGCATTTTTTTAGAGTCATCTAAGGATGCTGTCACCCCCCAAACAACAGGAAACAGTCTAGAGACTATGATGCCCGCATTTCTGAGAGATGGGGTACATAATTTCTGGTCATTCAGTAGATGTTTGCCAATGTTTGGGGAGGGGAGTGGTTATTTGCAAGTTCTTACTAGTCATGGTCAGAAAAAGAACTAAACAATTATGGTTGGATTCAAAAGGATAGATTATTGAATCTACTTTTAACCTAAAAACTAACCATTAATCTCAAATATTTTACATTGGTATGAATTTTCATATATTGATACAAACTTAAGGTTATTTTTATTATACTATTTAAATATTTCTACTCTTGTTTAAGGTATAGTACTTATGCAGTTTATTTAACAATGTAATATGAATTTCTAGTCCTTGAAAGTAATTATTACAAACTAATTAGGAGAATTAAAAAATACAGATTAGTAGTCATTTAATGATAAAATTTATGGCCATGTTAGGCTTGTTTTCTATTTTAAATAGAGATATATTTTAGATAGACAAATGGTCTTCAAACTCTTCAGAGACCTGCAAAACATAACATTTAACACATTTTAATCGCATGAGGTTTTTCATGACCATGAGACACATCTGCTCCTGGAAGCATCAATTTATTTAAAAAAGGAATTAGTAGGCATCAAAGAACCTCCATATGAAGTTTGCTTTCAATATGGCAAAGCTAGCCATTTGGGCAAGAAACTGCCCTTGCCTTGACTCCTGACAGTATGTTGTCCAAGTTGAACAAGTACAACACAAAAGATGACTACCCAACTTCACCAAGGCAAGGTTGGACAGTCCTCCAAAACTCCTGCTTCACAGAAAAGTCTGCCTGATATGATAAGCCTGTAGGCTAAATATGGATGCTCAACATTGCAGAGGAAACTTGGATGACTGTACAGACAATGGCAGCCAATTGTCCTTGTCATTTCTATAGTTCTTGAAGTTGTTTGTGTTACACTTTCTGCTTACTCAGGTATTATTATATCTTTATTTGGGTCTTTGATGGAGTTCAAGACTAAATAGCTATAATTTTCCTTGTTGCCAATTCAGAAAAGAAACTCACAAAAAAGCTCTAAAGAATAGAAGGTTGAGAAACATCAAAGCTTTAACTGTTTATACAAGAAAAATTTTTTGAAGTCTAAAAATATAGTTTTAGGTTGGTAATACAAGTTAGGATAGGAAGTAAACTAGGTACAAAACTTCGTATTCACCAAAATAGAATAGATAATGGAATATTTTCTTTGAATTTGCCAAGTACTGGACATTGTAAATGGAATTCTTATATGATCATTGTTCTTATTATATATAATTTTACTGTGTTGGAGTTAAAACCTTCCCTCTTATTTAGACAAAAAGGGTAAATGTTGTGGGATATTTATACACTGTGAAGATGTATTGCATGGTATAATAAAAAACTGAATGGACAATAACTAGGCAGGAGAGATAGGTGGGATTTCCAGGCAGAGAGAGAATGCTGGGAGGAACAAAAATGGAATCATGAGTCAGACACAGAGGAAGCAGGATGGGCAATACAGAGTAAAGGTAACCAAGCCATGTAAAAAAATAGATTAATAGATATTGGTTAATTTAATTTATAAGGACTAGTTAGAAACAAGCATAAGCTAAAGCTGAGTTTTCATAATTAATAATAAGTCTCTATGTCATTATTTGTGAGCGGGAAGCCCAAAGGAAAATCTGACTTTCTATGTGACCAGGCTGGCCTCAAACTGGCAATTCTTCTGTCAAGTTCTGGGATAATGAACATGTATTATCATGTACAACTTAATCACTGATTTAGTAAACAGATGATTATTAGTCTATAAAAGGGTACAACACTTAGCTACTCAAATTTATTATGGTCAATTATGGTCATTAATTATTATCAGGAAAATCACTTATAATATACTGATAAATAAATTTTAAAACCAAGTTTCAATTGTGAATAATTAGGCTTTCATTAAAAAGTAGAGATATATTTCTATTTTGCATATATATGATATATATATCATATATATCTAGTGTTTATAAATGCACAGATGCCATCTAGCTGGGCATAGCAGTGCTAATCTCAGTGCTTGGAAAAGTGAAGCAAGATGAGCAATATGAGACCAGGTTGGGCTACCTTTAAGTTACAGTCCAGCCTGAGCTACAGAGTAGACCTTGCAAAAGAAAAGGAAAAAGAAAAGAGAGAGAGAGAAAGAAAGAGATGAAAAAGAAAAACATAAAAACAAAAATTCTCCATCTATGCATTATATAAATAATTAAGGCAGCTGAAGGAGACTTATCTAGGTTTAGGGTGATGGAGGTGGTAATAAGCACTGTTAAAATCAATATTGGTGTTATGATAAGCTATTTATTGATTGATTGATTGATTTTTATTGAGCTCTACATTTTTCTCTGCTCCCCTCCCTGCCTCTCCCCTTCCTACTTCAACCCTCCCCCAAGGTCCCCATGCTCCCAATTTACTCAGGAGATCTTGTCTTTTTCTATTTCCCATGTAGATTAGATCTATGTATGTCTCTCTTAGTGTCCTCATTGTTGTCTAAGTTCTCTGGGATTGTGGTTTGTAGGCTAGTTTTCTTTGTTTTATTTTTAAAAACCACCTATGAGTGATAAACACTTTAACTTCCTGTTGTACACAGATGTTGAAGGATAGCTATTTGACTCCATAATTATTAGACTTTTCCTTGCTAACGCATTGTTAATAAAACAGTCTTCCAAACTGCCTTTCTACCATCGCCATACCATGGGTGCCTTGAGGAAACTACATGATCACCATAGGTGCTTGCTGCTGAAGGTGCAGTCCTTGCACTGGAATGTTGGGTTCACAAGCCTCGCTGAACTCCAAATGACCATATAACCATGTTCACTCAAGCCAGTGAGGTAGTATTTTCTTTAGTATTCTAGCAGAGGGACTGGTTCTCCTTTGAGTGACAGGTTTGCTATGAT
This sequence comes from Ondatra zibethicus, assembly GCA_004026605.1. Taxonomy (NCBI): domain Eukaryota; kingdom Metazoa; phylum Chordata; class Mammalia; order Rodentia; family Cricetidae; genus Ondatra; species Ondatra zibethicus. The sequence goes on from PVIU01001673.1 coordinate 139,661, forward strand.
TGCTGCAAACACTTCTTTGACTGAATAAGTTGTTTGTTCCATTTAGTTGGTCACCTCTCTGGGAGGCACCCTTTTCTAAGGTTGTAACATTAGGCTTGATTAAAGGCTTCTTTGGGGTGACCTCTTCTTGACTAATTGCGGCAGACCAATGTGAACTGAAAGTGTGAAGGAAGATTTCAAAATAGTCATTCCAGAGGCAGTACAGACAGCAGAATGGTTGCAGAAATTAGCATGGAGGGGAGCAGTCTCGGACTCAATTGCAGAAGCTAGGAGTCATGGAAGCCACAGGAATGCAGTGGCAAAGATGGAGTCCTGAAATCACTCTCTGTTGACAAACAGGAGAGGCTTTAACAGCTGCACAAAACCAGCCTGCATGCAACTGGAACCACAGCATAGCAGCTCTGCTCCTGGCAAGAATGTGAGAAGCCTTTTTTTTTTTTTTAACCAAAGCCTACACTAGGTCTTGAACACTAGGGTATACCATCTGCTGCCGCTCTAGAAGGTCAACTACCACTGCTGGTTGCAGTCAACTGGCTAGACCTACAAAAGCATCCAAGGCTAGAAGCTGAAGAGCTTCTCCTAAACTGTCTGAGGTTCTATTCAGGTAGAACAAAAGAACCCCAGAGATGCTATTGTTTAATAACAATGATAAATAGATAATAATGTCCATGTCCCTGAGTTGTGAAGAAAAGCCTTTCACGTGTTTTTGACTAATGTGAAGACCGCTATAGTAAACTAGAAAAATAATGTGGCCCTTTCTATTGAGGGCTAAATGAGGAGTTCTACTTTTAAGGAAAAAAATAAATGAATATAAATAAAAATGAAATAATTAAATAAAGACACTATGAGTAAGTAGATACATCTCTTGGATAGGGTGGTTGGACATTGATAAACCCACTATAAGTTGGCATACTAAAAGCTGAAATGCCTGTAATTCACCACTCTCCACTTAGCAGCACAGGGCACTACAGTATGAGTGGTTGACCTTTGTGGTCACAAGACTGATCAAATGTATGCCTTGGTACAGCTGTCCAGCTTTTTGAGAGAAGATAGTACAGTACCACTAGCTTAGGGAAAATATTAAATTTGAAAATATTTGCTGAATGTATACCACTTTAACACAACCATCAATTAGAAAAATCTTCTGTCAAATTGTCATAACTACGAAACTGTTGGTATAGCTAGTTGATTTTAAAAGGTGGGGGAGAAGAACCACTTTGATTCTCTCTTTCCTGCTTTATTGGATATAAAATGTGAGAATGTCCAACTTAGATGAGTAAAGACATTGATCCTTCCTCCTTGGTTTCTGGAGTGGTTCTCAACCTGTGGTTCATGGTCCCTTTGACGGGATGAACTACCTTTTTACAGGGGTCTCCTAAGACCTCCAGAAAACACATTTACATTATGACTCATAACAGTAGCAAAAATTACTATTATGAAATGGCAATGAAAATCACATTATGGTTGGGGTCACCACAACATAAGGAAGAGTATTAAAGGGCACAGCATTAGGAAGCTTGGGAACCACTGTTCTAGTCGGTGGTGCACCTGAGCTCGGCCAGCAGCCACACTGTAATGTGATATCTAAGCTGTACTGTATCGGGGCCAGTTTATCGACATGAAGACCTCTGACCAGCAACAAGAAGAAACAAGGGCTCTGATTGACTGGTAGCCCAGCGAGTGGACCGTCTTAGGAGCAGAACCTGAGCATTGGCCAAGCCGATAAATGAGGGCAGCTCTAAGCAATGACTTGACATCAACTTCATGAGACCCTAATCCAGAAACACCAACTGTTTTTACATGTTTGTTTTATTTTTTTCATTCAAAAAAAAATTTTACATTTCCTCCCATTCTCCCAGTCCCCTCCAGCTCCCTCCACCCCTTCTCCCTCCCCCTGCTTCCTTAAAAGAGGGCATGGTGCCCTGCCCTGTGGGAAGTCCAAGGCCCTCCCCCCTCCATCCCGGCCAAGGAAGGTGTGCATCCAAATAGACTAGGTTCCCAAAAAGATAATACATGCAGAAGAGATAGGTCCTAGTGTCATTGTTGATGGCTTTCCGTCTGCCCCCATTGGCAGCCACATTCGTTTTATTTCATTTATGTAGGTGGGATCTGCATGTCAGGAAACTCCACAGAAGCTGGAAGAGAGTTGATTCTCTCCTTCCACTATGTGGGCTCTGAGGATCTAATCAGGTTGTCAGGCTTGGAAGCAAACACCTTTACCTGATGAACCATTGGCCCTAAGGGTTCATTTAAACTCACAGCTTCTTAACATTCAGTTGTCAAGGACATATATAATTAGATGGCAAGCCACCAAGCATAGCCCAGATTTCCCACTCAAAAACTGCAAGACAAGGAATATTTGTTGTTTTAAACTATTATAAAAATGTTTTACACTCATACAATCAAATGTATACTCCTGCTGAAAGCAAATTATTTAAATATATACTTATGCATTTTATTTATATATGCAAATTTAATTGTAATAGCATAAAAATATGATTACAGAATCATGGGCTTATTATGATTCAACTTTTGTTTTAAAATGTCTAAAATTATGGTTTGTTTATGTTTGTCTGAGTATGAAAGAAAATACGGAATGAGTCATACTCAACAGCTAATGTTGCTTGCCTCAACAGTGTGGGAAAGAGAAGGTTGCAAATTTCTACCAGTCAGCTAGTTCCTAGCAAATTAGTACTAGCTTCATCATATGAAGAAGAAATGCCACTTTCACCATTAAAAATACGTTGATAGCAAACTAAAGAAGAGTTGGAGTTACACAACTGTATTCTTAGATTCCAATATTTGGACTAAGTTTTGAACAATTGTTTTTCCTTCATCTTTAATCTCCCTTTTATGTTTGAAGTATCCATAAATAAATAAGATAGTTAGCGCAAAATTTATATAGATAGAAATTACCAAGGTAGAGTAAGCTATAGAAAAAGATTTTGTTCTTTGCAGGACTTCACAGAGCAACTTCATTGTGAAGTCTTTTGAGAGCACTGTGGAAAATATGAAACTCCTACTCAAGTTTTTCATCACAGGGTATATGGTAGAGCATTTTCAACCTATTGGTGTGATGGCTATTTAAAACAACCTTTACATTGAGAGGACAGGATGAAGATGTACAAGTACTATCTCTGGCAAGGCAGGCACAAGATAGGACAGGGGAGGGCTTGGCCATTAACACGGGATGTGTGCTGAAGTCAGGGGTGGAACTCATTCCCCTGTTATGTACCAGTTTACACCTCATTCCTGAAATACGAATTGGTAGAAATGAAAGAGATGATCATGGAACACACACACGCACGCGCGCAAACACACACCAAACCTCTGCTTAGGACCTTTGTACCAGCATCATGGTGGGTCAATGTGTAAAACCTCTAAATAGCATCATTTTTGCAACAGAACAATGAGCCAGAGTTTTGCTTAATTTCCAGTGGCAAATAGGCTTCTCCCAAGAAAACCACAGGACACAGTCATTCTACAGATCTTAGCTTCATCTCAAGCTGAACAGGTTGGAGTCCACTAGTCAGTTTAAGGCACTAAAAGGTATGCACTAAGACAAGTGTCCTGACATTTATATTTTTTGAGACATGTTTTCACATAACCCAGTTTGACCTTGAATTCACTGTGTAGCTAGAAGTGAGCATGAACTTCTCATCCTCCCGCCTCTACCTCCTGGGTGCTGAGATTATAGCCCTTTGCACCACACTGTCTCATGTGGTGTTAGGGAGGGAAGCAAGAGCCTTGTGCACGCTAGACTAGCAGTCTGGCATTGCCGTTAGTTCATGGAAAGTTAACTTAAAAGATGGTGGGTGGGAACAACCACCCTCCTTTCTCATATCAAGTAACTAGTGCTTCTCAACTTTCCTAACACTGCGACCCTTAACACAGTTATTCATATCGTGGTGAGCCCAACTACAAAATCATTTTGTTGCTAATTCATAAATGTGACTCTGTTACTGTTTTGAATAGTAATGTAAACATCGGATAGTGCAGGATATCTGATATATAACCCCGTGAAAGGGGTAGTCAACCCTCAAAGTCGACAAACTGAGGACCACTGTGTGTCTAAGTTAAGATGCTTAGCTTCTAGCAGCAGCCCTTGAAAGGAGAGGGGAGGTACAGAAAAAGGATAGCATATTTCCCTATCTCACTGAAAGTTTTTCTCTAATATAGAAAAATAGACCCTTTAGTAATTATTTTATTATTTACTAAAGAGATTTTTAAAATATGCTGTTTTTTCCCTTTGAGAGGTTTAGTCCTTTATTAACGGATTTGATTTTGTGTATGTATATTTATTAGTGGCATGGCATGTATTTGGAAGTCAGAGGACATCTTATGGGGAGTTGGTTCTCTCCTTCCACTGTGTAGGCTCCAGGAATTAAACTTGGGTCTTCAGGCTTGGCAGCAAGTGCCTTTTCCCCTGAACAATATTCCTTGGAGATTGAGGCAGTCCTGTGTTCCTCTTATTCTTCCATTAAGTTGTATACGATGGAGATGGCAAATTGCTTCCATCTCTAGAATCTCTTATTCTCATGGCACCTTTTAAAGCCTGGCATTTGTCCTCTTTAACAGAGACACCACCTGAAATATAAAGTCACGGCGGCTATACCTGGTCTTTCTGTGTGATATGTAGATAGGAGTCTAGGCCACCCCGCTCTGCCCAGACTGTGTTCCTTCTTATCACTTCCCATGCTTCTTTCGAAGCCTTGGATGACTGTCCAGGAAGACTCGTGTTCCACTTCATCTCTGCACTCCACCTTCAATGCCTCAAAAGCAGACACAATCCGAATCAGTGATTCGAACAAGCCTTGAGCCAGGCCACCAATCACTGGCAACCTGCCCGAGCATGCGCAGGGTGAGTGATTGTTCCTTCGACACCCACGGCCTAGGAGACAGGCTCTGGGGAAGCTGGTGACTCCTTCCATGACACATCTGGGCGAATAGAAAAGCCCGGGAGGTGCCTGCGTAAAATAATCAGGACTTATTGACTTCTGCTGGGGTCAGGAGTAAGATTTATTAACCTAAGAGATAAATATTGACTGAAAATTGGGATAGTTTCTCTTTTTTCCTTGCAGAGACCTGGTAAATTACTCAGACTGCCACTCAGACACTTGGAAACTTAGAATCTCTCTCCAGTTTTATGTCCACTTTTAGTTATAGACCTCCTGAGGGAAGAAAATCTTTGTGCTACATTTTAGACGGATATTTAAAATCCTGCTAATTATTGCTTCATTTTTTATCTCTTCTAAGACTCGCTGGCCAGGAGCCCTTTTATTACCGAATAATAGGTTTTTGTGTCCCTGGGCCTTCTTCCCTCACAATCTTCAGTGTGAGGCTGAGAGTTGAGTCCTTATTTCAACCCATCTCATGGGATGGCTTCTCTGCCATGTCCTTCCCATTTTCTCCAGGCCAGAATGAGACAGTCTTCCTGCTAGCTCAGCATGCTTCCTCTGTAGAAGAGTTGCTCAGCAATGTGCCAGTCCACAGAGGCCGATTTCATTTCCAGCCATCCAGGTCCTGGCCCCTTTGCCCTATGGCTTCAAGTGCTTTGAATTTGCCTTTAGATGTCGCTCTTATTTATTCTCCTCTCTTTCCGGATGACAGAGAATGGTGACCTCAGAGCACCTGCTCCCTTTCTTTACCTAGAGCTTGTCTCCTTCATCTCAAGTCGGAGGTAGAGCCCCACATTATATTAAAAGCTACACCGCGGTAAGCCTGTGGGATTCCAAAGCTGTACTCTCTTCATTTAAATGCACTCCTCTCAGAACTGAAAACTTTACACTTTCTACATCCTGTTCTTGTGAACGTGAGTGCTATCTCAGGCTCTTATAGCTCCCCAATTCCAGTAAATTGCTAACAGCATTCACCCTGGTGACTTGGAAATACCTGAAAACCATTCCTGGCATTAACACAGCACATTGGGAATTTCAAGGCTGTTTTACATTTTAGTTCTTTTCTTATTGTGTATTTAACTCTAATGCCCTCATTTTGTGTGTGTGTGTGTGTGTAAGGGGAGATATTCCTGTTTGCCAAAGACCCACATTGAAGTTTGGCTTTTTTTTCTATACGCTTTTTCTTCCCTGATCCCTTGGAGGCCTCTGTGGATTTTTAATCGCGGAGGATGCCACCTCTGTATTTCTAATTCTTTCTGAGAAGTGCCATCAAGCTGTGACGTGACTGGAGAGTCAGCAAAGCACTGTGGCCAGCAGGCTGCCCAGGTGGCAGATGGGAAGTCCCAGTAGAAATGCTGACCCGCGGCTTGAGCTCTCTCTTGTTGTAACACATTTTCTCAGCAAGTAGCATTTGAGTATGTGACAGCTCTGCTGTGTCCTGAAATAGATGTTGGCTTTCTTTGGGCTGAAGTTTGCACAGCACCCGTTCATGCTTCCATACCTTATGCTGTGCTTTGGGCCATTAAGATTGGGGGAGTGGAGCGAAGGGAAAGAGAGTGGCCAGCAGCTGTAATTCCTTAATGCGCCATACGAAAGCTGCCGGTGGAAAGACATCCTTAAGGATGGAAAGAAGCTGATTCTTGGGGCTCAGCTCGCACAGGAAGAAGACTTGCCTTAGCAATGAGTTTCACACACAATCAAGGGCAAGAAAGCCTCTGATCGAAACACTGAAAATTAATCAGCTGCCACAAGGTGGCGAAATCACATTGAGGTCCTTACGGCACTTTTCTTCCAGGATGCCTGTTCCTGTCAACTGGCTGAAGACAAAGGTATCATTTTTACATTTAAATAAAAACCACTTATCACCCAGATTTACAAACCATTTCCATGCATCCAGATAGCTATCTGGGTGCAGTGCATAAATAAGTTAGGTTGCAGCTGTTGAATAAAAAGCAGAAAGGTACATTTTGTTTTCTTCCAGCTCCCTGAGAAAACCAATGTTCTCCCTATGGCTGACGCTCATTTCCTCTATCTGGATGCATTTGACTGCATGTGATACACTATTCCTTAAAACATGTTTGAAGGTCAAGAACAGAAAGACTTTCAGATAGGTTTCACAGCTTGTCAGGGAACTTCTGTGAAGTTCTTTTGCTTCTGGATGCAGGGTAGAGAGGAATGAGTTTGCAAACAATACCAAAAGCATTTTAAATGTCTATCATTAAACATGTGACTGGGTGAAAAGCGTTGCGACACACGGTGGTGTTGCACACGGTACCCGAGCTCTGGCAGTGTTTGCAAATCCAGACACATCCAATTATGCTCTTAAACTCTGTGACTCAGTGGATCCTATTTGCAAACAATGCTTTGAAGCATTGCCATGAGGATAGCATGGATGAACTGCAGTCAGCAGGGCGGCCACCAGCCCAAAGCACAATGAGCTCAAACCCCACACAGTTAGGCAGGTATCTAGGTTTTATGGGCAAAAATCTCTGACAAGGAAGTTGGGACAAGTTAAATCAATGCTCATAAAACATATCACCTTTTCTTGTAGTTTTTGTGTTAGAGCCTTACCTTGCCTGGCTGGTTTTACACCTATACCAGAAATGTACCTCTAGGTGTGATAGGGTAGAGAACCAACATTTTTTTTTCAAAACAAGGTTTTTCTATGTAACAGCCCTGGCTGTTATGGACCAGGCTGGACTCAAACTCACAGAGATTTGCCTGCCTCTGCCTCCTGAGTGCAAGAATTATGCTATAGGAATTCCTACCACCAGTAGCCTTTAAGTTACCTGCCTTCTTGGGTGTGGCCTCTTATACTATATATGTGTAGTGTAAGATGTAAGTGTGTCTCCAGCCTCTTTCCTGGCTGCTGGATTCGGTTGTTGTTCCCCATTCAAGCAGAGGATTGTGATCTGTGAGTCTACTCCTCATAATAACCTTTTATTATACTCAATTCTGAGCTAGTATGGGATTTCTTTTTTTAGCATCCTTGTTCGGGATTAAAGGCATGTACCACCACTGTCTGGCTTGAGAACCTACATTTTTACTGCTCTTTATGGAGTAGTAGGTTAGCCTGATGTTGAAAACTTTGATAGAAATTGGGAAACTTGTGAAAGAAAGACCAGGAAAGTAGACACTTATGGAAAAGGGAGTTGTTATATGTCTTATAAGGAACGTTCCTTAACAACCCTCATTGAAGCTCTCATAGCATAGGCCTGACTACTTGTAAAGGTAATACAGTATCTGGACCTGGCAATGTTTTTCTAAAGGTCCTTTAATGTCAGCTGGTATACTCGCAAGTAACACTGCTGAGATCTGGCACTAACACATGACTTCCTAGACCAGTGGTTCTCAACCTTCCTAATCCTTTGACCCTTTAATATAGGTCCTCATGTTGTGATGACCCCCAACCATAAAATTATTTTTGTTACTACTACATAACTGTAATTTTGCTGCTGTTATGAATCATAACGTAAATATCTGATATTCATGATATCTGATATATGATCCCTGCAAAAGGGCCACTCAACCCCATGGGAATCATGACCCACAGATTGACAATTGCTGTCCTAGACAATGGTGCTTTTCCCGGGCTTAATATGTCAACTTAAGATGACGATGTATTAACTAGTGATTACATGGTTTCTGTTGGTGTTATTCTTGAGTAACTATAGGAACCAGGCATGGAACTACTCTACCAAACCAAGCTCTGACAAACCACAGGGTTTTGAGATAACTTTTGTTAAGAATATTTATGTTCTCTTTCCTAATGGCATTAAGATCAATAAACATAATTCATACAGGATCAAGTACATAGTATAGGCAGAGCACTGGCCAATAACTATTCACTTCAAAGAAGACAAAGGTTAGCATAAGAGAGAAGAGCTTAGTTCTTACAGCTTGTAACCTATCCAGGAAACCTTGACTAGGTCTTCATAAAAGGAATAAAATATTCCTACCAGGCCATCATGTAATCAACATTTTATTAATTTGTCTTCCAAAGAGTGAGTGACTTGTATGTTTTGAAAAATAAGTGTTTCAAAACTATTGTTTGAACTTTCAATGGGGGAAGCCTAAATAACATGTTTTCACCGTATAGCAGTTGGGCAGTTTTGTTGTTTTGGAATGGCTAACGTTGTACTTATTAATAGGGGCCTTTATTTCCTAAAACAAGAATTCTAAACTGTCAGGCTTTATACCAGTAGCTGCAAGCCCTTTTGACATTATCTTCTTGTGAGGTACTCTTGAAGGAAATGTGTTATTAATAAAGGAGAACCGGGATTGCTGTAAACAAACAGTAGCTACTAGAGTTTTCTTGTGTTTGTTTGACACATGGTTACACAGCCATTGTAGCATTGAGCCACTTGAAAACTCATTGATCGAAAGCATGGAGTTTTCAGGGCCGCTCTTGTAAACTCTTCCATAACAGAGTCATATCAGGTAGTTTATGACAAGCTCTGAAGCAGTCACTGGCAATAACCAGGAGTGATTCATAGAGCAAAAGGAGACACACTCCTGCAGGGGCACACTCATGGGGACAGCGTAGGAGACATGATGTATCAGTAGGGCAGATGTTCTAACACTAGCAAGTCAGCCTGGGGGCCAGTTGGGTGCTGGCGTATGGTGTCGCTTCACTGATTCTTTGATGGAATAGCAACTTAGGGAGACAAATAAGGTTGCAAACTGGGCTGCTGTCTCTCCCCCCATCTCCAGAAGGACAGACCTGAATATTTGATTCACACATTGGGATTTGAGCAAGGCTGTATTTAAAGTAAAGGCTTCACTACCCTACAAACAAATAGTTGATTTAAATGCTATAATGGAACGGATTTGACTTGAAGAAACAGAGAAGGAGATAAACAGAGAGTGAAAGTCACTCTCAATAGGATTAGTTTAGGATACTTTCCAGAGATACCATGCTTGGGAAGGGTGAGGTGAGAGAGGTGAAGATCAAGTTCAATAGTAGTGAGGGATCTATTATATGCTAAGATAAAAGTAATTTGGATGATGATCATTGAGATAATAAAGGAAGGAGAGAGGGGGTAAAATAAAAGGAATGGAAGGAAAAGTTCTCTTCTTGATGGATCTTTTAGTCTTAGATGTGCCAAGCTAAAACTCTGCATTACCTACTTTTGTTTTCATAGAAAACATAACTAAACAAACAAACAAATAAAAACCATAATATACTCCAGGTCTCTTGGGCAGTCCTATATGGTTACCTGGGTAGGCTACAAAGGCCAGAAGTTTTGTTAAATGCTAGTTCAAAATTTGTAAGTAAAGGTTATTTTCTAGAAGGAATGCTCATGTACATAGGCCAGTAGCAAGAGAAGCAAACTCCCTTCTACAAGTAGGCAGGTATCACACTTTGCATCTGTTCCCAAAGACGTATGTTTTGAGTGTGAGTTCTCTGGCTGGTGGCACTCCTGGAAGCTGTGGAACTTTCAGGAAGTAGGGCCTACCTGGTGCATGGAATTCACTAGAGGTGGGCCTTTAAAGGCATAACTTGGCATCTGGTTCTGATTCGTTTCTCTAGTCTCTGGCCCATTGTGATATAGGGAGCCTCTGCCATGTGTTCCTGTCACAGTGAACTCTATATAGCTTCCAGATCATGATGGAAGAATGATACCCTGTGACCGTGATGGAGCCATGAACCAAAATAAATCTTTTCTAGAAGTTTCTACCACAACAATGCACAAATAACCAGTACAGTGGATTTCTTCTAGCTGCACACAGGCATTAAAAACAAAATAGTCTGAAGAATGGTATAGAGAGAGAGTCCAGCAGTTAATACACTGGCTGTTCTTCTAAAGAAGACCCAGGTTAGATTTTTAGTACTCATATGGCAGCTCACAACTGTCTGTAACTCCAGTTCCAAAGGGTCTAAAGCCCTCGTTTGGCCTCCAAGGGCAATGCTTGTATGTTGTGCACAGGCATACAAACAGGCAAAACAACCATACACATAAAACAAAAATAACCTGTACAAAGAAAAGTTTTAAGAAAAAGATGTTAAAGTTTCATAAACAGGTAATTCTTCCTCATATTAAAATGTGGAAACTATGTCTAAACTTGCACCTTGCTGGCCTGCCCTACTGATTTCAGAGGTCAGACAACATCATTAGCATCAACTCTCTGTCTAATACTTTATATGCAAGTTCAGACAACAAATACTTGACTTGTTACCACTATAATATAGTTTCAGAGGCTCCCTTGGAGTTAATCCTTTAATAAACAGGTAGTTATTAGCAAGACAGGTAGATAGTTTGATAGATGATTGAGATAGATAGATAGATAGATAGATAGATAGATAGATAGATAGATAGATAGATAGTTAGTCAGACAGACAGACAGGACTCAGATAACTATTGGCTGTATTTCTTTGAGGACTCTTGATTGAACATCATTCAATTGTAGACGTTCTGTTCACACTCTTGTTGTGTTCTGAAAGAAGAGGGCATGGCTCTCCTATTCAAAGTCCAGCATTCCTAGTCACTGTAAATTGTTCCATCTCATTGACCCCCAAGTTTCTCAATTGTAAAATGAAAGCAGTGTTATTTATCTTCTTGGAATTGCTCTTATAAACACAAAATGGGTAGATTTCCTTGTAAGCATAGGTACAAGAATTGAAATATAGCAGGAGATCAACAAATAACAAGTGTGTTTATTATCTATTCTTTTATTATCTGTTCTTTTTATCTATTACACTGAAGGGCACTCATAATATCGACCAGTGATCCAGGTCTGTCAGTCTCAATCCTATACCAGTTGCTATTCCTAGACAATGAAGAGAACCTGCTAGGTATAAAAACTTACTCAGATGCAGCACATGAAAGAAGAATGACATGAAACCATTGGGTGAAAAAGGCTTGAAGTTTCCAGTGTCAAGTTTGCCAACCATAATGACATCTCGAGGATTTGCACTGAAATGCAAATTCTGGGGTCAACTTACCTTTCAGCAATCTTGTTATGACTGTCATTGAGCTATCACAAATATGTAAGATTTTTTTCTTTGTCTTTAGGCATGTTACAAGTTATTTCCCCAGTTTTGAGATTGTCTGTACACACACACACACACACACACACACACACACACACACACACACACACACACATACACAGTGTCCTGATTTCCAGATGAAGTGTCTCAGTGTCACTTCCCCTTCTTTCTGGCCTTGACACTAAGGGGGCATGAGCTAAAGGAAGCTCTAATCTCTCTGAGTCACAGGGCAATAAAGAGCAGAGCGCCCTCCTTGGCTGACCTGACAGAAGGCAGCTTTCTGTTGTTCAAAGTCATATTTTGAGACATAGCTAATTTTGTCACACACAGGATTTGGTGAATAGAAACTACAGCCTTGCTATATAAAATGCTAAGATTCCCAGCATGAGTTGAGCAGTTGGCTTGTGAATTGGAGGAAACTGTTCACAGAATGTATAGGGGCAACATAGTTCTTTCAGTATCAAAATACCTGACAATGAAACCAGGGTTCTGAGAGTCTCCACTAGTCAACACACTTTGGAAAATTCTGATTTACAATGTTTCCTGCAGTACTTTCTTTTCTTACTAGATGTTAATTACAAAAAGTAAATAAATAAAATTCCAGCAAATAGCAACTGATAAGAAATATTTAGCTAGTCCTGCCTGCTGTTTGCCTAAACTGTGATGCTTTTCTTTATTCCTTTCTCCATGAGCCTACTTCCTTGTGTGTGGCAAGGGATGCTGGTGATCGAACCCAAAGCCTTGTGCATGCTAGGTAAGCACTTTACCACTGAACTACATTCCCAATCCATTTTGCTCTCTTTAGTTTAATTAAAATGGGAACTCCACAATAAAGCCTTATCAGATGCAACCAATTGTAATTAATTGCCCACTTCCACTGATACCGATTTGTACTTCAAGTTTAGTATTTACCACCCTCTGACTAATAACATGATACCTTTTGTATGTATCCCAAACCCATCAGATTTTAATCTCCTTTCAATTTGGAAACATAAGTTATTTATCCTAACATCTTCTCCAGGATTAAGCACAAGATTTTAAATTTAGATTAAACAAAGTGAATTCTCACTGAATGAAATTATGCTAAAGGCTAAAGGCTAAAAGTCTAATTGTTTGGCTTGGGGAGATGGCTCAGGAAGAAAAAGCCTTTGCTGAACAAGCCAGACGAGTAGAATTTGGATTTCCAAAACCCAAGGGAAAGTGTAGTTGCAGCAACTTATATTTGCAATCCCAGTACTCCTTCTGTGAGATAGGAGACAGAGAGGAAACTGCCCAGGTGCTCAAGAGCCAGCTAGTTTGGATAATGCAGCTCCATTGTTAGAAACAAAAGATCCTGCCTCAAACAAGAAGGAAAGAGAAAACTGATCCATGAACTGACACCCGAAAACTTGTTTTCTGACATCTCATGTGTTCACACACACACACACACACACACACACACACACACGTTCACTATATATAAGCATATATATATTTAAGTGTATTATTAAGAATTATATAAATAACAATAACCAAATATTGGCTCATTTACAATGAGCCAGAAATTATAATAATGATTCATATTCTTCTTATAACATACATCTGTGTGATAGGTACTGTTATCTCTATTTTGCAGGAAATATACAGTACTTTGTCTGAGATCGTGCAGCTCATAACATATGTTGGCATATGTTAGGTCAGATTTTTGCTTCCAGTTGCAGAAAAATAAACATAAAATATATATGTGTTATTGGTACATTCCTCCATTCCTCTTTTCCCTATTGAAGGGTAGTTCACCCCAAAGTTTGGAATATTGAACCAAAGAAGTTTAGGTTGGTAGGACGAAATGAGGACGGGGTTAAAGGTTGACCAAAGTAAGCCTGGTAGAAACAAACAATGCAGCTGTAGCAACCACCCTCAGCTTCTCACAACCATCGGCATGGAGAAGGGATGAGGAAGGGAGTGTACAGAAGAGGAAGAAGGCACTGGTCTGTTGTGCACATTGCTGGGCAAGAGAAAGTGAACTTTGGTTCATCCTGGCTTTAGAACCTTAGGGATGCTGATGGGAAAAATATTCAAATAAGATCATTGGATGTTAGATGTTGGGTAGCTAAGATAAGCTGCAGATTACTTTTTAATAAAAGTAGCTTTGGAAGTTGCCTTTGTCTTTTATCCTTCTTATTTGCTGTATTTGGTGGAAATGCTGTCATTAGCATTAATTGAAAGAAAGTGCCCGAGATGCTTAAATCTTTGTCAGGGGAAAACAGACTCTTCCAGATCAAAGAGTCAACGTTTTGCTCTGATGAAAAGATAATCCTATTTCGATGACTCACCACAATTGATTTCTTGCTTGCAACCTCATTATAGATGGCAGTTGGTCGTCAATGTAGTCACACTTTCACGAATACTTCATGCGTGCCTAGTGTGTGCTACCACTGCAAGAATTAGACCAAGACACAAAGACACTGAGATGGGTAGATGCCAGTACAGAATTCATTGAACGACCTAAAAAGCAATATGGTAACACCAGAACCCAGTGGTCATACAGCAAGAAGACTTGATCATCCTAACCCAGAAGAAGCAGAAGAAAACGGTTTTAAATGCAACTTTAGGAGGAGGATGGAGACCTTTACAGAGGAAATGAAATGGAGAAAAAGATGAAGAAAAAATTGGAAGAAATCAATAAATCTCTCAAAGATACCCAAGAAAATAAAGAAACAACAATCAAACAGTTGAAGCAAACAGTTCAAGACTTGAAGATTGAAATAGAGGCAATGGAAAAAAACCCACAAACAGAGGGAATTCTGAATATGAAAAATCTGGGTAAGCAAATAGAACTATGGAGGCAAGCATAACTGAGAGACTCTCAGGTGTTGAAGATACTATCCAGAAAAGAGATTCATTGGTCAAAGAAAACACTAAATTTAAACAATTCTTAACATAAAACATCCAGGAAATCTGAAACACCATGAAAAGACCAAACCTAAGAATAATAGGGATAGAAGAAGGAGAACTCCAGCTCAAAGGCAGAGAAAATATATTCAACAAAAATCATAGAAGAAAACTTTCCCAACCTAAAGAAGGATATCCCTATGAAGGTACAAGAAGATTACATGACACCAAATAGACTGGATAAAAAAAATTGTCCCCTCGACATAGAATAATCAAAATGCAAAACATACAGAAGAAAGAAAGAATATTAAAAGCTGCAAAGGAAAAAATTGATCATATACTCAGTAACAAAGCAAACCTCAACAGATAAAAAAATTGGAATAACCCCATGAATCTTATTGGATCAGCATGGTTTAAAGTTAGAATTTAACAATAACACTAATTGCAGAAAGCCTACTAACTCATGGAAATTGAACAGTACTCAATTGAACCACCCCCGGGTCAAAAAAGAAATAAAGAAAGTAAAGACTTCCCAGAATTTAATGAAAATGAAGGAACAACATGCCCAAACCTATGGGACACTATGTGGTATGGGAAGTCCTTCTGTCTGTGTGTTGCTTTTCTTGGTAAATGAGTAAAGAAACTGCCTTGGCCTGTTGATAGGGCAGAACTTAGGTAGGCAGGGAGACAGAAGTGAATGCTGGGAGAAAGAAGGCAGAGTCAGAGAAACGCCATGGATCTGCCACCAGAGATGTGATGAAACTTTGCTGGTAGGCCACAACCTCGTGGTAATACACAGATTAATAGAAATGGGTTAAATTAAGATGTAAGAGTTAGCCAATAAGAAGTTAGAGCTAATGGGCCAAGCAGTGATTTAATGAATATAGTTTCTGTGTGGTTTACTAATTTCCCAAGAATATACAGTTGATAAAAACTAAGGTGAACTAGTCTCTGGAAGATTATCTCATATTTGTGTCTAAAGGAGCCTCCTGTGAGTTGAGCAAAGGCTAAAATTGGTAAGATGTCTACTGTGGCATCCAATAGAAGTCAGAATGGAGACCAAATCTGGATCACGATTGAGAAAGTAGAACGGAATGTGGCTGTTGATGAAAGCACAGATGATGACACAAATTCTCAGCTGTGAAGAATGGGAATGTGTTACTGCAATGATTTCAAAACTGATGAATCAGATAATGGCAAGCAGGTGCTGCTTATCTTTGTAATACATGATTTATTCTTGTGTGAATGTACACGGTATCTTATTTGAGAAGTACGGAGACTGGGAGCAGGCTGTCCAGGTTCAAACCCCAAGATTGTGGCTGTTAGCTTTGGAACAATGAGCTCCTTATTTTACATTTTATAAGTTCAAAACCAAATCTTGCCTTTGTGGTTTTGCAATTTAAGCAGCCTAAAACTCATTGGCTTAAAAAACAGAAAGCATTTCTTTTACTGATGGTTGTATGGTTCAATTAGGGGATTCTTTATGCGCTCAATTACACTTTTTATGGGTTTTCATCTGATTTCAGCAACCATGGATTGTGTGTGTGTGTGTGTGTGTGAGAGAGAGAGAGAGAGAGAGAGAGAGAGAGAGAGAGACAGACAGACAGACAGACAGACAGACAGACAGACAGAGACATAGAGAGACATACAGAGAGAGTGTCACTATATAGCCCTAGCTCTGGCTGGCCTGGAACTCAAAGAAATCCTCCTGCCTCTGCCTACTGTCATAAAGGAATCAGACAAGTCTACATGTTTCTTACCTTCTTACTATGAGGCAAACATGGTCTTTTATATCATGTTTTTTAATACAAAAAGTATATGTGTTAAGGAAAAAGACAAATTTCCCTTCATAAAAATTATGGGGGAGACAGAAGATCTCTCTTGTAATCAATCTCAGGCTGGATTTCTGTCTATGCCTTGCTATGAGGGTGGGCAGGATAATTCATTTCTCAAGTTATAAAGAGAGGGAGCTGAGACTGTATGATCTTAAGTATCTCCTAGCATGTAACTCTAATAAACCTTGATCAGAATGTTCTCTCCAATTCTATCTCAATAACCAAGAGGGAAGGGCAGAGCCTGCTACTCATTGATAAACAAAGAAAAACTTCAGGGAAAAATTTACTGCTAGGCATCAGCAAGAGCTTGCAATGAGCTGCCGAAAACAGATCAACCTAAAACTCCTTCTTCAGAGTGGAGTCACTGGGAGAATAAGGAGGTAAAAAGATATTGTCTGATATATATTACTCACTTTAGTAATTTTCATGCGCTTGAGTAGGTTTTTTTGAATTTTCATAAGTGATTAAAAGTCTTTAGCGTTGTTTTCAGAACTTGGGAGTGAGCAAACTTCTCTTTCTGTTCTCATCTCTAGCTGATGGATCATTATCTCTCTTTTTCTTATTTGTCTGAAAGTTAAAGATTCCAAAATCAGTATTTCAAAATACAAGTTGATATTACCTTTTAACTTTCAAACTACAGTATAATTTTCCATCTTTTATCTATATTTTTGTAACAACCTCACTTATTATTATGTAATTTTGGCTTTTTAAATGTGTTTATATTCACTTTTTATCTAGAGATGTTAACTTGTGAAGTGTGTACCAGGCTCTACTGGAATGTAGCTGAGAGTAACTTCTCATTTTTGAATCCCCTTGCCTTCATTTTGGGAGTCCTAGCGTTACAATCTTGTGCCCCAATAGCTGGTTTTATGTGGAGGGATTGAATCTGGAGCCTCCTGATCTAGGCAATTGCTAGACAAACTCAATTACTTTCCCAGACCTGTGCTCCATTTGAGATGCCCAGCTCTAATGTGTTATCCAAAAGTTTACAAAACAGTGCTTTTACAACTCAAGGTTACAGTCAGATTGATCTTTTGAAAAAGATGTGAGATCTCAGGGTGGCACCTTTGACTGCTTTCAGCTTAGGCTATAATGTGCCAACCAAACACTATGTGCAATGTAGCATGAGTAAAAGTATTTTGTACATGGAAGTATGTACGTGTGCATGCATGTGGAACCAGAGGACATTAGGGATCATTCCTCAGGTACAACTTTATTTTTGAGAGAGGGTCTGTCACTGGCATGCAACTCATCAAGTAGCTTAGGCTGGCTAACCAGCAAACCTCGGCAATCACTTGCCTCCCCCTTCCAGGGCTGGGAACTGCAAGCATGCATCACCATGATCCCCCCCCCTTTTTTTTAAGATGAATTCTGGAGATCAAACTCATGTTCTCATGCTTACAAGACAAGTGTTTTATCAGTTCAGTTATCTTCCCAACTCTGTAAGATTCATGATAGCAGATGTCTTTGAGAGCCCCTAGTTACCATCAATGAAGTAAGCGAAGGAGAGAAACAGGTCCAGGCTTCTCTGACTCAGTCATTATAGTAGTTTGAGAGTGGAAGGACTTGGAGACTGAACTATAAAATATAGATTCTTCTAGAATGTAGTGATCAGCACAGCTGCAAGACTGTCCAGTGACTTCATCCTTTGTCGTCACCTTTTGCCACCTCCCATGTTTAATTCTGCTGATTCCTTATGGTGTGCCCTAATTACAAAAGAACAAGTGACTAATTAAAACAGATTTTACAGTAATTTGTTTTGAGCAATTTGGCACGAAATCATAAAAGTACTGCTAAATAAGAAAAGCAAACATAATTGGGTGAAAACGCATCATAAATTTTAAAAAGTTTTAAAAAAACATGAAAAGGGAAGCAACAAAGCATTAAAATTCCAAACACTTTCCACTGTTTTTCAACATTAATAATACATGAATAACCCATTACAAAAGAATAGTCATGTTTGATTATTTTTTACCAGTTTGGTTCTAGGCAAATTGTTTTCGACCACAATTGGATGCTAACAAATAGAAGCAGTGATCTGAGCCAAGACCCTTGAAATGTGGAGAGCATTAGCTGTTGGAGCTGTAGCAAACAAGCGGGATTTGATCCGGGTTCACTGACACAATTTATCTGAAATGTCTCAAATTCTGAATATTTGTGATATATCTCCCCATCTTCTCCTTAATATGTCTCCAAGAAACTATCATGCTTCTGTGTATAGACTATTGATGACTCTTGGTACCTGATCTAAACATAATTATATAGTATTTCTCTTTTGTGATTGGTTTATTTCAATTAACATCTTCAAGGTCCCTTTGTGTTCTGCCATGTCAAGTATCTTATTTAAAGTCTGAGGGCATTCCAGTGTGTGTCTGAATCACATTTTGCATATCCATTCATCCATCCATGGACCCAAATCACTTCCACCTTTTGGTTCATGTGAAAAATGCTGATTTGGACACAGGCTGACAATTAAATAGGCAGAAATGTAAAAAAATTCTCCCAGAAAACTAAATCCTATTGACAAAGTGACATCGCTTGTATCTCTCCCATCCCTGCTTCTCATCACATGGAGCAGTCTGCCTGCATTTCCTTCTTGAGTTATGTAAGTCACCTCTGCATCTTTACACAATAAATTCTGTTTTGCCTAAATTGGTTCAAGCTAGCTTCTGTCATTTACAGCCAAAGTGCCTGGACTAATACATGAACAGGAGGAAAAACTTCTACAAACAAAGACAAGTTCAAGTCATGACAAATAGTCTTTTCATTCTATGAAGTGATTAATAAGATAAAAACTTCTCTACCAACCAAGAGATTAAAAGCTCCCAGTGCTGAGGCAGACTGAAGCACTTCTGATCTCCAGGAGCCTTAGAAAACAGAGAAACAGAGGAAATGCTGCCTTTGAAACCCAGGAGAAAAGGTTGGTGACCTTTCTGCATTTGGTTATTAGTTTTTGTTCTGTCTTGTTTTCCCCCTGTTCTTCTGCAAATCTGGAATTGCCCAAAATGAATGAAATCTTAAAGAGCAGCTTGTCTTTCATGAGATTCACTGACCACCAAGAAAGAAATCAAACAGAATTGTTTCTGCAAGTTCAGACTGCCTACCTTTCTTTCTTCTCAGTCTCTTGACTTCTCCTACGTGGAAGTGAAATCTAGCAAAGCAAAGACCACGCATGCTGCTAATATCTGTCTAGTCCAAACAGAGCATCATTCTCCCATCCCACATCTCATAGGCACGACCAAAAACAAAAACTAACCAATTCCATCACAGACTCTTTGTTTCCTGTGCTTTTTCTTAAAATCACTTGCAAGTTTTATTCAGGCTGAAAAATATTGAGTCTTCTAAAAAGTGGCAGGAAATGTCACTCTTCACATGAAATTAATTTCTGTGTTTATCTGAGGTGGTCTTTCCATGTCAAACTAATTTCAGTATTTAGACCCGGCTTTCCACACTCTACCTCTTTCTTCCCTATTGTGGCTCTCACTAATTCCCTCAGAGGAGCCCTTCTCTTGCTCAACACTGCTGGGCCTTTATTTTCCTTAGCCTGCTTTCACTATTTGCAATTTTTTCTTTTATCCGTTTGTGATACTTTTTAGATTTTTCTTCTAACGCTTAGATTTCTGATGAATATTGCCAAAGTAAAGAAAGTAACTATGCTGGAGACAGAGCAAAGAGTGAGATCTTTTTTTTTCTGTGTCTGTAATGGTTTTGCTGTGTTGAGACACTGTAACCTGAATTTACAGCATGCTTAGTATTTTGTAAAAGAAAAATATAAAGGTCTATGGAAAGGCTAACTTCCCCAAAGCCTCTGAAGAAATCTGTACATGTGGGCATTTGTGAAAGGGTGCAAACCATCAACCCATGCCTTAAAAGACAAATTAACATTAAATAATCCATATATTAGACTTGTGCAAACTTACTTTGAATTGCAACCATTGTCTATTTAACTCTTATATTAAATGCAAAAATATCGGCCCTTTAAACTAAGGTCAATCATACAAATAGGTAATTGTTCTCAAAACACTCACTAAGAAATTAAAATTTAAAAAGCTGAATCCATATTTTGCTGACTTTAACTTAATAATCAAATGTCTTAGCTTTGTTTTATATATGTATTTATAATCACTGAATATCAGTGCAAAAGAAAAATCTATGTACATCTTTAAATACTACATAAATCGTATACAATTTCTACAATTTGTGAAAAAAATCTTCCCATATCTATAACTGATGACACTGTCTAGTTAATATCTCCTGCTTATCAAGAGGAAGGGGTAGATACCATATCTCAGCTCTCACAACCCCTCTCAAAAGAAATGTCTATAATAAATATGAAATGCACTGTTTGATCATACAGTTTATTATAAATGGCTATATGGGGCACTGTAAAAGAAAACTGTTGGTATCTGTCTAAGACAGATAACTTCTCTCAGAGGATTCATGGAAACAATAAGAAAGACTGGACATTTATGCAAATGGATGATTGAAAATAGAGCATATACCTTGATAAACACAAGCATGTCAAATGTAAGTTATAAACAAAAATCCCTATAGATGTAGGCAAGCATGATGACATATGCCTGCAACTCAGCCTGTGGGAAACTGAGGCAGGGGAATCACCAGTCCTGGGACAACTGGGGCTATACTGCAAGACCCAGTCTTAAAACAAAGCAAATACCTTCAGAAGTTCAGACAAGAGATAGAGCCTTGAAATGGACGACCAGCAGTCCCCAGATGAAACTGAAACTGAGCTGAACATGGAAGAGTTTGCAAAGATCAAAGAAGTCAGAACTGAAATCTGGAATTCAGAGTTGTAGCTGCTGCAAGTTAGGTGGTGTGGATCACAGATAAATATCCCCAACCCGCTTGGGAGGAGTGAAGCAAACAGAGGAGTGGGGTAGACTAGAGTTTTCAAGGGAATAGAGGAAATGTGTCTGGCTCCCCTGATAAGAATGGGGGCGGGGCATATACCTTCACACAACTTTTCAAACAAGTGAAATAGATGTAGAAAAACTAAGGTTCTATCTTGACTTAGGTCCACAGAAAAGAAAGCAACTACCACCCTGACAGAAGCAATTATAATGGTCTCCAACAAGTGTTTCAGAAATTTGTATGATCACATAGCACCTCACAGGTACTGAAAGAGACCTTAAGAAAAAATAAATAAAATGAATATCTTCATACTTTAATCTCTAGAAAATTCTATGAGTAAATGTGTATATATTGAATATGCATCCTTGAATGCATATTCATGGAACACATCTCTATGCCAAGATTATATTGCTTAAATATAGATTAAATATGTCAAGATTATGTTGCTGGTGCTTAATTTGTTCCTTGAAAACCCAAGACTGAGATTGGTGGGTCAAACTTTAATTTTTTGTTTTGTTTAGTTTTTTAAATTGACATGAAATTTGATCAGTAAGAAAGTTGAAAAATAGTACTTACGTACCTTCATTAAAGATTAGGCATGAGCCTGCCCTTCCCAGCATAAAGGAGAATATTCCCTTAGCTTGATGCACTTTATCCTCATAGACATCACCTCAGATTGGATTACATGTGTACCTAAGGGTATGTGGTTGAGTGCCGGAGCACAGTATCAGGAGATAAATGCCACACATCATCCTGGAGTAACCATTTTATTCAATGATGAGGAAGTAGGGCAAGTTAAGTAATTTAATAGTAAGTAATTGAGGACATAGTTTCATATTAAAGCGCACACAGAAAAATTATAGTGCACAATGTAAAAGGCTCCTGAAGTTTCATGGGAAAACATGATGCATCAAATAAATTTCCCTCATGACTGGTTATGTAAGCTGTGTGCCCACACTGCAGGAGGAAAGAGAAAGCTGTGTGAAAGATTTTGCTGCAAATTCACTCTCCTTAGACACATTTTGGGAGACTATTTTATCATGCCATTGCCCTACTGCATTATTTTTTTCATACCCATGAATCTTACTGTTTGCTTAATCTTATTACTAGAAGAGTAGAAAGGTTCACTCATGGAACGTTGTTTTCCAGGATTTAAGACCTGATTCTGTAGCCCATTCTCACTTTTAGTAGCAGCCTTTAATTCTTTTGCATGGCCTCTGGAGCTCAAGGTTAGTGACAATGCCTCCAATCCCATCTCCATCCTGTTGAGTTGGTCTTGGGTCCCAGTGTTCCCTATAGCAATGGGTAACGTAAGACAATCAGTTCAGTCTGCACCATTAACCTCCAGGGATTAGTAGCCCTCTGTGCAATTGAATGTTCCTAGATGAGTCCCTGTGGTGAACCACCTGCCAGGACACAGCACGGCACAGGCAAGCTAAGAAGCTAGCAAGAGATTTACAGCTCAAACCTGTGCTGAGCAATCAAGATGTTTTCTCCCACAATTTACAGCAACTGTACCATGACCTAATTTCTCATGCCTCCTCCCCCCACCCAGACCCTTAAATTTTGATTCTGATTTATTCAATAAAATTTCAAAAAGTTGCAGAGGAAATTCCCATTTCTTCATCATTATTTTAGAAAACCTATTGTATTCCAAGATACTCTTTAAACTTCTGCTAAGGCCATTATTAACA
The DNA here is from genome assembly GCA_004026605.1 of Ondatra zibethicus. Classification (NCBI taxonomy): domain Eukaryota; kingdom Metazoa; phylum Chordata; class Mammalia; order Rodentia; family Cricetidae; genus Ondatra; species Ondatra zibethicus. Next base: position 162,825 of record PVIU01001673.1, read on the forward strand.
TTTGACCTTCATTGGACTAGGAGTTGGGGTCGCATGCACATAAGGTCTGCCTCTCCCTCATTTGTGTGACAGAGGCAGCCTTTCAGCAAAGGCATTGTCCTCAGAGAGCTCTAGACCATGCATGGAGTGTATACAAAATTCAACATAACAAAATCCAGGCTTTATTTACTAGAGTTTGACACACTGGTATTTGCATTGGTATAGAATTGCCAATTTGCATTATTAAAAGGCAGCAAGCATTTTGTTACCAAACAAGATGGTCTGAGAGAGAACCAATGCACCCTACTCGAGCCATGTATAAAGCACATTAAAACCGCGTTCAGCATAATAAATGTCAAGCAGTGAATGGCCCTCATTCCACCAGTGCCATGTGTTCTGAGATGCTAGGGAACGTGGAGAAGAAACTCAGTACCTTCCGGCTCTGAGTTGAACGGCCGGAACTGCAAACTGAAGGAAAGCAAAATAGCAGAAAGCATCCCGGACATGAGCTACAGATAACACTTCAGAGTGCTCACAAAGACTTCCTCAGATATTCGCTAAGCTGTGTGTATGGTATGTGTGTGGTAGGAAACTCCCCACAGCTGCACAAGGATTATCGGAGAGGATTACAGAGAACAAGGCTCAGCATTCATGGGAAATCCAGAGGGATGCCTGTTTCATCCTCTGTACTGCAAATACCCACAAGTCATGGCATCCAGGAAAAGTGATTCAGAATAGACCTATTTGAGGAGGTAGTTATTCTAGTTGGAATAATAAATTGTTCCCACATTTTAATTTTTTTTTTAAAAAAAAAAAGAGGAAAGGGCCAAATCCTGAAGGAAACAATTAAATGGATCAAACTATTTCTTAGTAACCAGTGTTCCAGAATAAAACTCATGAATATTTATAGATACACAAAAATATCCAGAATTAAACAAAGTAATATTCACGACATCTTGCCTGCAATTAAGGAGCATGAGGAATACAAAGAAGCAGAGAAATGCAAACTACAATTAGAAGTTAAAAATCAGCTAAATCCAATCCAGAAGTGACAGAGAGAGGAGAACAGCTAACGACATTAAAGCAGCAGTTGGGACTGTATTCCCAACTACCTTTTAAAAATTGAACAAAATGAACAACTGAGGTGAAAGCTACCAAATCTAATATGAAACAACATTCTGAAAGCAAGAATTGAGGGAAAAAGTGATGGACTTGTATACACAATGGCAGAAACAATCCAGAGTGAGACTAGGGAGAAGGCAGGGAAGCAGAGGAAGCAACCTTGTGCCCTGAAAACCCGCCAGGAGCCCAGGTGCATGATTTACTAAATTGTCTCAGGACGCATCGAAAACATTTGAAGACATGAGGCTCTAAACATGTCAGCATGATTTTGAAAATGGTAAGCCTATAGATCTAAGAAGCCAAATATACTCCAAGCATAAGATATGTGAAGAAAGCTAGCACAATGTATTTCATAACCAAATAGGTTTTTTTTAAAAAAAAAAACAGTAAAGAAAAATATCCTTATACCAGCTAGAGGAGAAGGATTAAGTGCAGAGGAACAAAGGGAAGAATAACAGCACCTGTCTTAGGAAAAACGATGCAAGGAAACAAAGCATAGAACAGACTGGTAAAGGGTTGTTGGAAAATGGAAGGGAGAAAAAACTGCCAATCATGAATTCTATGAAATTCTAAGAAAGGTCTTTCAAAAGCAACAAAGGGCTCTCTTCCCATCCCTCTTCTGAAGAGATAACTGCCTCTCTCCCCCCTCCCTTTTTCTCTCTCTCTATCCTCCCCTTCTCTTTTCTTCCCCCTATTCCCCTCCCCCTTTCCTTTCTCCTCCATAACCCATTAAATAAACTCTATACCCCAAAAGAGCAACAAAGGTGAACATGATCAGAATACATTATAAATAGGCATTTAATATCATAATAAAATCCATTATTATTATGATTAATAATGGATGCTATAACATTAAAATAAAAAATTAAAGGAGAAATAATTCTGTTTAAGTAAAAAAAAAGGCTAAAAAATCAGATTCACATCTAAGTGTATTTTTAAAAAAACTCTAGGTAAAAGTAAATGGCAATTAAAACAATGACTATATGGGTAAGCCTCCGAGGGCTTTCCTTAACATTTTAATTGCTTTATAAGAAAATTGATCATGTAAACAAAAATAACAATTCTGCATTCAGAATTTATGATTTTATTAAGAAAATCTAGAATGCTTAGAGAAAATATAAATATATTATTGCAAAAGTCTAAAAGATGATGAACTCTAGCTTGATATTATGTTGGAAAAAAGATATGCTATATAAACACTAGAGCATTGACTAGATTTAACACAATGAAGAAGATAAAACCAAAAATGTATTCAATTAATTCAAAAGAAGACAGAATATTTATTTTATCTAATTGAATTATGAAAATTAGTGAATATAGAATAAGCTAAATCAAATGGAAATTAGGTAAGGGTGGTAAGTACCCTCAGGTAAGCCTAACAATATTGATAACTGCATCAAATTCAAAGGCTCCTAATATTCAGGGTAAATGGCAGAGACTGGGCTGGTAGATGACTCAGTCTGTAAGAATATTTCTCATACAATGCATTAGGACTTGTTTTCTAAGATCCCCAGCACCCATGTGAATAGCCTGGTATGAATCCTCAGTACCTGGTGAGGGAAGGTGTGAGGAGATGGCCATACTCCAGTGGCTCACTGGTCAGCCAGATGAGCTGGAAAAACATTGAGAAATGAGAGATCCTGTCACAGGAGACTAAGGCAGAGAACAATAGTAGACACCTGGATCCTCCTCTGACATGTATAGGTGTCCACAGGTAAAACACATGTACATTTATGCACAGTCAAACACCACGACAAACACATTCATATACCCCACACCCACACACATCGAGATTGAAAGGTTATAAAATTTGAGAACACTATAATTCTCAATTATCTCCATGAAAATATTTTCCTGTTACTAGACTCAGACAAATACATTAGAAAGAAACCTACAGACCAACTTTTCTTAACATATTATTAACAAATCAAAATTTAATATATGTGAAAAAGAAACTGCAGCATTAATGCCAGGGAAGCAAACTTGTTTGACATTTGGTCATCAATGCAATTATGTATGTCCATAAATTTGAAAAGCAAAACTAACTACATGATCATTCAATTGATTCAGAAAAAAATGTATTTGACAAGATCTGGCATTTATGCTTGGAAGTTACTCTTAGCAAAGTAAGGATTTTGGAACTTCATCAACTTTCCCAAGGGCAGAACTTTACATTTATCTTCACACCTAATGGGCAAAGAGGAAATACCCTTCCCCTTTAATATGAAGTGTGCCCATTTTTCTATACAGCATTGTACTGGAGGATTTTAGATACTCAGATCATACAAGAAAAATAAATAAAAAGCATTGAACAGTAAGATTGGGGAACTGGGTGGAAAGTATTTGAATTATAGATGATATGATAGTTTTGTTGGAAAATATGATGTGAGATATATAAAAACTAGAACTAATAAGGGAGTTTGGAAAGTTTGTAGGTCACAAGATGGAAATAAAATATTAACTATATTTCTAAGCATTCCCTTTGAATTAGAGAGGTTTTTTTTTATAAAACCTGACAAACCAAATCCTTAATTATTTAGAACTACAAATGAGCTATCATAGCCAAAATAGTTTTGGAAAGGGAATAAGATTTACAATCAAACAGTCATCAAAATGGTCTCATATCATCACAGCAAGAGACAGATAAATAAATGGAGAAGATTGTATTCAGAAACCTACACATCATAACCCCATGTTTTAAACAAAGAAACAAAGAAAATTTACTATACTTGGATAATTGGTTACCAGCATGTCATATAAATCACTATAGTTCCAAATTCCACATAAAATTTAATTAAAAGTAGATCACAGACATAAATAGAAAACAAAAACTAAAATTTAATAAAAGAAAAATCATTGTGAATCTGAATTATGTAAAGAACTATTTGACACTGCCCCAAAATCACACTGCAACAAAGAAAAACCTGAAATTAATAACTTGTAATTGATCTAAATTTAAAAGCTTTTCTTCTTGAAAAACATTGATAATTGTAGAATGTGATACCATCAGAAAATAGGTTTGCACCCAGAATACAGAAACAAGCATGAAAAATAAGAAATAAGAGAATATCTTTAATTGAGCAAAATATTGAAATACTTGTGCAAAGATATAAAAAGAAGTATGATATTAAATGTGGGGGGCGGGAGGTCCTGCCTCAACTTAATGTGCTAGGCTTTGATGACTCCCCATGGAAGACCTCGCCCTTTCTGAGGAGTGGATGGGGAGTGGGTTGGGGGGGAACAAGAGGAGGGGAAGGAGGGGAAACTGTGGTTGGTTTTTAAAATGAGTAAAAAAAATTTTAAAAAGAACACATGTAGCAAGAGTCATTAGATAAAGTGAATCTTACCTCTGTGGTATGCTGTTATACACCTCCTACAAGAATCAGGTGAACTAGATGAAATGATAGTTTTATTGGAAAATATGATGTGTTATACAGAAAAGTTCCTAGGAAAGTTCAAATTCAATGTGTATTAATAAGGACTTGGAAAAAATAGAAATCCCATTACCTTTTGGTTGATACTCTAAGTGTCATCACCAGTTTGGAAATGTTGGAAAGCTTCCTAAAATCTTAAACTACCAGATGGTCAAGTCATGATACTCCTGGGTAATTACCCAACAGGGAGAAATGTATAAATACTAACATGTATTTATACATTCAATGAGTGATTGAAAATAAATTGTATGTTTACATGAATATTACTAACAATACTTGGGTTGGGTAAAAGAAGGTTAACTAAAAAAGAATATCAATTTTTGAAGCTACTTATTGTAAACTCTGGCAAATGCAAACAAATCCCCGTGCTTTATGTGAACTAGATTATTAGGGAAGATGAAGCGAGTGACGAGAGGAAGGGATCAGAAAGGACATACAACAGTTTCAGATGAAGGATGTGGTCATAGTGTGTGATGGTGGTAAGGATTGCATGAGTTCCTATATCTTTCAAAACTTTTTAAATGGGTCCAGTTTACTGTGCATGATTTTCTATTTTGAAAGGGGGAAATTTATTATTTTGCAAGTTTCTTATCATAAAGTTTTAATAAATAACATTCAAAAAATAAATACTTTTTAAAAACTTCAAAAAAAAAAAGAATAAATCCATCCTACAGAGAGTACAATTTCCTCCATGGAGCGCAATTCCCTGCATGGGGTACAATTCTACCTGGTACTCATTGTTTTCCATACTTTGTATCTTGGATATAATCATTGAGCTATATCATTCTTGGCTTCCTAATCTGTGGATACAACATGCACAGTATACCTAATCAACTATAGGTATTCTTCCTTAGATATTTTTTGTCTTTGATTCCAACTGCTATTCCTGGAGATAAATCTTGGTATTTAAATCCTTTTTTTTTTTCTTACTTTATGCCTTCATTTCCCAGTGTGACCTCCTAGGGCCTATCTCCAGTCAGCCATATTTATGCTAGCCACATTTCCAAAAATACCCTGAAATCAGCAGTGCTCCTGCTTACATAAAGCTACATCTGATAATTGATTGTAGGAGCAAAAAGCATGCCACTCCTGTCCATCCTGCATGACCTTAAGGAAGAAAACTTAGTGATGTACATGGGGAAAAATGACACAAATCTCCAAATTGGATTCCATAAGGAAAGGCTGATGAAAAGTACCTCCCTTGAATGTATGGAATGAAACAATAACTACTATAAGAAATCCCAGTAGGTATGTGGATATTCTGAGAAGTGTCCATATAATGAGATTACAGAACCTTAAAAAAAAAAAAACCTAGCAGACAAATGGCAGCATCTACTATCTAGAATCCAAACTCTATGAGATCTGTTCAGAGCCATTGTGCAAACTGCCTGGGAATATGATGGTTTAAACTTCACACTGATACTTTCAGTGAGGAGAATAGCAGATTTCTTTCAAAAAATGTAGTGAAATTGGAAGACACCAGATGGGGACTCAAGTGAGTTACAATATTTCTAAATTTATAAACTAGCTCAGAAAGCCCCCATAGAAAATATGGCTCAGTGAGAGATTTATTAAGAGCGTTTAAGAATGTAATATATCCTATTAGGACAGGCTAGAGCATCTTTTGAGTCCTAGACCTCAGAAATTAAATTATGCTCGATCACTTATTGAAATTGACTGGGCATAGGGGAAAATGAACTGCCCAAGGACAAATGATGTACCTGTATTTGGTGTCCAAGAGAAGCCATGAAATTATTAATATTAAGATGGTTCTTCCCCTACCACACAGAAAAGGGTAAAACATTTGAAATGTGACAAGCTCAAGATGTTGATAGAATGAACAAATTTCTTGATAGATACCACTTACCAAAGTTAAGTCAAGATCAGACAAACAAGAACCCCTAAGGAAATAGAAGCAGTCATCAAAAGTCTCCCAACCCACCCCCTCCAAAAAAAACAAAAACAGGGCAGATTTCTACCAGACTTCAAAAGAAAGCTAATATCAATACTCTTTAAATTATTCCACAATATAGAAAGAGAAGGGACATTGCAAAATTCTTTCTTTGAGGCCCCACTCACCCTGATTCTCAAACAACACCAAGATTCAACAAAGAAAGAGATTTACAAACCAATTTCACTCATGAACACTGATGCAAAAAGTACTCAATACAATAATGGCAAACAGTATCCAAGAACACACAAAAAAGATTATCCACCATGACCAGAGATGCCAGGGTGGTTCAGCAAATGAAAATCTGTCAATGTAATCCAGGATATAAACAAACGGAAAGAAAAATATGATTATCTCATTAGATGCTGAGAAAGCCTGAACAAACCACGATTCCCACTTCATGATAAAAGTCTAGGAGAGACTTGGACAAAACTGAGCATTTCCTGTAACCAGACTGGTGCCTGGTCTAATTGTCATCAGAGAAGCTTCATCCAGCAACTGATGGAAACAGATGCAGACCCCACACCCAAACATTGGTAGATGTTCGTGAAATCCTGCAGAAGAGGAGGAGAAAGCATTGTAGGAGCCAGAGGGGTAAAGGCCACCACGAGAAAACTCACAGAATCAACTAACCTGGGCTTGTCGTGGTTCGCAGAGACTGAACCGACAGCCAGGGAGCCTGCGTGGGACTGACCTAGGCACTCTGCATATATGTTACAGTTGCTTAGCTGTTCCTCTTGTGGGACTCCTAACAGTAGGAGCAGGAACTGTCTCTGGCTCTTTTACTGACTTTTGGGGCCCTACTCTTCATACTGGGTCACTTGCCCAATCTTAATCCATGGGGATGTGCTTGCCTTACTGCATCTTGGTATGCCATGTTTTTGTTGAGCGACCCGCCCTTTCCTAAACAGACATGGAGGAGGGGTGGGATCAGATTGGGTATGGGGAGAGGAACTCGGAGAAGAGGAGGTATGAGAAACTGTGACTGGATGTAAAATAAATAAATAAATAAATGTACTTTTTTTAAAAAAGAGAAAAAGTCATTTAGTCAATGACTAAATCTATTGCCTAATCGGTATACTTTGTGGGATAGTGGCTACAGGTGTTGTGCAAAGTTTAATACCATCAGTTTAATGCTTTCAACATTGTAGTAAATATTTCGAAACAAATTTTAAATGACCGTTTTAAGTTTTATTGTGAGTTGTTATGTAACTATGCTGAAAGTAGTTAATATATTAATTTAGAATATCTTCTTTCATATGTGCACCACCTAATCTATTTTTGTTCTTTGAAGCAGAAGAGGGTACACAGACGAACAGAACAAAAGGGAAAGATCTAGCAATGCTTCCTGGATGAATCCGTGTGAAGGCATAGAAATAGAATGACCTCTCCCACACAGACAAGACATAGTTCTGAGTAAAACTGTAGAATTGCAGTACACGTATTTTCTAAATAAAATACATAGACTCACAGTCCAATAGAAGTCACTAAGTCTCATAGGTTTCTGTTTTCCAAAAGAATTTTTTTTAGTAAATATGTGCAGCTGTTGCCTTTACTTAGGTTAGTTTTTCTACAGAACACATGTTGTTGCTTAGGACAATATCTACCAGCACTGTAAAGACCGTTTGAGCAATTTAAGGGCAATCCACAGTGCCAATGCCTCTGACTTTGAAGAGTAGTAAATTGGCCTTACGCCCTTAAAAATGTGTTTTCCTTAAACCATGCACACACAATTTACAACAATTGGCAGCAGTGTTAGACAGTAGAACCAGCATTGAGCAGGTAACACACAAACTATAATTTCTAATCGAGCAGATGAAAGAGGCACAAAATTTTATATTTCTCTTTACACTCTCACTTTTTCTTTCAATAAATGTAATAGAGAACCATCTTAACATAAAAATTGAATTTGGGTGGGAGAAATCGCTAAACCCTTGTCGCTCTGCATAAAGGACTTAAATTTGGTTCCCAACACCCATGAGGGGTGGCCCATAATCATCTGTAATTCCATCCCCAGTGGATCCATTACCTTTTTCTGCTTCCCTCCAGCACTGACACAACTGTGGTAGGCACACAGACACGCTTCATAAGTAAGAGACATATCCTCACACATAAGTCAAAACACATCTTTAAAAACATATTGGCTTTAAATTTTTTAGTATATACTTGAAAAGGATAAAGTACCGATTATCTAATATCTAATATTGTAGGCACTGACTTCAGAGGCTTACCCCAGAAGTAAGGTACCATTCTCTCTGAAGCGAGTCATGTTCCATCTTCTTGAGATTGGGTATCTGTACCAATGATTTTGAATTCTCCTGAGTGAGAGACTTGTCTTTTCTACCCATTTATTTACATTTTGTTTATTCATATCAGAAAAGACCTACGGACGTTTATTCTACTGTCCCAGCTATAAACCAATATCATTGTATTTTTCTTTTCAGCTTGTGTTGTTTTAGAGATTAGGAGTTCTTTAAGTTAGTGTTCACCTTGGCATCTCCTTTAACCATGAGTTTAGAGGGTTTCGAGGAGAGGGACGAAGTATGCCTCCATACGTGCTTCTGCATGTAGAGGTAGAGGTTGGTGGTGCCCTCCTCAATCACTTCTATCCTCTCCTCCCCCTTAACACAGGCTCTCTCACCTGAACCTGGGGCTCACTGGTTACTGAGGCTCACTGGCCAGCAAGTCTCAGACTGTCTCCACAGCCCTAATGCTGGGATTCCAGGTGTGTGCTATAACATCTAACCTTTTATGTGGGTGCTGGGAATCCAAGCTCTTGTTTTCAAGGTCATCACTTCAGGCACAGAATTATCTCTCAAACCCCTATAGGACTTCTTTGACTAACATTTCTATACTCCCAGCAAAATGCTATAGGATCATCTGTATATTTTTCTTCTCTAATCTCATTAGTCTTTTCACCCAAAGCCACAGCTCCTTTCATTGGCAAATATTAAAAATTAAGATTGGAGAGCTAAAAGTAACTGTTGATACTTGAAATATCAATTATTTTAGGACCTCTCAAATTTCAAAAGCAAAGAAATTTTATATGTCAAAACTTGTTAATATGCATGTTTGGACTTATAAATAGTTCTGTATGTGACCATCTGTATCTTTCTTGAAAGGTACAGAACTTATTTCCACTGTCATCATAGTAACATCTTAACTCTTGCTTATGAGTAGATACATAAAATACTGACATTAAAACATTGAGGAAAGTGGTTCCCATCATGCACCATCCACTTGATTAATTGTGCACCTGCAGTACACATGGATCAAGAAGTGCCAACCTGTACCGATGTCAGGAAAGCCTTATGAACTCAATACCATGCTTGCAATTTTCTTTTGCTTCAGCTTCACGGATTCTTTTCCTGCCCAGAGTTGTGTGTGTCAGTTGCCTCTTTTTCTTCCACTTTCTTCAGTGAGATTGTTTCATATGCACGTAATACAATTAGATTGCTTTAACACACTCTGGATTTCACCCTGAGATCCTCACATCTTGTAAATATGTTTTCTTGTGTTTTATATTGTGATATTTACACTCTGTGCTGTAAAAATACTGCGGGTTTGACAAATGCATGGTGTCATCTATTTATTATGAAAGAATATGACAGAATCTTTTTTGTTGTCCTAGAAATTCCCACCCTCCCTCATGAAATCACACAAAACTGCTGGTCTTTTTGTTCCACTTTGGTTTTGCCTTTCCTGACATGTCTTTGAATCAGATTGAAACAGCGTGTTGTAGTGCAATAACTGGCTTGCCTCACTTCAATATGATCTTATGATTCATTCATTCTGTTTATGATTTAGAAAGCCTTTTTATTGATAAGTAATATAAAATTGTGTGTACATTATACTGACACATAATACATAATAATAATAAATCACAGTTCAAGTATGTATTTACCCAGTGAAGAGTGTCTTGATTGCTTCTATGTCTGAGAAGTTACAAATAAAGTTGCTGGAAACTTCTGTATAGATAAGGTCATTTAAAATTAATTGAGCTGTACCTAGGATTATGATTGCAAGATTATGTGGTTGGATAAATACTCACTTCTGTAAGCAGATATAAACTAACTTCCAGAATTGTTATGTCATTATGCCTATTCCTATGAGGTCTAAGTAAGTTTGTTATTGTTCATTTTCATGATTAACTTGGATTGTTAGCTATGCTCCAGTTTCATTATGCTCTGAAAACATACCGTATGACTTATGCTGTTTGAAGTATATGTAAGTGTGTTTGTTGATACAGGATATTATCCACCGTCCTCAATGGGAGCTAGAGAGGAACATATTCTCCCATTATTAGGAAGACTGTTCCATACACATCAATGACACCAAACAGATCAATAGTGTTTTCTGGGTCAAATACACCATTACTGATGTTCCGCCATGCTTGAACTGTCAATTACATGTGGAGATTTGTTGTTTTCAACTATACTAGTAGCTGTGGGTATTTTCTCAATTTGATCATTTTTGCCTTCACGTTTTGAACCTTAGGTTAGGTATGTACAGTTAGAATTGTCTTGTTTTTCTCAAACAATCAATCATTTTATCAGCATGTAATGTACCTCTGTATCCCTGATAATTGTCTTGGGAAAAAGAACTCCTTTGTCTACTGTTAACATTTTGAAGACAGTTCTTTTTTAATTACTATTTCTACAGTTTGGCTTTTCTCAATCCATCACATTGTTTTGATGTTATCTGTGGCTTTACATTAAAGTAGATTTATCAAAGATATTATATAGCTTTGAATAAAAGGCAGTTGAGGTCATTTTAATACTCTCAGAAAGTATACATCTTTAGCTGATTTGTTTACACAATGAACATTTACAATGATTATTATTATCACTGGATCAATAGATATGCATATACACAATTATTATTGTGTTTATTTTCCATTACTGTTTGCCATTTACTTTAATTTATAGGCTTTAATTGACCATTTTATAGGATTTCACTTTATTTCCTATCATAGAAAAAACAACTGAAACTCTTTTAAAAGCTTCGAATTTATCTAGAGACTAAAACATGCATTCCTACTTTTACTGGCATCTCATTGACACTAAAAATTTATCAGTGGTGTACATGGGCTATGATATGTGCATGTGCTGTGAAATAACTCCACAGTTCTTGTCATCTCATAAAGCTGTTTCTTTTGCAGTGTAGTGAGACCGTTTAAGACTGACTCTCTGCGGAAATTTTAAATTTCCTGATATTGTAACTTTATCCAGTGTGGTGGTATAGATTTGAAGGGTTTCCCTCTAAAGTTCATGTTTGGTTTCCAGCTGATGGGAAGCTTCTAGAAACTTTAAAGCAGAGGTTTACTTGAAGGAAATGAGTCACTGGGAGTGAGTACTTGGGGGCTCTGTATTGTCCCTGAACCTTCTTTGTTATCTCTTCTTCCTTTTCCCATCGACCATCATGTGACTGATATCTGCTTCTGCTACCATGATGGTCTGCCTCAGTACAGTCCCAGAAGCAACAGACATTAGGTACAAAAGCCTATGAAATCATGAACTAAGGACATCCTTCCTTCCTTCCATCCATTCCTTAGGTCGTGTCATTGACCTAACTGGTAAAACATCTGAGCAACAGTTTGCTATGACATTTAATAAATCTCTAGAAATCGTTAGCTGAAACTTTTCTCTTTTCATCTAGCATTTTTAAACAGTTCAAACCATTTATTTTGACATTTTGTGGTGCTGGAGTTGAACCCTGAGTTTTGTGCATATCATCATACTCTACCACTGTACTACATGACTATATATTTTTTAATTTCATCATACATTACATCCTGACTGCAATTTACTTTCCCTCCACTCCTGCCAGATTCCTCCACCTCCCCTTCTCACCAAGGTCCACTCCTCCTATGTTTCCCTTCAGAAAAGAGCAGGCATACCAGATTTATCAACCAAGAACGGCATAGCAAGTTACAATAAGACTAGGCACAAACCCTCATATCTAACCTGGACGAGGCAACCCAGTAGGAGGAAAAGTGTTACAGGAGCAGGCAGAAGAGTCATAGACAGCCCCTGCTCCCAATGTTCAGAGTCCTACAAGAACTGCAAACTATACAACCATAACATATATGCAGAGAGCCTAGCACAGACCTGTGAAGGTTCCGTAATTGTCACTTTCATCTCTGTGATTATCTTCACATGTCTAGTTAGATGTTCTTGTTTTACTGTCTTTCCTACCCCGTTATTTATTTTCATTATTTATTTTGGTCTTAAAGTATTGAGTGTATTAGCTGTATTTTTTTGAATTTCTGTTTGATAATTTTAACAGCTATGTCATAGTTTGGATATTTATGCAGGCTTTGCTTTACTTTAAATCTTAGCAGGTTGGGTAGTTTTGACCAAAATTTTATTTTCCATGGCCATTTTTTCTGAACTATAATCATCACATAGGTTTCTTGGAAACATTTTTCTCTTTAGGCCATGGGAAATCCAATCAGAAGTTTGTTCAATGCTGCCTCCCTCTATGTTATCACCACACTAAACATCTCTAGTGTGTCATCAGACTCTAGAAGAAGGAGCTACAAGCCAGATGCTCTGAAAAGCCCATAATGAAGACCCCAGTACAAAGGGAAGACAAAAGCAAGGCCAATGGAACCTACAGCTACAGCTAGATCAGCATAAAGTGCCACAGTGAAGACTTGTTTCCCTCAGTTCCGATCACGAAGCATATGGATTCAAAATTTCAAAAAATAAAGCCTAGACACATAAGGATGTAATTCAGTGGAGGAGAAAAAAAGGAAGGAAAGAAGGAAGGAAGGGAGGGAGGGAGAGAGGGAGGGAGGAAGGAAGGAGAGAAGAGAGAGAAAAAAGAAAGAGAGAAAGACAGAAAGAGAGAGAAAAGAAAGAAAGAAAGAAAGAAAGGAAGGAAGGAAGGAAGGAAGGAAGGAAGGAAGGAAGGAAGGAAGGAAGGAAGGAAGAGAAGAAAGCCCTAGTGTTCACAAACAGGTCACACACAAGACTCTAATTTCACCTGTTACTCTCTATTGCTTTTCCTATAACCTAAGGCTTCTGGTCGGTCCAGGGACAGTTGTCAACAATCAGCATGCCTAGCTTCCTTTTTGGAGGGCAGGAGCAATGACTTCCAAGCTCTTTTCATGCCAGGGCCAGCCCCAGAAATCTACACAGTGTAATATTTTGAAAGGCAGTGTTCAAAAAGAAATAATATCATGAATCCTTGAATATCTGATGGACCCTTGACAGTATTATCACTGACTGCATATGGTCTATTATTAGCAAAAGCATACATAGCAGGAAACCCTCTTTCCAATGCTATGAACTACCTTCTTTTTCAGAAGTTGTGGTTGCTCCTATCTAAATGAAAATAATTGCACAAGAATATTTGATTCAGCAGAGTTTGTTCAGCGGGATTAAACCATGTTAATTACAGAAACAAGCATTGGCATGCAGGTACTCTGTGCTAAGGAAAGGCTTTGGGGCACCCGCCAAGTCCCTTTTCCTCTCTTTAGTCTTGAAATGAATTATATTTACCCATGCACCACTGGACAAAGATTAGGACTGTTTTTTTTTAAAATGAAATGAAAGTTTTTACTTTTTTGGGGTCAAATCTGAGCAACTGGGAAAATACATTTCTCTATAACAGATTTGAAAAAAAGAGACATTTAGTAAGACAAAGAAATCCTATCTACCATATGAGTGCTGTCCCCAAACCCTGCTGTGACATATGGCACTGTATTTGTTTCAGAAATACAAGCCTCCTGAGACCCAGTTCCTTGATACTAACCATAGCAATAACTAGAAATGGTGTCAGTTGGTGTTCTTGAGTCCTCTCTGTTTGCAGTGCGAATAAACAACCAAGGTGTCTTCCTTCTTCAGCCCAGGTTTGTGAACTGACAAGTTCCTATCTCTAACTGACTTTACAGATGCTGACTGCAACACTTGCCATACATATTTCCAGGCATGAAGGAGGGAACTCATATAGTTTGAATTTTCTCCAAGTGAAAACCTGTTTATTATTTTATTTTATTAACATTTTTTCATTTATTTTACATATCAAATGCAATTTCCCCTTTCCCCCATCTTCCCATCTCCCAATCTCCCCATCCACTCCTTCTCCATGAAAACCTTTCTAATTATAGATGTTTAAAATGGCATGTAAGGAAACAAAAGATTTTCTAAAAAATCTTGAATCTGTCAAATTAATTTACCAAGTCAACATCTAAATATAATAGCCAGCAAGAGATTAACTGAATTCTTTGAAATCATACTTCTGTCTATTCCACCACAGATTTAAGTGGGAGGTGGATATTAGATCACTCTGTCAGTTTCTTCTAACCCAGAAATGCTAATAGTTTGGTTCAGTTCTGTTAAAGGAAATCAATTTAAGCAATACATTGTAAATGAGCAAAAAAGTTCCAGTTTGATTTCTGTTGTGGTAAAATGTTGAACAAAACTAATATGGGGGTAAAAGGGCTTATTTCAGCTTACAGGTTACATCTATCAATGAGAAAAGCCAGGCAGGAATCTAGTGCAGGAGCTGGAAGCACAAACCATGGAGGATGTCTCTTACTGGCTTTCTTCCAGTCCCACATTCAGCAACATTTTTAAATTAAATTAATTAATTTATTTTACATCCTGACTGCATCTTCTCCTCCCACCTCTTTCCCCATTCCGTCCCCCACTTTCCCTCTGCCCGAGTCCCCCCCCCATCCACCCCTACTCTGTTTCTGTTCAGGAAAGGGCAGGGCTCCCTTGGGTATCAACAAAGCATAGCATATCAACTTCAGCAATATTTTTTATACAGTCCTGGCACATCTGTGTAAGTATAGCACTGCCCTGATGTGGGATTCCCCTCTGTACGCTGTGATTACCATTGGTTAATAAAGGAACTGCTTTGGGCCTATAGCAAAGCTATAGGGGAACAGAGCTAGGCAGAGAAAACTAAACGGAATGCTGGGGGAAAGAAAGGCAGAATCAGAGAGAAGCCAAGGAGCTGCCGGAGATATATGCTGGGAACTTTGCCCAGTAAGCCACAGCCTCGTGGCAATACACAGATTACTAGAAATGGGTTAAATTAAGATATAAGAGTTTGCCAACAAGAAGCTAGAGATAATGGGTCAAGCGGTGATTTAATTAATACAGTTTCTGTGTGATTATTTCGGCTCTGGACAGCGGGAACCAACAAGTGGCTCTCTCCTCCTACGTTGCCCACAATGGGATGGGGTTAGTTTTCCTACATTAATCAGAAATTAAGACAATGCCCCAACAGATACACCCATAGGTCAATCTTATGGAGGTAACTCCTCAACTAAGTTTCCCTCTTCTAAAGGATGTAATGATAACCAAGATACACACACACACACACACACTCACATATACATACATCCATACATACAGAGCTGGTGTGTGCATGTGTGTACATATACCCATATGACTCAATGGTGGGATTAAAACTGTACAAAGATTGATTTTTATAATACTTCATACTACTGTATCTAATAATTTTGACCCAACTTTCCTGAAAGCAGTCATTGTAGTGACTTTTTCAAAAAGAAAATAATGTTTGGCTATTTGTGCAATCTGACTGACAAATCTCTGAGATGCCCCCCTGCTATCGTTTTGGTGAAATCTAACACAACTAAGACAGGTTAGCTGGGTAAGCCTCATAGGAACAAGACTAGGAATGCAGACAAAGGAAGGTGCTGCTAGATTGCCCTAGTAGGACAACTGAGCATGGGCAGAATGCAAACTTTCAACATGGACAATGGAGTTGTTTTGGAAAGATGTACCTTGAAAGCTTAGAAAGTTGCTTGCCACTCTTTATTGGCCTCTGGGTAAGTTCTGCTTCTAACATCTACCCAGATAAAATTTTTAGCCTGATTTAACATTTTGTGGCTCTTACTCTCCTTTGCTGCCACCAGCCACTTAGAACCAATGTCAAATGAAGTTAACAGAAGATGGTTTGAAACAGCTGATCAGTGCTGAGTTTGGTGGATACTCCAGTAGATTATTGATCATGTGTTCTCACATAGAATAGAAGTGGATATCAATTTCCCTTAGGGGATGATTTCATAACATATGGTTTTCCTCTAAATACGCACTTTCATAATTTAGAGGAGTTTCTGTAAGCAGAGACTGTTTTTTCCCAACTGCTCAGACCTGGATAATGACACAGAAACCATATTAATTACAACACTGTTTGACCTATTAGCTCAGGCTTCTTATTAACTAACTCTTACATCTTAAATTAACCCATTTCTATTAACCCATGTATGGGCCCGAGGCTGTGGCTTACTGATAAGGGTCCAGTGGGCATTCTTCTCCTTTGACAGCTACATTGCATCTCTCTGACTTTGCCTACTCTCTCTACAGCTCTTCCAGCCTGGCTATATTCTGCCCTGCTATGGACTGAAGCAGCTTCTTTATTAATCATTGGCAATAAAACATATTTATAGCATACAGAGGAGAATCTCACTTCGTCTCCCCTTTCTGTCTAAATAAAAAGTAAGGTTTTAACTTTAACATAGTAAAATTACATATAACAAAACAAGTATCAACAAGAATTACAATTAAAATACTTGGTCCATTTACATTTAGCAAATTAAGGAAAACACTCTATCATATATCCTATCTTTGTGAATCTAAAGTTTTATATTCAATTTATCTTTTATCATAACTATGGAAAACTATAACTATATGTCTTCAACTCTTTAAAGACCCCAGAAGGATATAATATTACCTAACTAAACAGGAAGTACATTGTAAGCAACTTCCAAAACTCTAGAACTGACAGAGACATCTCGCTGCCTTGACAGTCACCCAAAGTTCTTCTGTAATGTTGGGGCATCCATCTTTAGCCTACAGGTCCATAGTCTCTTGCAGATTTTTCCATTAAGCAGAAAATTTGAAGATCTGTTCTGCCTATATTGGCATTTTGCCAGTCACTTATTCTGTGTCCTTTAGAATGTCTGGCAGTTTCTTTGGTGGAGCAGGAATGCTGAATTACTGTCTTACCTTCTTTTGGAAAGTTTAGCAGTCATTTTTCTGTGAGTCCTGCATGTCCATTTCATATAGCATACCATCAAGAAGTCCATGCAAGAGCAGGTTCTTGCCCAAATGGCTAGCCTTGTCACAGTGAAGACAAACTCCATAACAAGTTTTTTCAATGCCCATCAACCTCTCTAAAGTCATTGGTGCTGCCAGAAGCAGATATGTTTCACTGTCAAGAAAAGTCTAAGTTCTTAAAACATTTTAAATGACATATTTTGTAAGTCTTTGAAGTGTTGAAGATTATTTATCTAACTGAAATTTATCTCTGTATATCTAGAAAACCTAACATGATTACAGTTTGACTACTATAGATGACTATCTATTAACCTGTATTTTTAATTATACATTACATTTTTAAATGAGTTTCACAAACATAATACCTTAAAAAAGAGCAGAAAAATATATACACAGTATAACAAAAATCAACCTTAATATGGATCAACAGGCCAAGATCCATACCAATGCAAAGATTCATCTCTATATCCTTCTCTACCCCCCCTTTTTAAGAAAGAGATTGACTATGACCATTTAACCATTTATAATCAAACCCCTTTAAATGAAAATAAACATTTATAAACAGTCATTTTGGGAATTTGGGCATAGTTTTTCCAAACTGCTTTCTGTTGTTTGTTGGGTGAAGTATTTTTAGGGGTTTATGGCGACCTTATAGGGGTGTTGGCAGGGTCTTGTTCCATTAATCCACATTAGCCTGGAAGACATCCACAGGTTATCATTTTCTGTGGAAACAAAAGAAGAACCTCTGTTTTAAAGCAACATACCTTTAGACTCAAATTTTGAAGTCAAGATACATTTTCAGATATATAAGTTGGTTTAGCTTTGTAGCCCTTAGAATCAAATGTCTCGTTGCAGTCAAAAAATTAAAGTAAACACAGTAATATGCATAATTTAGACTCTCTGTGTATTTTTCATCTTTATGCAGCTTTTTTATTTCAATCTATGACTGACTGTACTCCTTTATATTACTTTTGCTGTCCCTTTAGAGACTTTATTTCTTTTTATAACTGTCTATACTCTTTTTTCCTCTCTCTCCCAAGCCCAAATACAGCTTTTAAACACACTATTACCCATTTAGAGGTCTATTTTTGTCTGAATCTGTCTTTACTGTGTTTTGTAAACATTTTTTGAACAGGAGAATTTTTTTAAATGTTAAGCAGGCATGGCTAGGACCAACTTAGTAGCCCTGTCTGTTTGCTCCACCCAGTCCAACATGGCAGAAGCATGTTCATGAGTCTGTGAGTTAGGCTGACTGCCCCAGCTCTAGGGTCACAGAGGTTCTGTGTTGCCATTAAGAGATAAGTAGCAAACTGTTCATAAACTCCATTTTAGTGTAGGACCTCCCAAAAGAGCCAGAGTTTCATGCTACCAGCACAAACCAGGAAGCCAGATCTTAAAGAAGCTGCTCAGTTTTTGTTGTTAACGCTGAGTCAAGAAGCCTTCTCTTAAAGAAGACGTGCCTCTGCTTGCTTCCAGCAAACAGAGCCCACCTAAGAAAATGTTAGCAAGAAGCGATGCTTAACTCTGTTCTATGTCCAGAATTTCTTACCAAGCTCTCTCAGTTTTATGTGGATGTGGTTGCCCCACATTGGCTACTCTACGTTCCCAGTGATGCTGCTGTCTGATGAACTTTACTGACCTACTCTCTGCTCCCTATTTGAGGGGCATCTAATGATCTGTGATCCAATGAACTGGCTGCCTCATGTCATCAGCCCTCACAACCCTCTTGACCCCAGCTTTTAATTGTCTATTTTTCTCACCCCTCACCCTCTCCCTCAGAACCAGTATGAACCCAGAAATAACTGCTAGCTTAGTTCAGGAAGTCAAAAAGCTGCTACATCAGTGGTGGAGACCACCTGAAATTACGAATATGGAAAGCTATTATACAGTCTCACACTGTAGCCCAGACTAGCCTTGAACTAGTGGAAAGGCTCTTAGTGTTTACAGCTTTATTATTTGAATATTCCTATTATAACCCTTCTTCTTATTCAGTTAAAAAAAACTCTTATTTCTTATTATTATTCAGTTAAAAAACTCTATTTCTTCTTGTTGTCTTTATGGGTAGTGTATATAGTGCATTTGCATCGATAGGAATAAACATTTCTATGGAGGGCTGCAGCTGATGTCGCTATTCTTCCTTGATCATTCTCCATCTTATTCATTGGGGTGGTGTTATTCCACTCAATCCAGAACTCACTGATAGAGTCAGTCTAGCTAAGCTACCTGCTTTGGTGATCCCCGCCTCCATGCTGTAAGCACTGGGATTTTCGCAGGCTGCCACACTCACCCAGAATTAATGTGTGCTCTAGGGATCTGAACTCCACATCTCATGCTTGGGCAGCAGCTGCCTTAAGCACTGAGGTATCTCCTTAGCTCCCAATCCCTGCTTCTTCTAAACAATGATCACGGGAAATGTTCTTGTCATCTTGTTACCCTCCTCTATGTGTTCCAGTGTGTCAAGGGTCTTCTGCTAGTGCAGTGTCCAGAGTGTTTACTACGGTGCATGAGAGAGGGGCTCTACTGGAGTTGAGTTTATGAAAGTCCAGTCTTCCATCAGAAAAACACATTAACTTCTAAAATCAGTTTTTAATTCTTCTGGGAGTATAATGGAAGCTTTCTTATTTAGAAGATGATTATAATTTGATAGTATTCTAGATGACATAATTTTGTAGTCTTTCTGGTCATAGCCAGAACAACACCCTAGCTGAAAAAAATGCTCAATCAAGTTCAGAAAGCAAATACCCTCCCATGTTATTTCATGCTTTCAATAAACCCTTGCCAAGTTTGTAATACATGTCCAGGCTGTACAGGTAGATGATGAACAGAGCAGAACAAGGTATTCCTTTCCTTACCATGACCCAACACATTAAGGAAGATGGGCAATAAAAATGTAGTCTAACCGGGTGGTTGTGATACTCTGTGGAGTAATTTTTAAGATTCTAATTTAGTCTTTTAAATCTTTTATTTTTTTTTTCTCTTTTTCCTTTCCTCATTAGGGCTCCAGGGAAAATCTGTGGCAGGAAAGCAAGCTGAACAATGGCATTCGGTTTCTTTCTGGCTTTCATTTGCAAATGTCAAAAGTAACTGAGCATTTTAGGGGAGGTGTGAAGGAAAGGTATGCCCTCTGGAAAGTCAGGGACAGGAGCTTCATTGGAGAGTCAAAGCTGTTTCTGGAGTGGGCAGAGGGTAGAATATAGACTCTGGCAAAGGATGCCCCTGGCAGCACCCTAAAAAGAATGTAAGTCCTCATGGAGGAGAAGCAGCCCAATTTCCAGGTCTGCAGGATACAGAAACAGCAAACAGAGGGACCAGCAGCCTGCATTAGATCTAGATAGTTCAACTGACCTGAAGTAACAGCCACTAGCTTGACTGAGTTTAAATCTCTGTCCAACAAGGACATCAGAAATTGAAGGCATATTTTTAGGCACACTTCAGTTGTAAGAGTAACATTTAGAAGTTGTAAATTCTGAGTAAAACCAGCAAGGTACTGTGGTAGAAGAGCTAGGACCATATTTCTGAACACAGTTTTGTAACTGTAACCTAAATATAGGAGTAAGTCAGATGCACCTAAGAGCGAGATCTTGAATGCTAGAAGTCCCAACCTCTTGAACCCATTCATGCACTAGACCCTAATGAAAGCCAAGAGATTCATCGAGGAGAAAAGACACACAGCCATCTAGTCCAACGTGCCACCCAGAGGTGAACATCCTGTGTTGATTAGGATTGAGTCTGATGTGGCTACAGATAGAATTCAGAGATACAGCCTGTGATGTGTGCTTTCTGCAGACAGAACTCAGGGATGAAACTCATGAAAAGCATACACAGAGACCTGGTTCATTGTTGTAAAAAAGAAAATGTGGAAAGATTATATAATTATAAAGTTATTGATTGAGATAATTATTTATGAAACAATTTAAATAATGTGGTCAATTTCTATATTTTCACATCTATACTGATGGAGAATGTGTGTACTTATCACAATAGGCCCTTGTCCCAATCCAGGTAAAAGATTTTACAAAACCGCTAGCTACATGAAATGTACGATTTGAGTCTCAGCTCAAAGATCTACACCAGGAATCTTATCTAATTTAGAAATCTTCGTCATGTAAATATTTTCAAAGTTATGGTACTGCCTCAAAGCAACCAGGAAGCTAATGATGAAAACTATGAATTCTGGACTCAAAATCTGGTTCTAAAGGGGTCTGCCCAAAGACCCACAGCCAAACATACTCTAACTCAACCTAGTGGGAAAAAAAAGGACTAAAGGACTATATCAATTCATTGATATAAAATCGTGGTTGAAAGGAAAATTTTTATATAAATGAAAATATGTCCTATATAATAAAACACATATATGAAACACAAAATCATTATAGGATTTTTTAATATGGTTTCATAATAATCAAACTAAAAGATTCATATCAAGAAAATATAAACCATATTTATTAATCTACGCAACCCATGGGAAAGGACTGATCAAAAGATTTGAACATACATTTCACGGAAAACATAAAAAAGGTCGAAAACAAAGAAACTCAACATTATTAGCCTTAGAAAATGCAAATAAAACCCACAATGCACTGTTGTTGAGCATTTCGTCACATAAAACTTTTAAAGTCAGATAAAACTGTGTTGTTGAAGAAGTAATGGAGCAATTTACAGTCTCACATGCCAGCTGTAAAAATGTAAAGCAGCACAGGCTATTGGGAAAACTGTGATCATCTTCTACAGTGAACATAAGCTTACCTGATCACTTGGAAATTCTATTCTGGAGGAGGCACTCCAAAGGACTGATCTGCATGCTTAACACATGTTCCTGGCAGCAAAAATTTACATTTACCTGCAACTGGAAGTAGCTGAATTATCAGCCAACAGTAAAAGGGGCACCAGGACAATGAGCTCAGGATTCATAGGGTGGTTACTCCAGGCGGACCTGAGGCAGAGTGAGCGATGATTGCAGAGAAATGTGAGCTATGGTTATTTTTCTGACTTCTAAATTTGGAGGTTTGTTTTATTGATGTCAAGGAGATGGGAACAGTGATGACAAAAGAACCTCATGTTTGGAAGGAACCGAATATGCATGCTGTATTAAAAGTGTCGATCCATCACCTGGAAAATACTGAAATTGCAGGGTTTGTGCATAACCGTCGTCAGTGAAATTTTGACTTGTCTTTAATACCTCATTGTAAACCTCAAATTCAATCAGCTTCTACATGCCAATGATTTTCAAATCTATTATTTCAAGCCTCCAAAAGCACTCCAATAGCTTTAAACTTTCCAAGTCTGTACATGGAAGGAAATAAGTCATGAAAGTGTAGGGTTTAATTGAAATGAATTTCATATTCTGCTTTAACCACTTTCATGGTTTAACCCCTTAAAGAATAGTATTTTTCTATGAAAATATACTTTTAACATTTTCAAGAATTTGATAAAGGAATACTATACCATTCCCTCTCTATTCCTTGAACTCTTTCAGTGTTCTCAACCTTCTGCCAAATTTATGACCTCTAATTTATATTGTCATATATAAAAATAAATGTATGAATATATATAACCTGCTATTCAACTTACTGTTGTATGTACAGGTGTTTGAACTGCACCTACACCAACTTATCTACTTAAAAGGATTGCTTCTCTCTAAGTAGTAGAGTCAGAAACACTTTCTCAGTAATGCTTCATACTATATATAGTGTAAGTATGTGATTATTTCCTCTTCTGAATACGCCATTCAGCCATGGCATCAATCCTATCTAAATGGCTTTTATCAAAACTACTCAGGAGAACTCAACAAATTAGATCCTGTTATTTACAACATGTACAGAAAAATATTGTTCATAATAAATATAAACAATTACAATAAAAATGAAAAATTCACAAAATTTTTAAATCTTGCAATTGAAATCTAATCACTTTTTGTTTTTATTGGCAAGATGGTTTTTTTATTATTTATTTTGCAAGACAGGGTGTCTCTGTAGCTTTGGAGCCTGTCCCGGAACTAGCTCTTATAGACCAGGCTGGCCTCGAACTCACAGAGATCCACCTGCCTCTTCCTCCTGAGTGCTGGGATTAACGGTGCGCACCACCACCATCCAGCTGGCAAGATTATATTTTATTGATTTAAAAATTATAAAGGATTTTTCTCTAGTTTTACATTCCATACTATTTATATTATAGAAACTTTGTTTGAAAGATTACATAGGAAGAAGTAATTGAACTGTAATATATATTATTAATATATATTACATATATATTATCAATATATATTACATATATATTATTAATATATATTACATATATACATAATAAACACAATCCATGAAAATGCAGCAGCAGTTATCAGGTTGGAGTTTTGGGTAAGAAGATTAGGTTCTATCAGTGTTTCCATTTGGGAAAGCAAGTATTTAAGTTTGTGCTAGAATGTAAAGCACTGAGCCAAAGGCATTTCGATACACAGGTGAAGCACTTTGATAATCAGGATAACACTAAAACAGTTCCTCTATGAGACTTGCAAAGAAGAAGAGGGGCAAGAAATGTTTGGTTTGGAGAATTGAATTTCAAAGATATGGGTCATCTGTGCAGTTCCCAAAGTAGGGAACAGACAACCACCCTCTGTATGAATGAATGGAGGAAAGAGGCTGCTGTTGATTAAACGTCAATAAAGGAAGAAGGAAACAGTTGGATTTTAGAGAAATATATTGACATTTTAATTTTGACCACTAGAATTTTGTAGAGGCTCAGCACAAAGGCAATTTTTAGACCAAAACAAGCAAGCAAGCAAACAAACAAACAAATATATAAATGTCTCCCATCAAAAGTTCCCCATCAAAAGTCTCCCATCGTTCCTCCTCCTCAAATATTAGCAGTAGAAGCATGGACGGTGAAGTACAACAGAAGCTGTCCTGCTTGTATGTGAGATGACTAGACTACAGAATACAGGAGGAATTGAGCGTAAGGAGGACTCAGAGAAATCAAAACTAGTAGCCCAGCCGGTCCCCAGCTAAAACACGGAGAGATTTCCTACCAGAACAGGTTACATGAGTGGGAGTTGAGGAGTTGTCAGTGTGATCGCTCAGCGCACCCACAGCGGGAGCAGAGCTCAGTCATCCTAAGAGAAGTGGGAGTGGTCAGCCACACATGCCAGTCACAGACTCCGGCAGGACTTGCAGAGATGACAGCTAAACACACTCTAAGAAGAGGCAATACTTTTCTTTGGATTTTATTATTTTCACACACAAAGAATGGCAGGAGATAAATAGTTAGAAATAATGAAGAGGAGTGGATGATGGAACCTTGAATCAAGATCAAGGACAGTCATGCTCCCGGAGAGAAGCCATTGGGCAAGAACTTCAAAGTTGTTCTAAATTCAATAAAGGGTTCGTAGGAAGAGTTTGCTGTAACTGACAGGAAAAGTTTGGCAACCTGGGTGTAATCATTAGAAGAGATCACACAATCCTCAGTTCAACTGCAACACACACACACTCAAACAGCACACTAATGTATACACACTCATACACATGCACACTCAAATACATGCACACTTTTTGAAAACATAAGGTCATAAAAGACAAGGAAAAGCTACTATTCTAACTTAAAGAGGACTAAAGAAAAATGAAAAATAAGTACAATGGATCAGAAAAAATATTCTTTAGTTAAAAGTTCTGTAGGATAATTTAAAGTATCATAATAACAGCTTTGTAGGATAATGACAATATTAAGTCATTGTTCATTTCATGCTTTTAATAATTATACTAAGTAAGACAGCGTATTTGTATTTTGAAATGCACAGTGAATCATAGAAGATACATTTAGTAAAGATGTGTGCAGTATCTTCTCAGTATCTCTCTCTCTCTCTCTCTCTCTCTCTCTCTCTCTCTCTCACACACACACACACACACACTGTAGGAAGCAAAAGGTAAAAGTTCTTCCCTCAAACATACTCATCTGCCCACATTCAGGGTAAGGCACATAACTTAATCAAGAAAGACCTTGCAGGCTTGTCCAGATAACTAATCTAAATAACTTCTCACCCACCCTCAGCAGTGAGTGTAGAAGCTTGTCTCATGGCAGAGTCTAGGTTCTGCCAAGAAGACAATATAAACCACCACAGATATATGATAATAAAACTGCAAAACACCCACCAAATAAAACAAAATATCTTAAAGTTAGCAATGGAGGCAGAGAAAATAATCTAAAAAATAACAATTCTACTAGATGCTAACACAGTAAACATACATATCTTTAGACAGGAAACACTGTCTGAGAGAAAATTGCAATCCACATAAAATTCTGTACTCAAAGTAGGTAGCACTCTAAAACAAGGTTAAATGAACACATCCTGAAACAAAACTTTATCATATAACAAAAAATTAGTGTGGTTATTAAGGAAATTAAAGTGCTCTGTATGTAAAAATATGGAATGGAAGAGGGACCTGTGAATGAAGCAAACTTAAAAACACATATGTCTGTGTGGAAGGTAACAACAGGAGGATCAAGAGTTCAAGACCTGCCTCATCTACATAGCAGATTCTAGACCAGTGTGGTCTGTGTGATACCCTGTCTCAAAAAAAAAAATAAGCCAAAAAAGTCAGGAATATCATCCCATACAAACACTGACTTTATAAACAGTAATTTCAATCTTGATTTTTTGTGGGCAAAAATGGTATTGGTTAAAAATAATAGACCAACAGAAATCCTCATGACTGGAGATGAACATTGTATAAATGCAGACTGCAGATCTTAACTGAGACTTTAAATAAAAGGAACATAAAAGTCCAAGAGAAATACAAGTAGAAGAAGACAGCAACCATAATTCTAAATATGCAAACACAAAGTGAATAAATTCATCAATGAAAATTTACCAAACTTATATAGGAAAAAGTACATTCAGCTAAGGGTATACAAGACAGCTAAACAAAAGTATAGAAACCAAGAAGGTAAATGCATAGAAAAAGATGAAAAAGTTAAACACTAACCAAAGGAAAGGAAGGGCAGCTGAAAACATGGACGCATACTCTGTAGCTGAAAAGCAATTGAATAAAGCAAATGAATATGTAGGAAGGGTTTAAGTATGTTGGGAAGTCATGGGGATAATTTTGAGTGTGCGTGTGCTTTTGGCTATTGGCAATCATCTGTGAATTTTCTGATTAGGCGTACCTTCTGTTTGTATTTTAAATAATTCATATTTTGTTAAAGTCTATGTATCTGTACTTTGGATCACTCTGTGATTTGTTTGTTTTTAATATCTTCAGACTTTTGGTAATGACAGGAAATCCATGAAACAATTTCTTATATCTAGTATTTTCCACTTAATTTAGCCAAATGGTACTATTTTGCCAATTATTTCCCTCTTCTTTCTCGCATACACACACTCTAGCACATATGTGCATTGCTTCCTGTCAGCTTGCTCTCACTTCTGCTGGTTGCACTCCCACTACCGGTGCTGCCAACATCGTTAATTACATCAGAACCCAACTTCTTCTGTCCTTCAGTGTGGACCGAGTACCAGAGGGTGGCTCTCTGGGAATCCCACAGGGCTTTAGACTCAGCCGAGGACTGCTAAGATATCTAGTTCACAGACTGAGCAGCCACCCAGGTCCTAAATTCTTCATTGTAAAGGCCAGCATTGTTGTTGGACTACCCAGACAGTAAAATGGAAACAAACCCAAAAAATCCCCTTTCATACATATTCATTCCATCGGCTCTGTTCCTTTAGGGAACCTTGACTAATACGGTGTCTAAATGTAGGTCCTACATTTTTTCTTCTGCTTGGGTTTATTCATGCTTTTTCAATTTGACAGTTCTTATAGCACAGCCAGACAAAATTTGCCCTTTATCTTTGGATATTTTCCATTCTTTCTTCTTATTATGTCTTTTTGGAGATCCAATTATATATGCTTTTGAATCGTTATTTTATATTCATGCCTTTTAATTGATCTTTATTTTTCATCTCCTTTTTTCTGTACTTTATTTGGCAATTTCAATTTTTTGATCAATCTTCCATTTAACAAGTTTGATTTTAGTTATTTCTATCCTTTGATGGGATGTATTGAGTCTGCATTCAATTTCAATTATCACGTAAAGTTTTTCTTCTAGGAGTTCTATTGAACACTTTTGCCATTGACATTAGCTAATCATTTGTAAGGTTTCTTATTGTTTTTTTTAACTTATATTTTGAGTTGTTGATAATTTTAATGTAATTTTTTCAAATAGTTAAATGTGCTAATGTATAGATTTAAGGCCTTCAGGGCCTCTCAGTTCCAACACTACCTCAGGGAAGTTCAAGGCCTGACCTTCTTTTTCATAAAGCAACCAAAACAAACAAACAAAAAAACCTGGCTGCTGTTAGACATGCTAAAGCAAGCTGAAACTCAGTTGCACGTAATGGTAGTCACTGCCTTGTGGATTATTAGCCTATTTTCTTTTCTAGGAAATTCAGCTAATATACTTAATTTTAGCATTTTTTATTTTGAACCTTACCCTTTAATGGCTGATCCATATCTCCAACCCTAGTATATTAGATTTTTAAGTCAATTATATGTAAATGATCAAGAGTGACATTTTCTCAAAATATGTAGAAAACTTATTATAACTTCCAATGTACCATGGTCTTAATTTAAGGATTATAAATATACTAATCAAAGAGAATTTATTTTCTTTAACTTGTCGATGACCCTCTTTGGAGTATCCTACTTATTAGTTTTTACCTGTTAGTTTATCTCCTTATTCTTACTTTGCACATCATTGTTTATTCTCTAAATGATCATCCCCTCTGAAATTTTAAAATCTACTAGTCTTTAGATGATCTTATGAAAGATGCAATTATATTTGCATGCAACTTGAATTGATATCAATTTTACTAGATTCTAGACTTACTTTTGATTTTGAGTCCATCAACTGAGGCTGTGCTCTCATGGCTCATCACACTGGCATGTGCACATGTGTTACTCTGCTTTTAGTTTTTTGTGGCGTTTTGCATTGCACATCCTCTATTTGTGTCTGCCAACTTCCTGTTGCCACAAACAATGTTGCAGTAAATATTATAGCACATGCTTTCCAGTATGCACATGTAAGAATTTCCCAGACACATATACCTAGGAGAGGCATTCCTTGCTCATATTGTATTGCATTTCCAATTTGGTTAACGATTGATAGAATATTTTTCCAACTCACCAGTCTATGCTAACACACTAGTGATCTCTTGTTCTCCAGTAGATCTGAAAAAGCAATCGATCTTATTCATCTACCTAGCACAGGTGAATTATTTATGCAGCACATAGCCCCAAATATTTGAAAATATCAGGCAGAAAACTTATTTCAGGGACAGCCAAGAAATCAATTTTTAAATATTTGAATAATCTAAGAGCATTATAATACTTTATATGAAACAAGAAGGTAAAACAAGTATCAAGGTAGTCTTTCTTTTCACTCTTAATCATTTTAAAGTTTCTATTCTCTTAGGGGAAATTAGCATCACTATTGCCATTTTCCACTATTGGATTTCTCAAGAGTGAATTATTGATATAACGAAAATATATTTCATATTATATCCTGTTAAAAACCAGTCTGCAGCCAATAATTCAACTTACTTTTCAAATCACTCAGGTGTCCTACTTGTATTTATGTTTTATTATGATGCTATGGCTCCTCAAAAAACTTGACCTTCTTTACCAAAATCAAACATATGACTGATGAGATTGTATGGTTTTTTTAAAAAGAATTATTTTAATTCAGTCTATCAAAATTTAAGTTCCAGCCTTGACTGTATCTTTTGAAATACTGTATTTTAGAAAACTAATTTCTGTCGGCAAAGCTATTATTTTATCTCCTATATTGGTACCACATGTCTTAGCTTTAGGACAACAAACAAAAATATTCCTTAGATAAGGACAATGTTAAAAATTTATGTTTATTAAGATGTTCTGGATTCAGCAACCTCATCTTGTAAAGCTGGAGACCAAATTCTTCTTGACAAAGGTTATGACTTGGAGGTCTAGAGAGCTAATTTGCAGAAAAAGTCTGTGTTGTTCGCTTCTGTGTCCATGGGTTACATCATTCTTTGTTTCTAAACGACCTTCTCTTCACTGCTACTACAGACCTCGTCACAAAGAAAGTAAGTCATGATGTCTACTTTGTGGACATGATGTTCTCCAGAACTTTGCACAAACACAAACCATTCTATTGCTTTGTGGATTCAAGCCTTTGTATTGATAAAGGAATATTTTTCTGTCAGCGTTCTAGCCTAGGTTCATTTTTACAGAATATTACTTCAACACAATGCACTGATTAAAGTATAGTTAATAGTAGAAGATAAAACCTCAGTGTTTCAAATCCTCACAGATGTTGTCCCTCCTGAGAGGATATTTCTACCTCCATTTGCTCTTGCTTTGGGAGTCTCAATGATACGTAACTGGATAACGGTTCTTTACATACTGTTTTGTTTAGGTGACATCATGCGACACCTCTAAGTAAAGCAGGAGATGAATGAGGTTACTGTGTCCCAATACTGATGAATTTCATGATCACTTGATTAAGTATCCTAGGTTGTTCTCAGTGTAAAGTTACAGTTTCCTGAATTATTGTGATGATGATCCTTATTATGATTTGTGTTATGGAGTCATTGCTCATGCCATGGCACACATACATATATAGATTAGAGAACAAATTTATGTGGTTATTTTTCTCTTTCCACATTTACATGGGGTCTGAGGATTGAACTCATAGGTGCATTGCAACACCTTTACCCAGTGAGCAATCTTTCCATCACATGATGATTTTCAAATATATTAAAAATTTTTCATTTCAAGGAAGTCTAACATAACATGGCTAACATAATTATGTAAATTGGTGAGTGTGAAGTGTTGGCATTATTTTATGATACTTAATCCATATTCATAGCAAAGATTGTCCAACAAATTCTTATTATTTTTAATTACTTCAAGATACACACATATGTATTAATCATTTGGAAAAATACACATGTGTTTCTTTTTAAATGCCCTATATGTTTTCTTGATAATTTTTTCATTTTTCATAATATCCTGAAAGTTTAGTGTTAAAATGTTTTACTGTATTCTTGGATTGATTTATACAGCAATTCTTTCAGGTTTTGATTAATGAGTTCTATAATTTGGTGTACATGAATTTAACATTGCTACATAACCCAGGTAGACTGACCTTAACATCATGTTGAAATGCAGCTTTTGCCACCATTTCTCCAATTCTTAAGGTGTGTTATCAGACACCCGCAGAGTTAAAGTGTCCTTCAGTTACTGTTTGATTGTTCTGTTGTTTGTTAGTTTGACTTTAGTTTTCTACATCATTATATCTGTATTTTTAATAATCATTCCACTTTTTGAGATTATAATGCAATCACATCATTTCCCCTTCTCTTTCCTCCCTTCATATTCTTCTATGCATCCCCTTCTCTCTTTCAATTTATTGTTACATAAATGTGTATATGTGTGTGTATACATACATATCCCTAAATACAGGAACACATGTAGGAGGGCGTCGCTAGTTAGTTCCCAGCCACTTAGCCCCAAAATAATCACACAGAAACTGTATTAATTAAATCACTGATTGGCCCATTAGCTCTAGCTTCTTATTGGCTAACTCTTACATATTAATTTAACCCATTTCTATTAATCTGTGTATGGCCACGTGGCTGTGGCTTACCAGCTATAGTTCTGGCATTTGTTCCAGCAGGGCTACATGGTGTCTCTCTGATTCCACCTCATTTCTCCCAGCATTCCATTTAGTTTTCCCTGCCTAGCTCTGTTCGATATAGCTCTGCTATAGGCCCAAAGCAGTTTCTTTAATAACCAATGGTAATCATGTGCGCCAATCTGTTGGAGGAAAGCCACTCGTTGGTTCTTGGCCACCCAGCTAGCTTAGACCCAAATTAATCACACAGAAACTGTATTAATTAAATCACTGCTTGGCCCATTAGTTCTAGCTTCTTATTGGCTAACTCTTATGTTAATTTAAACCATTTCTGTTCATCTGTATATCGTCATGTGGCTGTGGCTTACCGGGTAAAGTTCCCAGCGTCTAACACCTGCAACTCCATGGCTTCTCTCTAACTCTGCCTTCCTCCTCCCATGCTATAGGCTAAGCCAGTTTCTTTATTCATTAACCAATAAAAGCAACACATAGACAGAAAGACATCCCACACCAAACACAACATCCTCGAATTATAAAATGTTGCTTGTGTGCTTGCATTTCTGTCAGTTTTGCATTATGTATAAATGTTACAAGTTGCCCACTCTAATAACTTTTGGATACCTAGAGACTCATTTATTTGTTTACTCATTTACTACAAATTTAATCAGATACTGATGTATCTGGGTATTAACATACCATCTTAATATTTTATTCTTTTTCTCCAAAATTGTCTGGACATTTCCTCTCTTCTTTAGTTTTATCAAATATTTTTATTTTGATATTATTCTTCTCTATTAACTTTTCTCTCATATTTGAACATTTTCAGCTCTGTTAATCATTTAGCCCTTTTAAACATTTTAGTCTTTTTCTTGGTGCCATGAAGCACTCTCTCCAGCTCTAGTATAAGCTAGAATTCCTTGATGATGCAAGTAGGTTAGAACAGTTACATTACTCCCTTTCCACTGTGTGCTATGCTTGTCACGTGTTTTCACCAAATGTCACAGTATATTAATATCAGTACATAAACAATTGCTCTGCATCACTATTTACTTAACCTCACTTGAGCTTCTACCATTTGCACTGTTACTCTTTTTTTTTTTTTTTTTTTTTTTTTTTTTTTTTTTTTTTTTTTTTTTTTTTTTTTTTTTTTTTTTTTTTTTGTCTGCACTCCCTTCTCACCCTTCGAGAGAAGAATTTGACAGAGGAGCTGAAAGTGAAACTTTCTGCCTATCTCTTTTGCCCTATGTTTTAAAGTATACTCTCACTGCCTTAAGGTTTCTACTGCTGCAACAAAACACCAAAACCAAAAAAAGCAAGTTGGTGAGGAAGGAGTTTATTTGGCTTATAGTTCTGTACTTCTGTTCATCTCCGAAAAGAAGTGAGGACAGGAACTCAAGCAGAGCAGTAACCTTGAGGCAGGAGCTGTTGCAGAGGCCACGGAGGGGTACTGCTTAATGACTGGCTTTCTATGGTTTGCTCAGTCTGCTTTCTTATAGAACCCAGAACCCAGCCCAAGGACGGCATCATCCACAACGGCTGGACCTTCCCCCATAGATCACTAATTTAAATAATGCCTTACTGCTGGATCTAATGGATGCATTTTCTCAAGTAAGGCTCCTTCCTCTCTGATAACTCCATCTTGTGTCAAGTTGACACACAATCAGCCAATCCATTCACAGGAAAGTATTCTAGCATAGCAATAATGTTCCCCAGTGTTTTAAAGTCGTTGTGCTGTCTCTTCTGGTCTGCATTATTTTGATGAAGAAATGAGTAAAAAATTATAGTACTACTTCTTGGAAAGACCTTTGTTCTCCCCATCCACTCTATCATATGCTCGCTTCAATCCTGTTCTTCATCAATTTGTCACCATGTACCTATGTTTTCTGTGTTGTTGTTCTGTTTGAGCCCCACATTGTTTCATACATGTGAACCTGTGGTTCTGTTTTTCTTTCACCAGCTTTGGTGGTTTTCTCAGGCTGGTCTATGTTTCTATGTCACATATGCTACTGCATACTGTGTGTTTTTGTTCTCCAATATGTCAATCCTTTCCATTTAAAGAGTGATTATTGTCCAGAAACCTTAACTCCTACTTCTGAACCTCTTTGTTGTCCACTTAATGTAGAAGTTAATGCGTCAGAGATTTAACTCTTTATAACTACCTTTAGAGCCTGGCTTTCCAATGTCATTCATTCATATGCTTTCAGAAGTCCAAATCAGGCACCCATAGCCATACTGATGAATATCTTGAATATCACCATAGAAATTTTGTCTGATGGATGGAGATAGAGACAGAGACCCACATCCACATCAGAGCAATGGACTGAGCTCCCAAGGTCCAGTTGAAGAGTAGAAGGAGGGAGAAGATGAACAAGGAAGTCAGGACTGCAAGGATTTGGTCCACCCACTGAGACAGTGTGCCTGATCTAATGGGAGCTCACCAAATCCAGCTGGACCGGGTCTGAATGAGCATGAGATCAAACCGGGCTCTCTGAATGTGGCTGCCAATGGGGGCAGACTGAGAAGCCATCGATAATGGCACTGGGACCTGTCTCTTCTGCATGTATTGGCTTTTTGGGACCCTAGTCTATATAGATGCACACCTTCCTAGGCAGGGATGGAGGCGCAGGGCCTTGGACTTCCCACAGGGCAGGGTGCCCTGCCCTCTCTTAAGGATGGAGGGGGAGGGAGGAAAGCTAGTGGGGGAGCAGAAGGGGAATGGGAGAAGGGGGGAAGTGTAAATTTTTGAATGGAAAAAAAAGAAAAATAATAACGTTAAAAAAAAGAAATCCAAATCAAATGCCTAGAAAGTTCATTGTTGTGTTTTCTGTTGCTATTCACCTCAAAACAGCACTACAATTCTGTGTCTCTCAGAAGCTGCTTTTTCTTGGCTTCTACAGTTTCCCACATATACTGTGTGTGCATTAACAAGTGATTCAAGGAGAAAGGAACCCAGAATGGTACAGTTAACAAGCCTCCTCTCCCTCTAGAACCCACAGCACCCACATTTGCTTGCCTTGATGGCTTTCTGGTGTTTTCAAACAATTTTAAACTTTTAAAATTCTGTCTAGTTTTTATTTTTGCTTGCGATGGGAGGGTGGTCATCTGCAACCCATCTCTTTTTAGTTAGAAATATGAGATACTGAATATTTTTATAAATTTATGATAATGATAACTTCTTCTTAAAGCTTTTTCCTTATAAGCCCAATGCTAAGAATCAGATGCTCTCAACTAAATTCCTACAAGTGATGATCAAGAAATTGGAGTGCTTAGAATAACTTTCATCATGGTTTCAGATCAATTACCTAATTTACTTTGGCCAGTTTTCCCATAAGTGAAGTGTAGAGGTTTTGTGGCTCTGATTATTGTTATAAAATAGCAAATAACATCTGTGGAAAGTACGTCAATCTCCATTATAGATGTGTTGGTCACCATTACTGATATGATGACATCTTTCATTAAGTTACTCTTATAGTGGGTTATTTGAAATAGATAACTGTTAATTGGAGTACATATGCACATAACTAAACCATGAACTCACAGTAATTTTTTCTTCTTCATTCTTGTTTATCTCCCACATAAACTATCTGCTCATGGTATTGCCAAATGAATGAATGAGTGTGACTGGTAAATTCAATGAAGTGAAATAGTAATTGGTTTCTAATTTCATGGCAGAGAATACTGTTTTAATTAAATTTTTTGAGAACTTTTACGAGTCTTATATTTATATCATAGTCATCCCATTCTCTCTTCCAACCTTGTCCCTACTCACTTTCAAATTCAGAACCTCATCTTTAATTTTTATTGTAACCTAGCATTGCTCCTATATATCTGTATTTAGGGTTGACCATTTAGGATTGGTAACCCCATTAGGGGGCTCCTCCTTATAGAAAACTGATGCTCTCTCCCTCCCTCCCTCTCTCTCTCTCTCTCTCTCTCTCTCTCTCTCTCTCCCTGTCTATCTATCTCTCTCCTTCTCTGTCTCTAAGCAGACATTGAATGCCAGTAGCTCTTCATCTATGGGTGGGGCCTTGCGAAACTTCCCCCATCCACATTGGCATATGACAGAAAAAAAACTTTGCAAAACAGAACTGTGTCTGAGATTCTCCTTTCTTTGTGAATATATTTTTAACACATTGAAAGGAAAATTATTTTTTTATTTTGAAGTTGAAATAAAAGGAAACTAATAATATGAAAACACATGCTCATGTAAAGGTAAGTCACCAGTCATATTTGGAGTAAGCTTATATTGTAATGGTGAACAATTACTTTTGTCTCAAACATGAAAACATCAAAAGACAGAATAATTAAGTAACTGCAGCTACAGTTATTTATTAATGGATTCATAATGCATGTATGAGAGGAACCAATATCAACAACATGAAATGCAGAGAAGGGAGACTTTGAAAGCATGAAGTTAAGCTGGAAATAAATTGCTATTAGGCTAAAACAGTCTGCCTACAATTATTTGAGGTGGTGCTAAGCTTTACATAAACCACAAAAAGAAAGGCATTAGTAGATTCCTAAATAAAGGGAGAGATAAATCAAAGCATAATACTACCAAAAAAACTAAAAATAAACAAAAATATCAAAAGGGAAGCAGGTAGGCAATCTCCAGTCACTCTTCCTCCTGTCTTCCAAACCCAATCCCCCATCTCATCCTCATCCCCAACTCAGTAACAAGCCATGTGCTGCAACTTCATCTTCCTTTCGGCCCCCATCTCAAGCAGATCATACAGATCTTCTCTAATAGCCTTCCTCAACATCCCAGCCCTTTGTCTCAGCCTCCAAATCCTCTACTCATTTTCTGGGAACCTACCACACTATCCTGGGAAGCTGATAGGCCTGGGATACATAGAAGTAGATAGGCGATCCTCAAATCTTCACTCTCCCTCCTCTCATCCAAATCCAATGACCAATTAGATTTGGTATCATCCCCAATTCTGTACAAGCTTTGGCTTCTACTGCCTCTTTGCCCTCACTCTCCAGGGACTAAGCAGATCCTGCTGGGACACCCTGCTTTCTGTCCTCCCGTGGACTCCTTTAACCCCAACATCTAACTCATCCCCATGCCCAATTATCAGCTTTCAATACCAAGTTCTGGTGTGGGAGGGCCTTCTGTCTGCGTGTTGTTTTTATTATTTAATGAATAAAGAACTGCTTTGAGCCTATAGCGGGGAAGAACAGAATTAGGCAGGAAAAGCTATGTTGTATGCTGGGAGAAAGAAGGGTGGAGTTAGCAAGAAGCCTTAGAGCCGCTGAAGACAGATGTGCTGAAACTCTGCTAAGTAGGCCATGACCTCATGGTGATACACAGGTTAATAGAAATTGGTTAAATTAATATGTAAGAGTTAGCCAATAAGAAGCTAGAGCTAATGGGCCAAGTAGTGATTTAATTAATTCAGTTTCTGTGTGATTATTTTGGTTCTGGGCAGCAGGAATCAACAAGTGGCCTCCAACAAAGTTTTACCTCGGACCCCCAGTAGCCACACCTGAAAGGATCTCAGAAGCAGCCATTACCAGGCAACAGATGGCCACAAATACTCTCCTAAGAACCAGGAAGAGCAATATGCACCCAACAAAGACAACACCAGGGAGAGGTGAAGACCTGCAGTTAGGTTAGATGAAGACCTGCTTCCCTGGCTGGAGTGGCCTGCAGAATGTCTGTTTTCTTAAATAGGATCATCGGTAGATGAAAGAAGGGTATGTAGATAGACAGATAGGTAATAGATAGATGATGGATTGATTAATAAGAGGTAAATAGATTGAAAATGATAGATAGAAGATAGATAGATAGATGGATGGATAGATAGATAGATAGATAGATAGATAGATAGATAGATAGATGATCCTAAATTCCCCCTAAAGTTGCTAAACTAATTCGGTTAAAGTTTCAGAAAACAGAGTCACCAAGGAAAAATCATTAATATTTCTCTGCAGCAACAATAATCTATCAAAAAATGTCAAGAAGATAATGCACTTAAAATAACATCATCTACACCCAAAAATGCTCAGGTATAAATTTATCTGTGTCAGTGAGATACCAATTAACCAAAAACTCTACAACATGAATGAAGGAGATTTAATAAGACACAAATAAAATTAAAAATATCCTTATGCATAGGCTAGAAAAGTCAATATTCTTTAAATATGCATTACATCCAAAGCAACCTACAGATTCAATGATATTTCTGAAGTTCCTGTGGCATGTTGCACATAATGGAAAAACGTAATTTCAAATTTACATAAAATCATAAAAAATATTTGTCAGGCATTAGCAATCTTGATCAGAAGAAACAAAGCTGAAGGATTCATAGTACTTATTTTCAAATTACAGATAGATAAGTGACAGGGAGGTTGAAAGATAGATAGATAGATAGATAGATAGATAGATAGATAGATAGATAGAAAGCTATAACATTTAAAACAACATTGATTGGCTTACACAGAAACAGAACAGGATCGAAGCCTTAAAATATATTTATGGTCAATTGATCTTCGACAAAGGCCTCAATCATTCAATGCTATTGGATAATTGTACATTCAGAGATAGAAGAATAATACTAGGCCTTTATCTAATATTATATACAATACAAAGCATTGTATAATATTAAATATAATATATTATATTTATATAAAATATTATAAATATTGTATAATACTATATACAATACAACTCAGAACAGGTTAAAGACTTAAACATAAAACCAGAAACTGTAGAACTCCTGGCTGAAAGCAGCAGGGACTCTGTAAGACACTGGGGGGTTCGCAATGATTTTTGTACATAATTCCCAACCCACTGACAACCAAAGCAAAAATAGGGATTACAGAAAATGAGAGTCTTCACAGCAAAAGAAACAATTAATAAAGAAGAAAGCCTGTAGACCTGAAGATTCTCTGCAAGTTATAAACCTGTTAGAGAGTTAATATCCAAAATATATAAAGGACCTGACTCAAGAACAGTAGAATATGGGTTTTAAAAAGTAGGTGAAGAACACTGCTTTCCAAACACAATAGGACTGATGCACATTTGAATTCACAGAGACTGTGGTACGTGTCAAGGAACTTCACAGATTCAAGCCACATGGGCTCTAGGCTATCTGCAATTGATAAGAAAGTCTTCTCCAGTAGAGTTTCTCTAGGTGTATTAATCACATTTCAGGATTAGCCACTAACTGTTGCATAAGCCCCATGCTCAGAAGGACTAAAACAATTCAATAGTCATATGAACACTTTTTGTATCATATTGCTTTGTTTGCATATTTTTTTGCATTATGGTCGTTTTCTTGTGATTCTGATTCCCAATTTTGTGTTTTTCTTATTGTTGTGGTGGTGTTATGTGTATGTGCTTCTTGTTTTTATGTTTACCCTAAAAAGAGAAAAGGAAAGGACATTGATACGTGGGGAAGTGGAGAGGACCTGGGAGAAGTTGAGGGGGGGATAATTAGAACACAATGTGTGAAGACCTGTTTTTTAATAATAAAAGGCAAGAATACGTTCAAAAGAAAAAGAAAGCAAAAACCACACCAAAACAACAACAACAGAGCAAAAATCAGAAAGCAGCCATGAGATCATTCCTTCATAGTTGTTTTGTTTCCAGGT
>PVIU01001674.1:0-201555 GCA_004026605.1 Ondatra zibethicus
CATCATCTGACTTTGACTTCTTGACTCTGGGAAGGTTAGAATTTCTTAGCTGTCGCCCTGGGTCTTACTCCCACAGATCCTAATTCCAGAAGTTCTTGAATGGGTGCGAGTGACTTGGACTTTCGAAAGATCCTCTGGAGTCAGCTTTAAGAACTGTGGCTGTGGGACCACGTTACAGTCACACTGACGTGTCTAATTGTTTGACCTTGTGCTATGTGGCACGTGACGATCTTCCTGAAACCTGAGGGTTTGAACTGTCAGTCCTCTGGTCTCAAATAGTGGGATGAGAACACTTTCTTGGCTGCAGGGTATTCTTTTTTCCTGTGTCCATTTAGCACACATGTAGTTTCTTGGGCTTGTTACCATGTCCTATTAGGCACAGGCCAGTCTCCTCTTTTGAAAGCAGAAAGTAAGCTTGTGATGACTGAGGGTTATAAGCCATGTGACAGAGAGAAGGTAAAAGTTCTTTTCCAATTCCTTGCTGGGCCTTGCTGGCTTTGGTGGCATAAGAAGTCCTACTGCCGTGTCTTTTCTGTCAACATAAATTAATTGTAAAGGTATTAGGCTCCTCTCCTTTCTAACACTTAGCTTGGCCCCAGCCCTAACTGATTTGGTAGCTGTATGAACAGTGAATCTGAACTAATATGTTATTTTGGATCAAAGTATCTATGTTAGGTATCTACTACTTCAAAACAACAGACCCAATACTGAATGACTCAGAACAACAAACATTTATTTCATCAAACCAGGAATCTGGGAGTGGCTTGGCCAGGTGTTCTGAGGAGGGTCTTTCACGAGGTTGTAGTCGAGACACTGTCTGGGGCTTTGGTTATCCTTGAGATGGGCTGCGCTTGAAGAATCACAATATGAAGTGGCCGTGGCCTCAAAACCTCATATTCTCCCTGCTGCTGTTGTTTGGAGCCTCAGTTCCTCCTCTTGTAAGAGTCCCCAGAGGCCTATTTGAATGTCTTTGTGGCATGGTTTCCCCATAGTGGATGATACAAAAGAGCATGTGAGAAGGGAGACTGTGCCCTAATCTCATACCAGTATTCTGTCCCTGTGCCCTTCTCTTAGCTGCCAGTGAATCACAAAATAAGGTACACACTTAAGAAGGGGGGAGTTGGGACCCACATTTTTAGGTGCAGGATATCAAAGATTGGTGGATAGATTTAAGAAGTAACGGATAACTCTTTATACGCTGCCCTTTGCAGATACCAGAGCTACATACTAATGAGGCTTCATCCTGTTCAGTGCAGCCTGGGCTTATTCTTTCTGCCTTCCTGTCTTTAGATATGGTAGGAAGGCACATTTATGCTTCTGGTTGATTTTTTTTCATACCCTCCCCTGACCGAGATGCATAACCATCCTTTCTGGTCCGGTACTGGTTCACATAGCAGTCACCTAGCTACTGTTCTTAGCCAAAGGTTTTGCTCCCAGGGTGTCCCTCTGTCCCTCCATTCCCAGTCAGGCACTGGCTCCTCTGCTTTTCTGATTTTTTATTTTGAATATTTCTCCCTGGCAATCCCACTCTTTGTCCTCAGTTAAGTCTCGAGGAGAAGGAGAACAGGAGTAGGAATGGTATTTATAAGGAAGAGTAAAATCTTTTTTTCTGCCTGTGTATTCAGGAGTTGTGATACCCACTATATCCTAGCAACAGTTTGGGAGGTAAGGCAATGCTTTGGGAGAATCAAAGCAAGTCTGACAGTAGCTTCATGACTATTGAAAAGGCCTTTGAAAGACGACAAAACTGCCGATTATATGTCTTTGAATTGGATTCCATGCAAGCCCTTCTTGGAAGAATCCCATGTGCTAGGAGTCTGGGCAGTAATGGGGAGGAAGGAAGGGATCAGGAAACACATACTGCCAAATGTACGAGCAGTTCCTTTGGCAAAGAATGATGTCTGTTTCCCAGGTTAGGTTACTGAAATGGGGCAAGGATAAGCATAGGATCATAATTTTGCTGACTTCTTAGGATGTCATGCCACAGAGGTCTAGATAGTACCTGTGGAGAATGTCACTGTTCAGTGATAAAGTGAAACAGGGAAACATCTTTGTGTAGGTCACAGATGGCAAAGGAGGACAAAGGCCATGTCCTAAATTCCATCTTGTCCAAGGAAGATCTGCTTCTGTAAGACCCTTGGAATGAATGTCCAGTCATTCTAAAGGGCATAGAAGTGGTACTACTGATATTAAGTGACAAGTTTTTCCCATGTATGTGTGTGTGGAGGGGGAACAGAACATATAGACATGTGTGCACCCATGTGGAGGCCAGAAAAATAAGTTCGGTGTCTTTCTCTATGGATTTTCTCCTCGTCTTTTGAGACAAGGTCTCCCACTTGTTCCACTAGGCTGGATGGCCAATGAGTGCCCAAGATTTACCTGTCTCCACCTCTCAATGCTGCGATTACAGGTACATGCAGCCATGCCTGGCTTTTGTGGCATTACCAGGGATTTGAACTCAGGTCCTCTTGCTTATATAGCAAGCACCCTTACTCACTGAACATCTCTCCAACACAAAGTTACACATTTGTAGATCTTCCTAAGCATGTGGGTTGACTTTTCCTGGATTATTGTTCCTATTTTTAAGAGAAGATGGCACTGTATTCTTTTATTATAGTGTCTTCCTCTGCTTGGCTATGATAGACATCAGAATAAGAATGCCTAATAACAATATTTTATCTCTCCATCCAAGGACCTAGAACGGCTGCCCTGTTATTAAGGGCAAAAGTCTTTGAATTTCAAGGGAGTTGTCTTTCTCAAGGTCACACAGTAGTTGGAGGGCAACCCAGATCTGGGATTGAGATCTGCCAGCCTTGGGTTCCCTGTGTACTCCACATTGACTTTTTTGTAATAGATAGAGCTGATAGCCAGAAATTCGTAAAAATTCCCACATCTCTTTCATGGCTTTGAATTTGAAAATAGTGAAATGACCTCTTAGCTTCGCTCGGCATCTTAATCTACAAAATGCGCTAATAGCTGGGTTAATGTGGGCATCAAATGAGAGATGTTAAAGCAGATTTTACACTGGAGGATAATTTATGTACAAGTCATTATACTCTCTTCCCCCTTAGAGCTGTTTAAAGAGTGATGCTGGAGTCTCAACGTCTTGGCTTTGCTCTTACAGGTAGGCTTAGGTCTCCTATGACAGGCCCAAGGGAGCTTCTTTTCCACTTCTGCCGCGTGGGGAGGCAGCAGAAGACCACCAGCTGTGGGACAGGGAAGGTGTCCTAACCAGACACTGCATTTGCTGTCTCCTTAATCTTCTGCTGTCCAGCTTCTAGAACTGTAAGCAACAGGTTTCTATTTCACGTAAGTAAGCTGAAGCATTTTATCGCATCTCAAACAGACCATGACACATATTTCAACCAGCAAGTGATGCGTGCTGGTTGCGTTTGGGGCATTGCGATAAGAACGAGTGTTGGGTTGAGTTGATGATAATTGGACCCCCACCCAGTGCCCTGGTGGTATTTCTTGAGAACTAGGGAGTAACCCTAACAACGGTGACTACAACAGAACAAAGGGCTATCATTGCCTGCCTGAGTCTTGTGCTCTCTCACATTTTTTGGAGTTGAGCAAATGATCACTTTTCTAAAATGTAAGAAATGGCCTGTTTTGAATATTAAAATCTGTGATGGACAAAGAAAAATGTGCTACGATGATTATTTAGTGAAAAATACAAGACTGACCCCGAGTTTCAAGTACAAAGGGAAAAAAACAGGTTCTTTTCCTCATCTAACTTCAGGTAGGAAAGAACAGTATACAATGAAGTAATTGAATAAATAACATAAGATATTTATAAGATGAAATTTTTCTTTATAGAGAGACGGTCTTGAATGTAAATGTGAAATATTTATCTTCTTGCTACTTACCATTGCCGACTTTAAATGCAACTGTCTTCTTTATTATTAATGAAGAAGACAGCACAACACCATCATTCTTGGGATGACTGTACAAATTTATAATCATCTATCATTTCTAGGTGCTTACTTTCATTTTTAGTTTTCTATGCCTCAATATTAAAATTGTTCTCATTTAATGGTTTCTAGAACTCTGCAGAGCTGAGGTGAGCTTCCGACGAGGTTGAACTACCCATGCAGTTGGATCTAAGCCTTATTTAGTGTCAAACTTGCAAAAAAAACCCTTAGTCCACTGCTTCCCACTACCTCATGTGTTGAAGAAGACGGCTAAGCTGAAATGGGCAATGGCAAGTGAAGGAGCTGTGATTAGCACCCAGATAGCCTGTTCTTTTCAACTCTTTCCTTCCATCCTAATGTGCCTCACACTCAGCCTCTTC
Organism: Ondatra zibethicus; assembly: GCA_004026605.1. NCBI lineage: Eukaryota > Metazoa > Chordata > Mammalia > Rodentia > Cricetidae > Ondatra > Ondatra zibethicus. The sequence continues at coordinate 4,295 of PVIU01001674.1, forward strand.
CCCCAGCACCGCATTTTCTCTTCCTCTTGCTGCTTCTGCTTCACCTTCTATATACCAGTAGAGACAGTGGGAAGACAGAAGTTAAGCTCAATGGATTTAGTTTTGGAAAATATTTTGAAATGCCTTACGCATTTTTTTTCAGCCCATGGAATTTGCATTGGCATCACCCCCTGCTTATCTAACCATCTTATTCCCTATGAGATAATATTACAAATTCCTGTAGCCATAACCTCAATTTCCCCCCCAGAGTGAGCAGTTCCTGTAAAGTGGGAGAGAAAGAAGGATGAAAAGCTAGCACAGTTTCACATGGAAGTTGGTTCACACAGCTTTCCTTTCCTCCAAATTGTTTGTAATCTGTAGTCACCTGGGCTTATTTTCAAAGCTAGAATGGGTGGAAGTCAGGCAGTGGTGGTGCACACCTTTAATCCCAGCACTCATGAGGTAGAGGCAGGTGGATCTCTATGAGTTTGAGGACAGCCTGGTCTACAAGAGCTAGTTCCAGGACAGGCTCTAAAGCTACAGAGAAACCATGTCTTGAAAAACAAAACTAAACTAAACAAAAAACAAAAAAAGAATGGGTAGTAGGATGCAGAATCATGTCTCCAAGCAGAACATTTGAAAGCTGGTGCTCCCAGAACCAGGCAGAGTGTTGTAAATACAGTTTAAGTGAAGCTGAGAAAGGACATGAACGGCAGAAAGAATAGAGTCAATAAGCAGAGGACAGGTGAAATCTTGGCTCATGTCCAAATGTTGCCTTTTTAATTCTGTTTGCCATTGGCTGGCCTCTGGGTATTACTGCCTATTTTTAAATCAGACAACAAACACGTAGCAAATACTGTGCTGGAGCCTGGGCAAAGCAGTGGAGGCTATATACCCTTGTACTCCTCAAAGGAGTTACCTTCATCACATCAGACACTAAGACATGGAGACTTTATGTTACTCTAGAAACCTGAGCTCCACTTCAAACTTGTTGATTTGTCACTCTGAGGAGGCAGGGTCAGGGCTCTGATGTTTAAGGACATCCGGGCCAATCACCCTGATGTTTGAAGAACGCAAATGAGAGAACATTAGATGGTCCCTGGTTAGAAGTGGAAGGGGCGGCTGTGTGAATGCTCATTGTTTTAGAACTGGCCCTGTCACAGGTCAGAAAATATTTGCTTCTGTTCATTCCACCAGTCGAGACCAAATGCCATAGTCTAGTTTGCTTATAAAAGCAGAGCCTCACTTTTTCTACTTCTAGAGGACATCATCTCCAACATCAAGATGCTCACAGACTTGTTTAGCAAGAGCGTGCCTTCCAGCTCATAGATGGTGCCGTTTCATGGTACGCACAGAGTGAAATGGGTAGAGAATCTTTGCAGACTCCTTAATAAATGCAACAATGCTGAACATGAAGGGTTTAGTCCCCTCCCAATGGCATTCGCCCAGAGTTTATAGCCATGGGGGTTAGGATTTTGAAGGGATATAACCTTCAGTCCTGTCCGTGACTCTGTCTGACATGATGTTGGGTGAAAACAGCTCTTACTGCTCTATGGAGTGTGCCTTAGAAAGCTGGCTTAGAGAACAGGTTTCAGAGCCTTTTTAATACAGAACAAGAAGACTAATATTTTGGAGAGAAAGGAAAGAGTGACTTTTGTATGCTTCTTAATGCATATGCACAGCATTGGATGGATTTATTACAGAACTCAAGAACCTAACGAAGATTAAGAAATTACGGATCGTGATGCTTAAAATAGTTACCACTATTTTTTTCGCTTGAAGCAAAGCAATCTGCCAGGCAGGTGAGATTTCTGAAATGGTGACAGTGAACTATCCAAGAGCCTGGGATGCTATTCCTCTGCCAGTAAATATCCATGCACTTCTGATGAATATTTTAAAATTTACCTAGCAACATGCAGATAAGAAGAACTGGGGGAGTAATCTCCTGATGTCCTTCTCTCTTTAGGCTGCTCATAGAACATAAGCTCGGAACTGCCCTACCCTTACACTGCTCTTCATCTGCAGAATCGAGCCAGCACCCAAACCAATGCTTTTTTTTTTTTTTTTAAGGTTGTGGGTTTTACTTTGTTTTTGAAATCAGCTACAGCTAGCTATGAAGGATAAAAAAAAATCATCCTGGGTATTTTTAAAACCTGTGTAATAACTTCTTTCATCAGAATTTTTAAAATGTTTTTCTTCCCTTTGCTATGAATGCCATTACATCATGATCAGAGAAAGGGGTTAAATCTAATGAGTAGTGTGCACAGTTGAAAATAGCACAATTGTGACTACATGTATTGTGTGACACTGACCAGAACTATATGCAGATTCTCTGTTTCTTAGGAGGAGTAGTGTTTGCAACAAGGAAATCTGCAGGAGTCTGTTGATGTCCTTGTGGCTGGTGCTATATTTGTCTTCCTTTCTTGTGCCTCCTGTTGTATTTATCTCCACTTCTCATCCTACTATAGTACAAAGTTTGTAAGGGCAATGGCTCTTTGACATCTCAACATTTTCATCTGTGCCCTGCTAGTAGCGATGGGTAATACATTAAAGACATCGGAGGAAAAAAAAATCGCATGGCCTGCTCTACAGATACTCTGTCTATATGGTTTGACTGGAAGGATGCTTCGTTAGTTAGACTTTCTGTCCTGTGTCAGACATATGAAAAAATTAACATATGAAATCAGACATATGAAAAACTCTGGGTTTATTTTGACTTCTGACTTTTTTGTTGCTCATGGCAGTGGTCTCACAGGGGAGTAGAGCAAGATGCAGCATGAGCAGGGAGTGGATGCCCTTCTTACTTTTCCCTTTTACTCCATCTGGGTCCCCAAACTGTGGAACGCTGCCATGTTCATCTAGGGCAGAGGTCTTCCCTCTTTGTTAGTCCTCTTGGGCGACACACTCGGATACAGCCAACCTGTCTTTGTTTTTTCCTAACAGAAAGCATCTGTTAAAGTTCCATACAGGACTCAAGCATGGAATGGAGACAATAGCAGGAGGGAGAGATGCGGCAAGGATCGACATACCTTGAGGGTACCTTGTGGGAGAGATGGCTGGAAGCAATAAGATCAGAACAAAGAGGTATAGTTTGCATTTTTTTTTCTAACATTCCCAAAATGAGGAAGGAGGATTGGAAAAAGTAGAAAATCTTGTGTGAGACATTTAGAAATGCCAGTGTGCAGCCAGGTGGTGGTAGCACAAGCCTTTAAGCACTCAGGAGGCAGAGGCAGGGGGATCTCTGTGAGTCCGAGGCCAGCCTGGTCTTCAGAGTGAGTTTCAGGACAGCCAGGGCTGTTACACGGAGAAACCCTGTGTCAAAATGAAACAAGACAAAACATAAATAAATAAATAACCAAATAAATAAAATGCCAATGTGCAATACAGTTCCCCAAGAGTTGGCTGTCTTCCGTGTATAACCCAGCAACCACACTCAGCAGAACCGAAGACAGCTGTAGTCTCCGGGAGAAAGGGATAACCTGTGAGAATGTCCATCCTTTCTCAGCTCACCAAGAATTGTTTATTTTGTACATAAAAGGGTTTTCCGAAAGGTAGTCACTTTGCTTAAAATCCTTTGGAAGATTTCACCAGGATAGAAAACCAGAGAGATATCCAGGGCAGGCTGGGGGTGACTGGTGATGATGATCACGATAATGATGAGGGTGCCGGTGACAATGCTGGTGACGACAATGACAACAATAACATTCTCACGACTACAGTTATACCAAATTGTCCGCACGATGACGGCAATGACAACGGCAACGATGATATTCTCACGACTACAGTCATACCATTGTCCGCAGAGGTAGGCGCTGACGGCGTTGATAGCAATGCGCAATGTGTCCCAAGATTCCTCCCCAGCGTTCATAGCAATGCACGATGCGTTCCAGGATTCCTCCCCAGCGTTCATAGCAAGGCGCAATGCGTCCCGGATTCCTCCCCAATGTTCATAGCAAGGCACAATGCGTCCCAGGATTTCTCCCCAGCGTTCATAGCAAGGCACAGTGCGTCCCAGGATTTCTCCCCAGCGTTCATAGCAACGCGTTCCGGGATTTCTCCCCGCGGTGGCCCCCACACCCGTGACATTCTTCAGAGTCCCTTCCATAGCTTGCAAAGGGTGTAGATATAAAGAGTTGGCAGTAATTGCTTCTGGTTTTGTCCTTCAAATTTCCTCATTGGGGGTGTCTGGAGTCAAACGAAACAGGTGATTTTAGACCTCACATTCCAGGACAGATGCGCCAATAAAAGACGCCATGGCTTTTGTCAAAGACACAATATTTTTTATGAGTTTTTCTGATACAAGGTAGACTTTTCTTTGAGTGTAGAAACCGAAAGCTGTTCGGAAGCTAGCCCAGTTGCCTCTATGGAGTTTTAACAGGGCAGGTAAGAGTGAGAAAAAGAAGGGCTGGGAGATTCTGGGTGCAGCTGCCGTGTTCCAAGGTCTGTCAGCATTTCCATTACCGAAGCCTCGGGGGGCTGTGATTTAATGTAACTATAAAAATTTACTCTCTGAATTTAAAGTTATTGCCTTGCTACTTACTTTGCTGATATTTTAGGTTTTTTTGAGGAGAGAAAAGGGTGTGTTTTCTTCCTGTGTTAAATTAGAAGAGAAAGAGAAAGCATACTTTATTTTTTCTTCTATTTTTGAGAGACCCTTGAAATAAAATAATAAAATACAGACTCAGATTTACACGTTTTTTCCCTTCTATTTCTACGCAGCACTCTTACACTGTATCCTCATTTTCTGCCTTCTAGAATGTATGTGAGTATGAAATCTATTGTCATTTATATTATTGCTCTCTTTCAAGCTATTACTCTGTGCTAAACAAATATTTGCTACTGCCTAAAATCATGATGCTTTCGGCTCAGGCAGAGAAAGAAGAACAAAGAACTCTCTACATATTAGTGAGTCTCATTTTTGGGAGAAACATCCAGCTTGCTTTATGTTGATACGTTAGATTATAAACCCCAAGAGTAACCTCATGTGTATAAACACACTTAAATGTAAAACACAGCACAATGTCAGGAAAGCTCATAAGTCTTCAAAAATAGCGACCTTCTTTGATGCCTGCTTTCTCCCTTTAACCTGCCTTCCCTTTCCCCTAATTGAGATCCACAAAGCAACCTGTACCAAGAGATGCTGGGTAATGGTTCTTCAAAGACGTCATGTTCTAACCCTTTGAATATGTAAATGTGTTACCTTATATGGAAAAGAAGCACGGAAGCTGCAGATGAGATCCAGGCTGTTGATCTGCTGACATTAGAAAAAGAAGACCCGCATGCTTTGTGTGTGAGTCAAAGGTAATCAAAGTGCAGACTCAAAACAGGTAAATGGAGTGCAGTGCAGGGACTTAACCTCTCCCGCTGGCTGGGAGAGGAGGACGGGACTACATGGCCAGGAAAGTGGGTAGTATCTAGAAGCTCAGCAGCTCAAGGAAATGAATTATCCCATAACCCACAACCTCTCAAGTTTAGACCAGAAAGATTCGTCTTGGACTTCGGATATCTGGCATTTTGAAACAATTAAATTATTTTGTTTTAAGCTGCTAAGTTTGTGGTAACGTGAACACCAGCAATATTAAACTAAAATACAAAGTAGACACAGAATGTATTACTCAGTTTCCTTTCTACAGAGGGATTATTTGACCAAAGAGAGTCAAATACATACTTCTACATACCCAATGAACAGTGTCTTGATGAAGGAGACATGATTAATTTCTTGATTTTTTTTCCAAGCCTATAAACATAGATCTTCAACATTGTATGTGCTACCACAGGGAGGATCATAGACTGAGCCTCTGGCTCTCAACTCTGACTGCTCTGAGGAAAGGCTAGTGCAGCTGTTTGAATTGTGAGTTCCTTTTCTCATAAGATGGCATTTTAAATCGACTTAACGGCTGATAGACTATTGTTACCAAACAGCTTCAAGTGTTTGGTAGACGTTTTCTCAAATTGATTTTGCTAATTCAACAAACAGAACCTGTAGGAGAAGAGAGAAGATTTTTCACTGATAAGTTTGGTAAGATTCACTCTTTTAGGTAGGGAACACAATTTTGGAAACCTTGTATTTGCCGCCATACACTTGACAAATTCCCAGTTCCTTAGGACTCTTATACTAGGAATAGGGTTTCCTGGAATCATATAAGGTTTCTCTGCCAATAGTTAGAAGATCTGATAATCCAGCAAATTAATAAATACTCTCCATGTTGCCAGCTGAAGCTTCCTCAAAATCATTTATAAGTCAAAGATCCATGAAAGTCTGAAATAGATCAATAGATTTTAATGCAACAGCAGAGAGAATACTTGTTGAACTGAACTCTGATTCTATGTTGCAGCTAGCCTTTAAGAGACCACCACTTGCTGCGTTTCATAACGCCAAATAATTTCCGGTTGTTTGTAAAAGCTACTAAAATTCTCTTTTCTTTCCCAAGGATATGCTCTATGTGGGATATGCTCTATGTGAGATTGGATTTTCTTCACATACTTCAGAATGTATTACAGCAGATTGGATGCAGAAACAGGTATGAGAATCCAACTGTTCTCATGAAGTCAGACTTCTAAGTAATTTGCAAAGATGCAAAATGGTGCCAATCTTCTTTTGCATTTCTATTTTGTCATTTCTAATAAAATACTTTAGTTATGTTAATGCATAATCAGCTTGTTATTTTTACATAATAAATATTTAAATGCTTCCTAATTAAACATTTGAATGTAGTAAGTATTAATAGACAAGACTCACCATGCACATAAGCCTTCTGGAGCACCCAATAAATTAAAGACCGTAAAGGGGACCAGAGAGCAAGAGGGTGAGACCGGCTGACACAGGCAGTCGACGGACAGAGCTGCAGGCTTTGGTGGACGGTGAAGAAGTGACGTCTGAAAACGGTCTCTGTCACAGCCCCCACAGTGTCATCATGTTAACAATGTCTTGCCCCTCACAGTGGCAAAGTTCAAAAGGTCTTGAGTGTCTGGATTGGTTAGAGTGGGTAAAACCAGAGCTCTCATTTACTACTAATGGTAGACTTTCTGTGTCTTTGCTCGTGCCAGCAAATTGGTATCCTCCCCCTTAACCAAAGCTGCGTTCCACCACCCAGTAATTGCTCATCTTTGTGGCTCAGAATCAGCACTCCAAGGTGAATGGGCAAAGATGGCCATCGCTAGACTGCCTTGTAATAGTGAAACAAACTGAGCCCTGGATGATAGATAATTAGAACTTGACACCTTTTACAGAACACGATCTCACTTCACTGTGAAAGAAGCAACAACCGCTCTTTAAACGTGTACAGAGCCTTAGAAGCATGCTACTGAGTGAAAATGGAAAATTTAATATGTACGGCATTATATCATCTATGGAAAAGCCGAAGGCTTACTCACAAAACATGGGAGTTTTGTTAACTACATGAAATTTAACTTTAAGTAAAAAAACAAAACCAAGTATCAGAGACTTCATATCATCCAAACTAATTATAGAGAGTTTTGAGGGGGAAAAACCTCTCATGAGCTCCCCTTGGGGTAAGTAGTCTAGTCAACAAGGAGGGGCTTCAACTTTATCTGTAACACTTAATTTCTTTTATGAAGCGAAAAGGACAAAATTCCAGAGCTATAAGTTCTAAGTGGCAGGTGCTTAATGTCTGTCTCACTAGTACTTGTTAAAGATAAAAAAATTAAAAATTAAAAAAATGGCTATTGGAATCGTCCAAAAGGGGATACGAAAAGTCAAGAGGCAGTGTGCTCGTGGCGCTCACGCTCGGGGGGGGGGGGGGGGGGATATTTATGCTTCTCTTGGGCGGCCTCCAGAGACCCTGAAGGAGTGGCTGGACTCTGATTGACTTCAGATCCCATGGTGCTTTGCTTTGGTGGGAAACCAGAAGATGGTTCACAGGTTCCTGTGTGGAACCCTGAACACTCCAGTACAAAACCAGGTCCAAGGTACGCTGCCTTCTAGAACTTGGTGAAGCGAGATTTTTGTCTAACAGAACCTGTACTTCAGTGGGGCCCAACATAGAGATTTCTATCTGCTTAAGAGAATCCCATTTGGATAATTTCTCCAGCACTGTGGAGGTTAGAATGATCCATTAGATGTGTACAGAATGGACTTAAGATGTAGGAGTTATTGCTGAAATGAAGCATGAAACTTAATATACAACAACCATTATTTCTGAGGTTTTATTTTTTTTTAAATGTGGTCTGTTTTAAATTACTTTCAAAGCAGGCTTTTTAGTAGGAGACTTATAAACTAGAAAGTGAATGACATTGTACTTACACATCTCAATCTTGTAAGTACTTGTCACATGAAGCATTCGGGATGCAGGGGAGAAGAGGTGGTTGATGGACAGAGCCCACAGCCGTGGCATTACAACCAGAGAAGCTATAGGAAGTGACCCACGTGGGCCTTGTTCATAGTGAAAGGAGGCAGTTCTTGGGTCATAATGGAGAGATGGAGCAAGGAGCTGGTGTGACGCTAGGTAGGGAAAGCCCTCCTGGGTAGATACATCCCAGAGGCTCGAAAAGCAAGGTGATTCCATTTGCCCATGTGCTGGATGGCTCACTCTGGGACTTGTGTTTTTCTGCTGAGTTTGGAGGTTAATTCGGGAAGAACGGATTGAGCTGGCGATGGAGAGTGACTCATGGCAGAGGCCTGACTCCTGCAAATGAGTTGGGAAATCTGAGCAGTGTGAAATATAGCAGGTGATGGCTAGATCGCTCAGGGGCGGTTATTGTTACTAGAGGGCGTGAGGCGCTCTTTGTCTATTTATAGCACACCATTCTGAGTTTGCCCAACTCCCACCTCCACCCTGAAATCAGGCTGAAGTGCAACTTGTCTCGGTGAAGTTGCTGAGGGGATTCCTACAGAACTTCACGTTATTCACATTTCAGTGACATTTTCTCTCTGAAGGAACAAGACTTCTTATAGCCAGCTGTCAGAAAGTGACACTGAGATATGCTCCAAGAAAGGCCCTGGATACTTCGGGGTTTATCTTTTTGGGTTACAGTCAAGCCAAAGTAGATTCTTCTCTAAGCCTCTGTCTCAATTCCCCATGTCAAGCTACCGCCCGCACCCCGAAGGACCTTTTGTAATTTATCAGAAGGACCTTTGCTTATCTTTAATTATTCTGTCTTTTTGGCTCAATGCTGAGATGGGTTTCCTGTTTTTTAATTAGTCCAATCATTCACTTACTTAGTAAGTACTGAATATCAGACTAGGTGCAATTAAAAATAAAACTTGTCCTCAAGATTTTCATCTGGTGAAAGAGAACATTAAAATCTGGAAATAGTCTCTAGATTGAAGAAAACAAGCAGGGCTGTGTTTACCAAGAGCAAAGGGTCCTTAGAGGAAGATGTTCAGTGGTCTATTATGGGCATAGGGGAAGCCGGTCTAAGAGACTCGGAACAGAGGCTACAGGACAAAGGTATGCAACTGACCGGGTTTATGATGGTCTTAAATATTTGTTCAACATTTGTTTACTGGAGAGAATAAGCCCCACGTAATCCTCTTCTCTATTGCCCCAGTGAGTCACGCAGCCCGCAGCCCAGGGCCCCAAGCTTGTGTGCCCTATTTAGCAGGATACAAGCTATGTGGTTACCTGAGCCTGTTGCTCTCCTTGAAGACAGGCTAGCTGTGGCATTCACTGGATCCCTGGCACTCCTCCTCGCTACTGAGTGGCTTTATTAAATCATTCCTCCTTAACACCTACAGTGCTGTTTCTGAATGAAATCCTAGTAAATACAGTTTGCCCCATCTCCCTTATATTTTTGAGCGTCACTGGGTAGTTGCCATCTGGCCTTCTTCTAACTTTGGGAAGAAGCAACACTCTGAGCAAACTGTTTGGAGACTGGAGAGGTTGGAAGTGACATCCCAGGGTGCAAGGTACCATCTGCAGTAGAGAAGAGGGAAAGATGCAAGGGGAGAGGCAGAAGCTTGGAGACGTTCCTCCTTCAGCGCTGAGGAGAAAACCCAGGGTTTTAGGAATTGTAGGTCTGCGCCCTACCACTGAGCCACACACCCATGTGCTGGAAAGCTACTCAGTCTAATGGAGAACTGGCACTTTCGTAAGTCAGAGCAGGACACTAAGGCTTGTGAGCCAGGATTCTGATTTATAGAATTAGATTTGTGTTTTTCAAATTCTTTTTTTTTTTTTTTTTTTTTTTTGGTTTTTCGAGACAGGGTTTCTCTGTAGCGTTGGAGCCTGTCCTAGAACTAGCTCTTGTAGACCAGGCTGGCCTCTAACTCACAAAGATCCCCTTGCCTCTGCCTCCTGAGTGCTGGGATTAAAGGTGTGCACCACCACTACCCAGCTTCAAATTCCTTTTTATTTAACAGAGGAAATGGTGGATTTTAAAGTATAGATCTCTTGTCTCATTATATATTTATAAAAATACATTTCTATTGTTTCAAAATTTTCATTTCAATCATGACTGTAGTTGTGGTTAATATTTTGATCAGTTGTGTCCATTTCTATTTCTGTGGTTGTGTGTATGAGCACATATATGTTGTGATCACATGACATATGAGACCTGTTTTCAGTTTTTATACATAACAGTAATGTACCATATAATTAAAATCTTTCATAACTGTATTTTTTATTGTATTAGAATAAAATTTCATCAACATTCTTCTATTATTGGGCATTTGGTTTATCATACATTTTTCTGTTATTGACAGTCATAATTAATAATATTCACTTGGAAGAAATATGATTTGGAGGAAAAGGTTATGTTGCACCATTATCAAATGATTGAAAATATGCTAAAGACAGGAGGAAATAGCACTGGTTCAAGGTCTGAGCTGGGCAGTAAGTAGTAAGGGAAAGGAACGCTCAATGGGATTATTGTTTTTCCCAGGCTTTGATTTCTTCAAGATTCCAAACAGGTTTTCTTCTTAGTTCCCACCTAGCAAGCCCCAGCCTCTGTTTGTTTAGTGGATGACTGAGTGAGGGAGGGAGGAAGCACATGTGGACTTTGACATTTCTGTTGCCAGAGGACCATCCCATCACGCCCATTGTAAACAGCCTTCTAAGGGCCAGGGAGGAGACTCAGTAGCTAAGAACTCTTGCTGTATTCACATGAACACCAGAGTTTGAGTCTCCAGCATCCAGAAAAATCTGACATAGGTTCCTATAACTGTGTAGAAAAGGGGGTCGTCAGAGACAGGAGGATCAACGGAGTTTGAGGTCCATCCAGCCAAACCAAAAGCAGTGAGCTCCAGGTTCATTGGCGCTCCATGTCTCATGGAGGATAGTGTTAGACCAGAACACCTTGTGTCCGCCTCTAACCTTCACATGCACACTTACCAATAGACAGACAGACAGACCCAGACAGATACACACACACACACACACACACACACACACACACACACCTAGAGAGAGAGGAAAGGAGGGTCTAACTCAGTTGCTCATTCTTAGAAATACTGCCAAAACTCTCTTGGGACACAAATTCCCTCGGTTGAGTCTTTAGTATTTGTTTATTTTCCAAAGTGGAGCTCATAAAAGCTAAAGTTCAGCAAAGAGGTTAATGTATTTAGCTTTCTTTTTAAATGCATTACTTATTACTTATTTATTTTTGGCCAATGAGCAAGTACTCATAAGAGTTCTCTCTGTGCATCACACTGTGCTTGCTGCTTTAGCAAGAAAGGTGTACCTTCTGCCTTCTTCATAGCTTACAATTTAGTTGAGAAGTAAAAGCTGATACCCAGATAAAAAGGTGTATGATTTAGAGTTATATTTATTCAAGAATACATTTACTACCTACAGAAAAGAAGTAAGAAATATGATAGAGCATTAGTAAGCATAGTAGAAAACAAAGCCAATTTTTTGAACTAGATGGAGCTTTTGTGATTTTTGCCTAACTCTGTAAAACGGAGGCAGAAAACAGCTGGTTCCCACTTGCTGTGCAGTGGCTCTTGTTTTAGTTTTCTATGATAAATGAACATCCCTATATTCACCCTGCATTCTTAGCTGCACCCTGACTTGCCCAGGCAGTCTCAGAGACAGACAGACCTGACCCTAAAACTTGTGAAATACATGTGAATAATCAATATTTTCTGTTGCGATGATTTGACTCTGGGAAACAGTGCTTAGGAGATAATTGAGCTAATGAGGTTATATTAGCTGTTGGCTTAGTGGGAGTGATGGTCCAATAATCTGATTCCTACTGTCTCTCAGATAACCTAGCACTTAAAGATAATGCCACTAACGAAATGTTAAACTGGAATTCTCAAGGGTGTTCTCAAGAGTGTGATAAGTCCTCACTGAGCAGGGTGATTGTTTAGCATGAACTCATCAGAGTTTCTTCACTTGCGCGCCAGGGATAGAATTCAGGAATCCTGTGGGATGGGATCAAAAGGTGACCTTTTGATCATGAAACTTTTCATTTGTGTTTTTTTTTTTTTTTTTTGGTTGTGATTCCAAGAAACCAACCATAGTGTTTGCAGTACTTCCGCTGTGTCAGTCGCTGATATCCCAAGGCTGTTTTTATGGCAATTTTCTCCTATTTCATCAAGTTGGGTTTGGTCAGCACTATAAGGGGGATGTATGGTAATCGTCAGTAGATATCGTTATTTAATGCATTGAAAAAGTACAATACTATATCATCAGTTTGTCTTTAAAATATTTTAATATTAGTAGCTATATATACGTTGTCTACTTTATATGCTTGTCTTTTATTTTGTACTTTTAAAAGTATAAGCATGAGAAAGCAACACAAAGTAGAGAAAAAGACCTGGATTTTAAAAAAAAGTCTGGGGAGTGCTGTTTAGGATGAGTACCTTGGGCCTTCTTTCCTTATGGAAACACTGCTATTTGCAATACAAATTCTTCCTGCTTTTCTGACACAAGGGGATCCCAGCACCAGCCCCTTTCTATGGGGGAGAACTTGGACCGGTTCTGCTGTCAGTTTATACAGTGAGATCCTCACCATATGCAACTTTCAAGGCTGGAAAGATGACATGCCGCCAAAATGGCTGGGAAACATGGAGAAGCAGAGAGCTTGTGGCTGGACCACCATACAAGGAGAAGTGACTTCTGCAAAAATCCCGTCATACTACCGGCTGCTGCTCTCCCTCCTTGGCGCCACTACTGTGAGACACACACATAATACCAATGACATTTTATACAAATAAACTAACAAAACCCGAGTGCGGGAGGCAGTCTGTCTGGTTATTTGGCTTGGTAGAGGGATGCGATTAGATGAGAAAGGGAAACACACAGTAGGGACAAAGACCACTTCCCCTCTCCCTGTGGGCAGGGCCCACTGCCAGTGTAGCCGTGGCCTCCAGACTGCAGGGAGCTCAGCTTTGATTAAATCTGGTTCTGATCCTGTGTTCTGAAAGCTGGTGAAAGTGAAAGAGGTCCTCAGGGCTTTGGTTTGCTGTGGCTCTGTGACAGCACCAGGCTAGGAGAAGGGAAATGAGCATGGATAGAATCTGGCAGCTCTGGAGCCTCTGGAAGGCAGTTTGTAGAATGCAGCAGGGGAGGCAGAGTACAGAGGGGCTCTTTCGGTTTTCCTTATGTCCTCAAAGCTAAGCTGAACAGTCACCAGGGAGAAAGTGCAGATTCCATTCTACAAAAGCCTTTGCAAAACTGGCTCTCAGGGTCATGGTCTTGGGTGGCTGTGCTGTGTCCGCCAGAGCAGGGGTAGAGTTTTAGGCCCAATAATAGGCCTGTTTCAGATGGCATTGCTTTCCCTAGGCTCTAAGAATGAAAATTTGAGAAGAAAACCTTCCTTTTTTTTTTTTCCCGTGGCCTGAGCAGGAAAAACAGACAGCAGAAAGGAAATTTGTATGTTTGAAGTGTAAGCATCTAGGTTGTTGGGCATCATTGTACAACAGGTAACTTCTCAAGCTGCACACCTCCTACAGGTTGCTTGTGGCGGAAGTCTTCACGGAGATGCCTTGTCTTCATCATCATCATGGCTGCTGGAATGGATGACTTTAGAAGACTGGAGAACCTGAAGCCACACCCCTTATCTCGCAGCCACATCTCTTGATCCCAGAGGGAGAATTGCTGGTGAATTCCTGCACTGGTTTGAATGTAATCAAAAGGAAACGAATAGATATTTCCTAGTTCTTGGGAACTTCATGTCGGGACACTTTGTATGTTCTTAGAGGCCTCAATTTAACAGACTCTTGTTGGTTACAATTTTTTTCTGTAATCTTAATTTTGGGGGTAAAAATTAAAATGCCAATCAAATACTTACTGGTGCTTTGTTAAGAAACCAATCTTGATGAAATTATTTGGGATTAGTGGGAAAGTCTCCTTAATCTCCTATAAATGCTATCTCAGGACCAAAATTTATGAGTGTGATTAACATCCATAAATAATCCAAGACACATTAAAACCTCAAGTAATGAAAGAGCCAGAAATGTTTAAGAACAATAAATTTGAAACTTAGTTTTTCTTGCTTAAGTCTCATTATTAAATCTCATGTTGACCACGCTGATTGAATTTTACCCGTCTTTAGAAAAATATCTTAAGTTTCGCTGAACTACTTGCCTGATCATGCGCCGGTGACATCCCACTTCGCAGGAAAGATGGTATATGTAAACTTTAGTTTATTTTTTTTTTACGGACTGAAAAGTAAGTTTATGTTTATTTTCCAATGGATCTAATATCCACTTCATTCTACATGTGCTTTGCTTGATTACTCTGAAGAATAGGAAAAAAAACTCAACTACGGAAAGATCCAACTTGCTGACAAAATGAAATTTTTGCTTTAGGAAAAGTTTGTGGCATGTAAACACGCAGGTGAAGCGTGCTGTGTGCAGTTGAGGGATCCGAGCTCTTTCTTCCTTATGTGGCAAGCAATGAGGGGCTAGGCAACTGTGCTTAGGGTGTCAGAGCATGGAATTCTCATGAACTCTGAAAACAGAGTTTCTGTAATATAGCAGTTTAGCCACTGGGTCTGGGCCAGAAGTGGTATGAGATTTGTTTATTATTTTACTTTGCTTCAGATTTTGCAGAAATATTATTCATAGCTCTGGATATTCTTTTGCCATCCATGTAACATCTCTTTCAACCCCATTATTTGATATCTGTGACAAACTGAATCATAAAAATCAAATGCAAAACGTTCTTGTTTATCCCTCTGGACAGAGAGAGCAGAGTGCAGCTCAGTGATAGGAGACAGCGTGCCACATTCCTCTTTGCAAAAAGTACAAAAGCACATACTTGTAATGCTTGAAAACATATGTGCACCACATTAGAAACATTAAGGCTGGAGGATTAATAGAACCTTTAAGTTTATGAACAATGTGAAGATAAGCAGAAGGTGCAGAAATTAAATGAAATAGTTATAACCGTATCTGACGGCGCTTGTAACTCCAACGAGGTCTGAGCTCACATTCAGATCTCGTTTCTTTTCTAAAGCAGTCTTCCAGATAACTGAGCTGAGGTGTTGTGCCATGGTATCCTGGGTATGCCCTTTGTATATTGCTTTCCGTGGCCTAAAGGCATGTAGCTCTGTTTTCTTCCTTTGGAAACCAGCCATTTCTTTCCTAAGTCAAACGAATGCATCAAGATTGATAATAGTGTCAGAACTCAGAAAGAAGGCTTCTAAAATGAATTGAAGGGGAATATGTGAGTTGGGGAGATAATTGTTTCAGGCATGTAGCAGAACAAGTTTTCGGGCTTCAGGTGTAGAAAGAATGGAAAGATCGCCATGTCTGAATCACAGGGAGCTGTGGAAGGGCAGTTATGGGAACTTGATCATGCCAGAACTGTGCTACAGTTTAAGAATTTTAGATTTTAGGGGCTGGAGAGATGGCTCATTGGTTAAGAGCACTGGCTCCACTTCCAGAGGTCCTGAGTTCAATTCCCAGCAACCACATGGTGGCTCACAACCATCTGTAATGAGATCTGGCGCCCTCCTCTGGCGTGCAGGCATACATGGAGGTAGAATGTTGGATACATAATAAATAAATAAATCTTTAAAAAAAATAAAGAATTTTAGATTTTATCCATTGCACATATGCATGCACATACACACAATGTGTTCTATTTCTCTGGATAATTTGGACTAATATAGCAAGTCACTGCAAGGTAATCACACAATATATTTTAAGTAGCAAAGAAGATTCCAAATCCGAGAAAAATCTACCAGAAGAAGAAGCAAGAATAAATGACGAAGTCTTACTGTTTTTCTGCAGAATACAACCAGGGTAGGCAGCTTAAACTCCAGGTAAAGAACCAAAGGTAAGGAAAGTTGTTATATTTCAGATATATTTTGTCGGCAACACAGCCTGGACTTGCAGATTCTTGGCTAAGAAGATAAAGGAGAAGAAAGTACTGAGTTTAATGCCAAGATTTTGGGGTGGTAAAATTTTCTGGGTGGAAAGAATGTCATTTAAGAATTGGGGAGGGCTGGATTTGGAGCAAATTGGAGTGAGAAATCAAGATTTGATTCTAAAAATTATATAGTTGAAATATTTTTGAGAAATTAGAGTGGAACTGTGAAGTAATTATTTGGATACAAGGTATTTTGGTTTGCTTTCTGTTGGTGTTGTAAACACTGTGACCAAAAGCAACAGGAAGAAAGAAAGGGTTTACTTGGCTTAGACTTCTTGGTAACTTCTAGACAGGAACTGAAGTAGAAACCATGGAAGATGACTGCTAATTGACTTGCTCCCCCTTGCTGGTGCTTGGCTTGCTTTCTGATATAATTCTGGACCACCTGCCCAAAGGTGACATCACTCATAGAAGCCTGGGCCTTCCCACATCCATCAACAATCAAGACAATTCCCCATAGAGATGAAATACAATCTGGACAATCCCTAAACTGAGACTCCTTCAGTTGACCCATCAAGTAGATAGCTGAAGCTAATTGGGACACAATTTCTACACAAGATATATAAGTTGAAAACTCACTGACATGCAGATGCAGTTTGAAGCTGTGTGAGCATATAACACTTTACTGATGGTTTTAGTAAGAAAGGAAGAAGGGCTGTGGATTCAGCTCAGCTGTGCTCAGCCAGCATGCACCTTACAGCTCTGGGTTCGAGCACATATCTGCAGTTCCAATACTTGGAAAGAGGAAGTAGTAGGAGAATCAGAATTTGCAAGCATCCTTGGGAGTATGTTTAAAGATGCAGGCAAGTGTCAGAGCAGCCTCTCTGACAAGCTGGTAAGGTGTGGTACTTCCAGCGCCAGTCAGTGTGAAATGCCACAGTGCAGGGTTACAGTTTGCGAGATGAAATTTCTAGAAGCAAAGAGCGGATACTGTGTTATTTGTCAAGAAGAACGTTCTACTGGTAGATCAGCCTTGATCTGAGTGAAAAAGAAGGCCAGGACATGAGGGGCTTGCTCCATAGGGAGAGGTCACAGCACTTACAAGAATTGAAGAAGACTATGTGCTGTTTGAATCAGTTCAGGGAAAACAATAGTCCCCTCTGTGCACACTGGCTCTACCCACTTCACCTAGGAGGATCTAGGTCTCCCCCTTTGCCCCCCACTAACTGCTCTATATCCTTACTTATTTAACTGCTGTAGGGTGGCATTAAATTATATGGATCTCTCAATTTGGAATTTGGCCTGGCTAAGTTCTAAAGTTTAGGAGCCAAAGTAACAATGTTCATATTATTGTACTAGATAAAAAGATGTTATAGTTTTAAGGCAGAGGACTGAGTGAACCAAGTCTGTTTTTCTTGCCCAATTCAGTTGCCAAGTCTTAATTCATTTCTGTAAGCAAGCAATTACTTTTCTCTAGTGTCAGAATTATGCCTTAGAATTGCCACCACTGAACTCCAAATGCCTCAGCTTGTAGTGTAGATGCTGCCGGTTCTGTTGTCTCTACCCATCCTCAGCTTGTGATGCCCGAAGAAGTGGATCTTTTTGCCAGGTCCTTGCCACCTGACACTGCAGTGATATTCTAGATCTCTGCCAGTTTGAGCCAAGTCCTAAGTGGTGAGAAGAGTTCACCAACCTGATGAGCAAGGAGCTGACCATGTGACAGCACTCTAGTTACAAGGGAGCCTGGGATGATGGGTGACCCACATTCCCAGTTTCCAGGAACAGACAAGAACATGCTTGCTCAGTTCAGAGCCTGTAGTTCAGCCAAGTTTACATCAACGTCCATGGCCAATGTCCCCGAAGCTGACTTGTTAGCATTCATATCTGTGTTTAAGTTCTGTTTAGTCATTTGCCATTTCCAGCTTTAGTCCAGGCCTTTGACTCCTTATTCCTCTCAAAGCCAACTTTTCTGTGGCACTGTTCCTGGTTATTGAGCATGGGAATCTGAGAAAGCACTTAGAGGGAGGGCCTTCTTGGGAGGCAAATAGCAATGTCACTCCCAAATAGATCTGATGCAACAGAATTGAGAATAATGGAAGTGGCTAATGTTTAGACATTGCCAAATATGATCATTAGCTCCTTCTAGAAATCATCAGATCCTTGCAAAGAAATGTTGAAGATTTTAGATCCTTTGAGTGAAAATAAGTATCCTGAAAAGTCTCTTATACGTTAGAGAAAATGTCACAATAAGTTATTCTCTAACAAAAACAACAAGGCCCCATGAAGTAATTTCCATTTATTTTAATCTTGAAAAAAAAAAACTAAAAGAGGAAGTCTTTGCTTAGTTCCTGTAGTTCATACCTGATTGTATAAAACTCTGGCTTCTAGGCCACAGAGATGGCAACAGGAGGCTACAACTTGAGTTTAAGTCCCTGGGGTTCACTTGGTGGAAGAGTGAATGGACTCCTGAGTGTTGTCCTTTGATCTCTTCATGTGTGCTGTCATTTAATTTAAAAACTAAAAAAAGCCTCTGTAGAGAGTCTCATTAATGTCTCTGCAGTGTGGGTCCCAGCCCTCTGGGGATGCAGGATGGCTCCCTGAGCAGCTTTGTTGCCTCGTTTCAATCTTCTGGCATTCCTTACCTAGCTACAGAGACCAACATTCTGAGAGCTTTCTTCATCTACCTACAAGTCCTTAGTCTCTGAAGACAGTAATACTTCTACTTAAAGTTTACAGATGTACGGCCACTGCCGAATACTTTGTAATAACATCCTGCTTTCTTCCTTTAGTAATTGTGCTTGTGGAAGTCAGAAGGCTCCAGGCACTTGAGGAGAATATACACCTAGACATCAAATGCTCATGAAATCTTGAGTGGTTTACGTCCAACCCCTCATTGGTGTTGCTCGTGGATCTGAAAACAGCCTTTTCGTTTTCTTTCAGCCACTGCCAATATTTATCTTTCATTTCTCCTGCTTCCCACAATTATCCACCTCTAAACACTATCAGAATTGTCCCCAGGCAGCTAAACTTTAAATGAGATTGTAACTCTTCCATTTGGGCCTTGTTTCATTAAACAAATATGTGGGTGCTACATGATTTTGCAGCAGATACTGTTTATGTGGGAGTTGGATTCATACTGTGTTTACAGCTAAAGAGGAAAAAAAAAAACCCAACACTTTATTGGACATGTACTAGCATGTGGGTGAGGCTGAAGAAAGTAATTGAGTGTTGAAATCAAATACAAGCCTGGGAAAATATTCCTTTCTTTCGGGGCCTGGCAGGAAGGGCCAACAGCTGGCACACGGCGAGCTCTAAGTCAGCCTAGTTTTTCTAGAAGGTTCTGTCAGGAAGCGAGGTGTTCTGAGTGAATCTGGTCTCCCAGAGCAATTCAAGGTAAAACTGCTTTTGTTCAGCTAGAAGATGCTCTACCCCAAAGTAAAAACCATGTGGTGTTACTCTCGTGACTGCATCTCCTACACTTCTTGAAGCCCTCTATGTCCTGTTACTTCTCGTTTTGAATGCAATTACATTCTATAAAGTTTCAATGAACAACAGCCTGGTAAATATGGAAACACTGCTGTCAGAGCGAATACAGAATGATGGTACCAGGAGCCCCAAGGGAGAGAAGGCTTAGAACTCTACGTTGCCTTAGCAGCCATGTTTAACTAAAAGTTTCATCTTGACATTACCAGAAGCGGGACCTTGGTATCTTTGCCAACTTTGCTAACTCTACACCATACCCTGAAGGCTCGAGCAGGCAGGACCTTGATAAGATCGCAAAGAAATATCTCCCACATTACAAACTGGGTTCTCATTTTTTTTTAAATCTCTTCCTTTAAGTAGACCATTCACGTATTTGCTAGAAGAACTAAATAACTGCCTCTTAGTTCCATTGTGACCTGGGATCCATCCCTGTTTCTTTGAAATCCATCAACTAAAATGTCCCTGGGAACAGCGATTAAGATATCCGCCTGGATTCAGTAAGTTGGCCTTTTCTGTCTCCTGGTCTGTGTTCCCTTTTCGTGTGTGGTGTTGCTGGAGCCTGAACCCCTCCAGTCTGATCTCTAATGGTGGAGCCTCCTAATCTCCAACAGGATACCCCCCAAAATGATCTTCTGTCTGAGCCTCTGGTGGCTACTGAGCAAAGCTCAAATAGTTTCATGCAAAACACACTGGTCACATTTTCATCAACTGAGCAACACGGTTTCTTGTGAGTTTCTGTTTAAGAATGTTAAAGAAACATTTAAAATATAATGTTGGTTTATAACCCTGAATCCATAACCAATAACATCATAACTCACATCTGTACAAAGCTTTTATGGCATGCATAATTTCTCCATAAGACATATCACAGCCCTCCTGCTCTTGGAAATAACCGGACAGCATCTCAGTACTACCCTTGGGGGTCATTTAAAGCGGTGCAATCAGCAATAAAGCCACAGAATGTGCCACTAAACAGCTGCAACAGGACACTTATTTATAATAAAAAAGGCTAGAAGAAGAAAGTAGAGCATCACCTTGTTTGAACTCTGCCTAGGACCTGTGTGTGGGATGACTCACATTCTTCTCTGCTCTGTACACATCCATGAATAACTGGTAAAGCACCCCAAGCGTTGATTTGGGGCTTACAAAAAACATACGTCAGTGAGCAGATAAACTTGGAAACAAGGAATTTACAAATGATGGCAAACGTACCCATCTGTCCACCAACCCTCCTATCTACATACGCTTCCATCATCTCTCTGATTGTTTTCAGCGCTTGATGCACAATGAGAATTGTTTTGTCATCATACTTGGAGTAATCTGCATTGGAAATAGGACATGCTACCCTTTGAGGTCGAAGGCTATGTGTTTAAAATATGGAGTCATGAGGTCATCCTTCAAGTTGAAGGTGAAGGCCTTGTTTGCGGCTGTATTCCCAGCTCTAGTGTAGCGCAGGCTAGAGAGTAAGCTGTCTGTAAGTATCTACGGAATGATACAAGGGCATTGCTAGTGCACTTACGGCATAGACTAGTGACTAGCATGTTATTCCTCTTTGCTCCTGTACGTCCAATAGACATCTCTAAAATATAGAATATCTCTACTATGTAGGTTATTTTTTTTGTACCAAATCTTCAGAGAGTATCAAAGTAAAACAATTTGATAATTATATTCCTTTATAGCAAATGAATCAAATTAGTTGCCAACAAAGCTTATTTTCAGATCTCCATCCCATTTCCTCCTTCGAAACCAGATTAAGTAGAATCTACAACTTTCCTGCAAATATAATATCAATATTTTATAAGACATATAATCTGAAGAATCTGTTTTGCTTTCGTTGGTGGGAATTTTGTATCTTTGCTACAATCTAAGGCACCCATTACACACACACACACACACACACACACACACACACACACACACACACACACACACACAGACTCCATGTGGCTTTTGACTCTGTCTCTTTCCATGTAGTACTAGGCTGACTGGAGTTCTATATATCAAACTGCTTTGGACCCATAGGTCCCAGTCTTTACTTGCCCAGGTTAAGCGATGTGTGTCCCTTCAACTCTTGCAGCCCCACACTTTTTGGCTATTGAATTACCATTGTATGTACATTCCTTTTTCACAGTGAGTTATTGGTTGGACATGTGGTTTTTGGAAGGAACACTACTGAAGTCAACATATGCCTAGAATTGTGTGAGAAGTAAACAAAGTTCTACAAACTAGATAAAGATGAGAGAGACAGTGTTTTCAACATGGGAGCCAAATTCTAATACGTCAGATTTATCTTCCAGACCATGGAAATATGGGGATTGTGCAATTCAACAGAAGCCAGGTTTATAAGCAGTGTCTTATAACCAAGAGGAAATGAACGGTTTGGTAGGAAGTGTGGCTTTCTTTGGTGCTAATTTAATATTATAAACACAGTTTCTGTCTTAGGTTTCTATTACTATGATAATGGCCTTGACCAAAAGCAAACTTGGGGAGGAAAGGGTTTATTTAATCTTACATCTTAGAGTACATGGTTGAGGGACATCAGCCAGGAACTCAAGGCAGGAACCTGGGGGCAGGAAATCAAGCAGAGGCCGTTGAGGAACACGGCTTAGGTTTAATGACTGTTCAGCTTGCTGTTTTATACTACCCAGGACCACTTTGCCCAGAGACGGCACCACTGGGCCCTCTCATTGCAGTCATGCATCAATAAAAAGCCTTGCAAACTTGACTCCAGGCAATCTGATAGAGGCGTTTTCTCAGCTGAGCTTCCTCTTCCCAGATAACTCTAGTTTATGTCAAGTTTCCAAAAACCCTAACCAGGCCAGTCTCTGAAGACCAGATGTGTATACTGGGGTTGGGGTTCTGGTGAGGAACAGGAATTAGGGGTGAGGCGGTTACTGGAAATATTACTGCAAAAGCTTTTATTTATTGTGGCCATTGCCAGATAATTATGATAAATATATTTTGTTATCTAATCTTCACCTCATTTTGAGGTGGAATTATAATCGTTTCACAGAAGAAGGAAATTAATCCAAAAGGATTAAAAATCTGCCCACAGTCACAGAGCAGATTGGACAGAAGGGAATTCCAGTACAAAGAAAGCTACATGGCCCCAAATTCAAGCTATGCCTTTATATGTAAAATGTAAATCTTCAACTTTAATGACATGATCATCACATTGAAAGATTAATAAATGATTAATCAATAAATCAATAATTAATAACTGATATTTTAAAATTAAAGTATTTATTAATTATGCTTTAAATTAATAATTAGTAACCATAATTAATTAATGTTTGAGGAAACTATTTAATTTTTTGATTATCAAAAGCAATATAGTTTCATTGTTGGAAACCTAGAAATCACAGAATAAATGGCATGCTAAAACCACCCAGAGTCTTTCAAATTATGCTGTTTTTTTTTTTAATCTAATTTCCATTTAGGGTCTTACTATCTGCATTTGAGTCTGTGTTTTTGTCTGTACCATTTTTGTATCTATGTCTACATAGAGATGTTTGAACACATACATACAAACAAATTTATAGGAACATGGATTATTTTCTTTCCATATCTGCATTAATTGGAGTTGTGACGTATGATCTACTTTATCAAATAACATGTTACTAAAATTTTAATCACAATGGCTATGATTATTTACATACATCCTTGGAATGTATGTACTATAATTTACCTCTTTTGATATTTATACTATTTTTTTTTTAGCATTAGTGGTAAAGATTGTGGTTTAAAAATCTTTATCAAATTCTCAGGTTATGATAGCTATGTAGAAGAATTATTAGGAATATGAGCACGCTTTAAGCCTTTTGTATTCAGAGTCAGTGGGAATCCTCAGCTTAAGAACTTGTTATCGATATATGAGATCAGTACTACTATCTGCATATAATATCATTAAAAAGTTCTTTTCTGGGCCAGCAAGATGGCTCTACTAGTGTTGAGCCTGTCGACTTGAGTTTGACATAGTGGAAGGAGAGAACTGACTGCCCTAAGTTGTCCTTTGACCTTCACACTCCTATTATGGCATGCATGTACACACACATGTAGAAATGTTCATACATTCATACATAAATAGTTGTAATAAAAGTTAAAAATCCTTTGCCAAGTTTTGATTAAAACTATATATCTATATCTATATATATGTAGGCATTTTACACATATATGTGTATGTATATATATGTAACACTACTTAGGTGTTACATATATATGCATGTTACACACACATATATATGTGTACATATATATATATAAAACACCTAAATAATGAGTTTAAACATTTCTTATGATTTCATGCCCATATTTTCAACCATGTCCATCACTTTGCCTTTTTTGGTTGACTTGTATAATGCAATCAAGTTTTTAGCTAATTTTTACTGCCAGTGCACGTCTGGCCCACTGGTATGTGGCCTTAAGATGATCAAGCCTTCAATTATGTCACTTGGGGGGATGTGGAAATGTTCAGTATCATGTGATTCTGGAGCTTTTCCACTGTGCCCGTCCTGGCCTCCCTCCAGGATGAGGCTTGCCAACTGTGGAACTAGTGGGCACCAAATGGATAAGCGTCTATGACCAACCCTCTCTTAGTAGTAAGGCTGGGAATAAGGTTTAGCCCTGAAATGTCTGAAGGCTATTTCAGTCTCTGGTAAGCAGTGGGTTGATGTTAGGTCTCCCAGCTATGGGTAGCTAGCCGATTTACAGCTTGCTGAGACTCAACGTGGCTGTAAAAGTGCTCCAGTACTGGTGGTTTACTTTGGAACCTGGTTAGTGGGTAGAGACCCCTATCTTTGTTTGCTTTGTACCTGTGATTTGAGGCTCAGCATCTCTCCTCCATGACTAGGGAGCCCTGCTCCCAGCTTCTGTCGTCTTCCTGCTTCCTCTTGTTACTTAGTGAGGACCTGAGCTGCCCATTCACGGAGCTTCTCTAGGAATAGTGGGGGCTCAGAAATGTAGGGCTCAGGTTCTGAAGATGGCACCAAAATATTTATATTTTTAGAGTCATAATTTATAGTTGGCAAAGATTCATTCATTCATTATTTATTCTTAAACTAGCCTTTATTGAGTAAATACATATGGGATAAGTGACCTTTGGCCTTTGATTCAGAGTATTGAATTTGTTGAAGTCAGCAAATTCTTTCTTCATAATAACCATACATCTCCTATTTTATGTACTTTATCTTACTTATAATTTGGCCCATATGTCCAAGAGAATTCCAACATTCTTTTAGAATTGTATCTTATTTTACTAATAGCAGTGAAAGTTCAATTCAGGGGAGAGTATCTATAATTCATCATAGCAGTCTAGCATCCTTTCTCCAACCCCAACCTCAAATATCAGGTTATTAATAACTTAAATGTTTTCAGAATTTTCTTATTCAATGGACTTAACAACAAACAGGGGCTGGAGAGATAAATTAGCAGTTAAGATCACATGTTGCTCTTGTAGAGAACACTGGTTCAGTTCCTAACACCCATGTGGTGAATTGTGACCATCCATAACTCTGGTTCCAGGGGATCTGATGCTCTCTTCTGATATGACCTCCATGGGCACAAGACACACATGTGGTATACATATAAACATGTGGGCAAAATACTCATACATATGAATTGTAGTAAATAAATCTAAAAAACTCAAAAATTATTTTAATACTTTTTTTTTGTCTAGAAATTCTTCATTTCCTCTATTGAGTCTCCTATAAGATTTTAACATTGTTTTAAGAAGTAAAATTCTTTATAAAGCAAGGCATAAAATATGGCCTATAATGTGTATGGCATAAGCGTGTGTACTTTTTTGTTCTTAGTGTTCTTAGTGCCATCTTGCTGTATAGTTAGCATTATTCCTGCAGAGTCAACAGAACACCCATGCTGCATTATTGCGAGGAAATAATTCTTCATCCAGTAGCTGGGACATGAAATAATAGAAGTGAAGCTCTTACTGGGTACAATTTACAGTCCAGGCTTGATCTTTCCTTAGGTTTTCTGGCTTATTTCAAAATAAGAGTAAATGTAGTTTTTTCCTAATACTTAGTATATTTGATTGTGGGCATGTTTAAATAGTATTGTGTATATGTACTTTTTTTTATTTTGGAACAATTTATCTCTTCCTATGGAGACTAGACAGTCAAATCTTATATTTTCTGAAATGGTTGAGCAGAACCAGACTGATTTATAAGACTGCCAATATATGGTATCTCAGAATGTAGTATTTGTCTCATCTGGAAATGAATGACTCTTTGAAGTGATTAAATATTGGATGCCTTGTTCAACTTTTCAGAAAATAAAATAAGAACCTAGGTTTTAAAACTGATACTGTTTCGGTCTTTTTATGGGATTCTTGTATTGATTTGCATTTAAAAATGTTTTTCCATCTGAATCTTCTGCCACCCTGCATGATCCCAAGATCTTATTCATTTAGTTGGAAACCCCAGTGAAGTTTGAAGAAATTATATTTTATTTACAAATTTCAAACAAAGCATCATTTACCATAATGAACAGTCAAGTCCTAATAGTGCATTAGTGCATTAATATTTAATGCCTTTACAGATGATCGAGTCAGACCTTTAAAAAAGGCCATACACGTCCAAGCCTGATTATGCTGTCCCTAACCACCAGGATTCCTTCATCTACACAGCCCCTATACCTCCTCTCTTAATTCTCTGCCCTGCTCTTACCTCTGCATTTAAGATACAGTGAGACTGGGACATGGGCAGCATTGATTGAAAGAGGAAGGGAAGACCAACATTTGTGAACTGAATGCCTGATAAGTTTCCCAGGTATTTGTCTACATCCTGGGCATTTGGCCACAAATACAAGGCAATCTCTGTTTGTCAGAAACTGGCCCCTATCCTCCTTAACTGACACAGTAAGGTGTGATGTTGGAGGTCAGAAGTAGGAATTTTTGTTATTCCTTTCTTAGATGATGTTGGAATGGTGTGGGAAAATGATAATTATCATTTATTGCATGTCTATTATGTTAGTACCATCAAATGTTTAAAGACGTCATTTCACGTGTTTACTATCTGGGGCAGGTTGTACGCTGGTGCACATGTAGAGCTTGGGGACAATCCTATGAAGGTGATTATTCTCTCCTTTTACCTTGATGTGGCTTTGGGAAATGAGACTTGGCTCATCATGTTTGACTGGCAAGATCCATCTCCACAGCCTGCTACCTCCTGCTTAGAGCAAATTAAAAGTGTTGTGGAAAGCTGTTCGGTCTGTTTGAAGGATTCTACTCCTATTAGGAACAGTGAATGCAGTGTGCTCGTGTGATCTTAGAATAATCACTTTTATTTTTCACTCTGATAAAACCAAGCTTGTCCTTAGCCTGCATCCTACCAAGAAAATCATGGAAACAGTTGAGTTGTCCAAATAAAACTTCTCTCCAAAACATGCATGAACTAACTGTGCGTACAGTACTTAATGTCATGAGGGTTAGTGAGGGTTGTATGTCCAGGTTACTGTAAAGTTCTATGTATATTAAGAGACCATACTATTTTCCCCTTCCAGCATGTGTGTAATAGAGTGTCTGCTGTGTGACTTATTGGTGGGGTGTGGACCGGATACGCCTTGTTTCATGTGCCTTTGGAGACAGCCTCTTACTCTGACAGGCCAGACTGGCTTTGAATGTACTATGCAGTCCAGGCTAGCTTCAAGTCTGAGAACCCTTGCTCCAAAGTGATGAGGTACTAGGCATGGGTTACAACATCTGGCTTCGAATTGGAAACTTCTGACGATGGATTTTATTTGAGTAGAGTCTTTTAGACAGCTAAAAATGTATGAAAGATAACTTCATACTAACAGGTATAGCAGTTACTTTCACAAAGAGTGTCATGATGGCCTTTATAGTATCCGTCTACATATTGTATCTATGTGCCTTACCAGTAGGCAGAGCATCACTTTGTTTATGAGATACTTTAGAGTCAAGGAACACATAGTTTATTCAAATATGAATCAAAATTACAAATATGTCCTCACTGAATACCCAGAAATTGTGTTTAGAAACTGATAACTACAGTTCTTCAAAAGTAGACAACTGATCATATTGGGGGGACCAGATACAGCAAGGCCCTGGTTTGATTCTTAGAATGGGCTAAGGTGGCCTTTCATGATCTCCTCCAACGACACCCTGTCTTTGGAGCTGATACAGGAGTGACAGAAAGTAATACAAGAACAATGGTGGCATGGAATCTCTTGACTTCCACTGAACAACTTCCTCATTGCTACCTCACAATAGCATCACCAGCAGATAACAGATGTTATGCAATAATGTTATTTTGCAATGCTTTAAATTGGATACTAACAGGAGGCTTGCTTTGATGGGGAATTCATGCCACGTTACAAATCTTTATAACAGGGGCATTATAACTCAATTCCTACAGATCCTCATTAACAGTAGTCTGAAATGTAACATTATGAGACTGAATCCTCAGGCTCCCTGCAGACTTGCACCGAACTGTGATATCTTTATTGCTTTGTGTTTATTGCATATGAACATTTCTAGCAGAGTTTAAACTTCCGGCTCACAGAGATGTTTGCCTTACTCAGAAACATGCCTAAATGTAAACTTACACCATGCAGAGCACTTTTGTTATTTTAAATATGAGCCTTTTACAAAATACAGACCAATTCGTGATATTCTACCAGGGAAACATTGATAACGCTTATATGGTGCCAGGGACTCACTGACACCTAATGACTGGATGACAGGGTGTGGACCACTTTGCACCTCACAGATGTTCAGTAGCGATTTCTTCTTCAAATTATTCAACTTCACAGCAAAGGAAAAGATATAATCCTTCCTTAGAGTACGTATAATCCGTTTAAAAGTTTAAACAAGAAATAATTTAAGATTAAATCATAAGACATCAGACTACTAGAAATATCCAGCTATGGGTATAAAGTGTATTCATTTGGTCCTGGGTGGGTAACTATCATTGAGGCAAAAATCCACAAAACAAAAACAGAAATATGAAAAAACCACCAACAGAATTTATGACTTACAGGGTTGAGCCTCGAGAAAGTGACTTCACAAATATTTTATTAAATTCTCCACACTACAAGTAATTTCATGCACACAATTATCATGATATATATGTGTGTGCATGTATATGTACACACACACACTGAGGTATAGACATTGGAGCTTAGAGAAATTAAGGGGCAATATATACTTGGATTTGATGTTAGGTCAATATAATCTCCTGTTTTCCTAGAGTCTAGTGAGATTTTTGTTGACAAACTTACAATTTTACACCTGGGATGAAGGAGCATCAAAGAAAATAGGAAGTTGCGTCTGAGCTGTGTTAGAATTGTGGGAGTATTTGTAATCCCCATGAAGTCCAGTTCTCTGGCTATTTTTGGAAGTATGCCCTGCCGTTCTTAATAGTTCTAAGCCTCAAAGGCATCCGCATTGATGCCAAACTAAAAGAGTTACAGATGTTGCCAAGGAGGAGCAGAGACAGAGAATTAGTTACAGTTCTGTTGCTGTGATAAAACACCATAACCAAATCAATTTACAGAAGAAAGAGTTTACTTGAGATTATGGTTCCAGAAGGTTATGATCCATAATGGTGGGGAAGCATGGTGGCAGGTGGCAGATATGGTAGCTAGAGGTGGAAGCTGAGAGCTGAGAGCTTGTATCTCGAAACTCAAACAGGAAGCAGAGAGAGTGGACTGTGAATAGCATCTGGCTTTTAAAGGCCCCAAACCCACTCCCAGTGACATACTTCCTCCAGCAAGCCCACACCTCCTAAACCTACCCAAATAGTACCGCCAACTGGGAACCTAATGCTCAAATGCTGAGCCTGTGGGGGTACATCTCATGGGAAACATCAGAGGGAGGAATAGAGAGACACTCTGCATTTCATTGTACAATGACTTTAACAGACTGGATATTCTAAAACCATATTTAAAAAGATACTGTTGATGACCCATCAAACTGAGAAGTTCCAGAAGGATCCGGTGTACCTGTAAGTTCTCCTCAGATAAGGAATGAGGCTTGAGGGCATGAGAAAGGAAAACAACTATTTCCAGGTTAAGTACCACTTTGGCCACCTGTATCCCTACTGCTGTTGACAGCTGAAGTCAACAAAATCCCTCAAGAGTGACAAAATGTGGTTTGGGAGCTTCTTCCTGAAGATTTACAGGTGTGTTTGGTGTAGCAAGATTACACTGACTTATTTTTTCGTATAAACGCTCCTGGTGGTGGTGTTGATGACTGCCCTGCACTTCCCATTCTCTGAGTCCCAGCAAGAGGCTTCACAGACAGAGACAAAGACCAGGCTCCCGTGACAGCCAACCAAAGTGGGCATTGTCCTTTGCGTGGTGGCCATGCTGAGAATCATAATTCATTTCGAGCTGGTTGTTTATCCTGGCTGGATAATATTAACTGGACATCCTGAACCTGGAACGTGTAAGAGGAAAAAAGAAGGAAGTGGGACTTGCTGCAAACAGTTCAGATTTCATTGAAATCTGAACCCATTCAAAATTCAAAATATAGAGCACCCATCAACACAAGATTGCAGTCTTATTCCTTTTAAGCACTGTAAGTATATCTCCACTTAAAATAATAACAATAATCTGTCCCAACAGCCCCTTTTCATATATTAACCTCTGTCAATGTTACCTTTGAACAGTTCTACAACCTCCTAGGGTGCAAATGTCTCTGTTTAACTAACACTCTTTATTTTATTACATTCAAAATGTACTTGTGAAAATGGAAGTGCTTTGTATTGCTGTTATAGCTCCAACAATGTGATTATTTAGCGCTTCTCAGAGACTGATTTCCTTGTTAGTATTTGTGCGGCCCATGTACCCGCCAGGAGCTACGAAAGGTGCAAACGGCTTTGGAAAGCTGAAATTATTTAGCATGCTTAAGAGCAAGAATGACAAGGGATAAACAGCAAGAGGGAACACAAAGAAAGGTTTCTAAGAAGTGAAAATTTCAGGCTCCTGTTGACAAAACCCTCTAAACTTATGGGGAACGTAATCAAAATAACCCCTCACGGTAGCGGAGAACCAGATTCGGGTGGTCTGAAATGTGCAAATGGCAGCCACCGAGAGGAAGACAGCAAAGGGTTGGCGCTTCGTATCCAGGTAAGCACGGGAGGCCGAGCACCAGAGATCTACAGTTACAGATAAGCACACACTTCCTAGACACATGAAAAGGTTTGCATCTGAGCTTGGGGCTTATTTTCAATTTAGACATTTTTGAAGGATGATGGTGACTTCCTGGTTGAGTGACTTCAGGCTTAGACTCTCCCCCCCCCCCCGAAAGTGGGGCTGGAAGTAACTTGAATATGGCAATGGCTAATCAACTGTCTTGATCAAACAGACAATCATGGGATTATGGGGCTGCATGGGTTAATACTCCCAACTGTCTTTGTGTTTGGAAGGCAAGGCAAAGCTGAAAAGTCCCTCTGTGGCATAAACTTTGCTCCCGCCCACCATCTTTGCTTTTCTGCCTTGTGAAGGGCAGGTGTGGTCTTATAGCTGGTTCTTGACCTATTAGTGTGAGAACAGAGAAGTATGTCCAGGATTCAGAGAGGCCAGTATGTAGCGGAGCTATGATCTCTAACTTACAGTTCTGAGCTTTTTATACCACTGGGTCTGTCAGTGACACACTCACAGTCAGGTCACAGTAAGTATGATACATCAATTCCAGGGAATATTAAGCAGCCTTTACTAACATAAACAGGAAGGCTGAATAGACACTTACAAACTGTTCCGTGTAATGAAAGTTAGATTGAAGATTAATATGTGCACCATGGTGATGACTTTGCAAGGTAAATCAGACGTAGGAACTGGAAGGTGAAATGGAAAATTCAAACATGCTTAGGGCTCAGGGTGGAACTCAATAGTAGCATGCTTGCCTACCATGTATGCCCTGGGTTCTAGTCCCTCACCAAACTCCAGACAATCAATCAAACAAGCAAACAAAACAGGTAAAACTGGTTAAGATTGAGTTGTCACTTTTATTGTTATTATTATTAGTAGTAGTAGCGATGGTGGTGGTGGTGATCGTAATTTTTTTTAATTTTGTGTATAACAATGGACCGTGTGTGTATAGTGTCCAGAAGCCAGAGGGTATTAGGTTCTGTAAAACTGGGGTTACAGATAGTTGTGAGACATCATGTGGGTGCTGTAAATCAAACCCAGGTCCTCTGGAAGAGAAAACCAGTGTTCTTAACCAGTGAGACATCTCTCTAGCTCACTGTTGCCTTAAAAAATTAATGTGGCTTCACTAGTTCTCATTTTGAGTATATATATATATATGTACATATATGCATAATATATAAAGATGTACTACATAAAAACAGAAAGAAACCTCACTGATGGCTAGCGTAATTTGAGAAACTCGAGGGAGATTCCATTTCCATATGTGTATCTTTGGGAAGAGCATGAAATCTCAAATACTCAAATTGGAGAAAATTTATAAAGTTAACTTGGTCAAAGTGCGTATGTTTTGTGTATGAGGATCGCTATAGCAATCACTCATAAAATATGGAACTAGGTTAATTAATACTTTATTTCCAGAATTGCCAATAATTTCTTGGAAGACAGTTAGTTCCATGGCTTTTGCTGTGAGTCTTGTCTAGCAAAGGAAGAAATAAAGAAAAATACCAGTAAGTTTATTAGACAGTTGTCAAATGGAAGGATTGGCCCTATTTTATCACCTCTCACAAAATATTTTCTCCAAAGGAAAGTAAGAACTTAAAAGAAATTAATCTTTTTATTACATTTTACTTACCTCTTCTGTTTGCGTTCATATGCCCCTACAGTGCAAGTAAGGAGCTCAGAGAACAACTTGCAGAAGCTGGTTCTCTGCTTGCACCAGGTGGGTCCTGGTGTTGAGCTCAGGCCTTAGGGCTAGGGGATAGTTGCCTTTATCAGCTGAGCCATCTCATTGGTGCATTAGAACTTCTGGATGGAGTTAGAACTGTGTGACTGGGCAGCTGTAAAAATCACTCTCAATGTGATTTTTACAAATTTTGGAACTTCAGGAGACTCTCATGGTGAAACCAGATGTAGGAAAGACATTGTGGCAACGCCGGTGCTAATGCCAGCTCCCTGTTGACGGCCACCACCAGCTTGCAGCAGGTGCGTACCTGGCTCACTTTAAGCCTTCTGGTTCCTGACACAGCACAATAGGTCTGAGTTCCATGTACACGGGACTCTGAGTCTCCTGACACTCTTGCCCCAGCCTTTGACTTTCTTCTCTATTAATACTATGAGATCTTCTGTGGGTCCTGAGGGCAGGATGGAATGATCCCTGTGGATGAGGAAGGAAAATGGAACCCGAACAGTAAGAAGGGGAGGACTTTGATGGAGGAGGTCCATGTAGACAAGAGCATTATCCCACAACAGGTCCACTTCTATCTTTTTATGCGGATAATTTTCCTTCTGTTTCTTCTCCTCTTCGTTCTCCTTCCCCGTCTTGTTTCTTCGGATCCTTCTTTTCTTCCTTTTCTTTCTTCATGTTGCTGTGGTGCTGAAGACTAATCCAGAGTCTTGTGAGTACCAGGCCATTGCTCTTAGTCATTCATCTGTATCGCCAATTCAATGGGTTCATTTTAATGTTTATGTAGGGGAAAGTATTCCATTCATACAAATGAAAGAAAGAAGAAAGAGAGAGGGTGAGGGAAGTGAAGAAATAAGAAAGGAAGGAAAAAGACAAAAAGGCTGAAATATTGGGGGTCTTTTCCACTCTATTTTCTTTTTTCTAAACAGGTTAACACTTAAAGATATTAAGTATCTTAATCCTAAAAGTATTAAAAAGTATCTGCACCTCTTATCTCCTATATCTGTATCATCCCCACCCCCACCACGCATACAAACACCATTGTAGAAAAATTAATAAACAATGGAGACTAGCTGGTACAGCAATTGCTCTTAACTAGAAAGTAATGCTTAGCAACCAGGACCGCAAAGTTGCTTGCCTGGCCATCTGGATTGATTTTGTTTTTGTTTTTGTTTTTAAAGCTCTGATAATAGCTGGAGATTATCCTGTGGTTTGGAGTAGTGATTCCCAGTGTGTCTTTGAGTTATTATTTTCTTTGACAGGCAGCAGTCAATTTCATGTTCCCTTGACCTCGATCTAGGGGGGGCACTTTGGGCTGCTGGCCATTTTCTCACTCTAGGATAGAACTGTGGGTCACAAGTTGTAGGTAGTTGTTGTGAAAAACAGACTTCTAAGACAGAAAGGACCAGCTGTGGAGTGGCAGAAGACGGTGATTACTTAGTTTAGGGATAGGGTGTTGAGAAATGGGTGCTGAAGTGATTTCTGGGGAATGAAGAAGGTGTCCTTTCACCACGCTGATGGGAGCAGAGTTTTAGGCTCCACTCTAAATAAAATCATCAGTGACGTTCCTATGCGGAGAATGAAAAGTCTGATCCCATAGTTTGAAAACAAAGGGGAAACTACAGCTTGCACATTTGCATGGTCCTGTGGACCACCCTGACACTGACGAAAGTCTCTAAAACTAGTCTCTGCACTAGAGAACCTACTCCAATCAAACTTTTAAAGTGTTGAACAATAATGCACTAAAATAAGTAAATAAATAAAAAGTTGGTTGAAGTTTCCTAATGTTGGGGAACACTCTGCTCATTCTTGTGCCCTTGACCTGTGTGATGACTGGATAGTCCCTCTGACTTAGCAGATGAATCTTTAAGCCCCCTTTAGCCTTGTAAGTTTTCAAAAACTAGCAGACTTCAGGAAGGAAATTGGCCATTCTATCACCCAAAGCCAGCCAGGAAATACTCTTTCTTTTAGGCAGCTTCAGGGTTCTTGGAAAACATGGGAGTAATTACAAAAATTTCTCAATTTCCTGTCTTCATCTTTGGCCAGTCTCCTATAGTTTTCATGGGCAACAGGACCCTTGTTCATTCTGCCCTTGTGACACTCTGCTGGCCACTGCCCCAGTTCCTTAAGTAACCCCTCGTGTCTAGTGCCTAGCTCCCTTTCCTCCGAGCATTGTATCCTTCAATCATTTGGCTTCTTGGCTTGTATCTGAGTGGGGGTGTGTTTTTCCTGTTTTTAGTTCATATTTTGTTTGTTGGGATGGGAATATCTTTGTCCAGATGGTCCTTATCCCAGGACATTTGAAGAATATCTGTGAGCCAGCAAAATGCCAGGGAATTTCTTATTTTCTTTGGATTCAAGAAGGTCCCTTAGTTTGTTCTATGTTGCCTAGTTATCCTGTGAAATTGAGGCACGCTCCCTTCAGAAAGCAGTGTTTTCTGAGCACACATATACATGTAGTATTTATTGTGGAATAATAAAAATTAGCCTTTGGCAGATTCTTGCAAAAGCAGACTGTGGGAAGGATGGTTTTTATCCCTTCTATGAGACTGGCTAACCCTTTCTCTTTTGTGGCTTGATTTTTTTTAAGCAAAATTCTTGAGCCTCGGAAATGCAGTTGGAGCACATGCTCCTGATTGGACACCCCATAGGAGCTGACCCCAAGGACTCAGTATACGCCTAACCTCCTCCCAACACCCAATCCCAGAACGAGCCGGAGTCCTTTAGAAGCAAATCACGTGGAATAAGCCAGATTGCAAATGAAAGCTGCATGGTCTATTGGCAGCAGCATAATTTGTGTTTATTATGCTCTTTCAAGCACTGCTCTCTCTCCCTTTGTCTCATTTGCTTCTTGCACGGTAGACATCTGCTCACAACTGAAATGCCTTGGAAGAACTCGATCCCTTTGAGCTAGGAGAGGTGAGGGTGGAACAGGGGCCACTTCATCTGAATAGTGTTTAGCAACTTCACTCTGAAGTGTGATGAGAACAGCCTTTCTTCTCCCTGTATCCTGCAGCCTAGCCCAGCCCACTTTCCATTGTCTTGCATTGTGCAGGAGCTATCTGAGTAAAGGATGCTGTGTTGAATGACTACTCCTGTTGAGGGCTTTTAAACGCTTTAACATGTGGCATCATTGTTATAGCTGTCATTGCTGTCTTGGAATTTATTCTCGGCTCTGAGAAAGCCTTTTAAGCCATGTGTCAGGCAGCACGTCAGCAGAAATTGCCAACAAGCATGATTTATATTCAGCCTTTTAGGGCCAGAAGAGTACTGCCTCAGGCCGCTTCAGGTCTGAAAACGACAGGAGCCACATCTCAGCGGTCTGTGACCTACATCTGCCCTTGGTCAGGCTAATCATTTTATTGGAAGGGTAACAGACATTTTCAGTGGCATATTTCCTGAGTATGCCTTCCTGGATTGTAGTTTTAGGAAGTTGTCTCTTTGTACCTCAGATTACCCTTCTTCCTGTCCCATATCTGCATGTAAGCCCTCTTCCCAGCACAACTAGGAAGGGTCCATCTGGCTGTCCATTATAACCGAACACAGGGTAAAATTTTTGCAGTTTGTCTAGGGGTATATTTGTTGTCACAGAGTTTATAATTGGAAATTCAGATTAAATAATATGGTGCATCTCATGCAGCGGGCTATTTCTTATTCCAGAGAATGTCATGCACGTATCAAGTACAAACTTAATAAACAAAAATCAATTCATTCACCTAATTGATGGATGGATAAATAATGAAAACATATCCATGCACGAGAATATTATGCAACTGTAAAATTAAGTAAGTTATCGATACATATTACAATGTGAATGATCTTTTAAATGTATACAAACAGCAACATGATATGATATTCCATTCCTATTAAACACCTAGAATTGACAAGTACAGAGAAATAGAAAGTGAACTATTGTATGACAGAGGCTGGGCCAAGGAAAGAGTTGGGAGTGACTATTAATGCAATACTGAGATGGTTTTTTTTCTTACTTTCTTTTTTTTTTTTTTGAGGTGAAATAAACTCTGGAATCATGAAGTCTGAACATATAAAATCATTTTTCAGTTTTAATAGATGAGTTTTAAGTCATGAAAATTATGTCTCAATGCTGAAGATGTGCATGTATTTGTATGCAAATTCTAATTTGTGTATTATTTCACATTTACTTCCTTTTATGTGTGTGTTTATGTCTCTCTCTCTCCATGTGTTTCTAAAGGGACTTAAGAAACTGACCTAACACTGTGTTGTGATTATGAACTTAACTTTTGTAAAAGCAGAAGATATGACATACAGTTACATGCCAGTAGAAAAGACTTGTCTGGTGAAATTGTTAGGGATGGAATTAGAATTTCATAACTTCTTTTGCTTCTCTTTATGTTTTTTAATTAAAAACTATGCTTGTTTTATTTTGTGAAACTTTGAAGATGAATCTAAGTTTTAAGTTTAAGAAGTGAGGGAAATGGCATGAATTTAAAATGTCAAATGATCTCCGTCTGGGGGAATTAGCGTGGCCTGGGAAACGAACATCAGATGGGAAACTTGAACTAAAGAACAAGCCAGACAGGTCAGGTCTTTGTAATTTTCTTTCTTTTTCACACACTGAGAAGGCAGTCTGTCTAGATGTATTATCTTAGGTTCATAACCATGGTTAAATGCAGTAGAAAGAAGCTTAACATTGATTGAGTGCACTTGGCTGCCAGGCTCTCCTAACGCCACAGTCCTGTCGATTGCATTAACTTATATCTGGTTGGAGAAGGATACTTTCAATACTTCTGTACACATTCCACAGGCGAGAAGTCAGCCTTCTAGTCCTACCTCTCCAGGCTGCAACAGGATCTAGACACAGGATTTCTAACTGGTTGACCGCGTGTTTTGTAAAATCTATGATAATTCGGAATAAGAGAAGTGTAGATTTAGAGGAGGTGGTGGTTAATCCTGATTGTCAGCATCTCCACTACAGCACAAGGGGCTAGACACTCCTGTGAGGGATTTCCTTGATCAGATAATTTGGAGCAGGAAGACCCACCCTAAATGTAGGTAGTGCCTTCTGGTAGCAGTTCAAAGAAGAACATAGAAGAAGAAAAGTAGGCTTTTGCCTGCTTGCCGTTACTGTCACTGGTATGTCCTTTTATCCTGTTGCTGCATCTCTGCCTCCCCAACACATCATCTTCAGACTTCTAGTAGAGACTGAAGACCAACTTTCCAGGAACCCTCCAGGCCCTAGGTGCTGGGAAAAGACTACTGAGGTATCCAGCCTTGTAGACTTAGCAACAACTGGCTTCTTGGCCTCCCCTGTGTGAGACAGCCGCTGTATTACCCAGACTCCATCCTGCACGCTAATATCACTTATCTCCTTTTAATATATATGTTTATGCTATTAATTCTGCTCCTTTAGGAAAACCAGCAAATTTCTGTACTTTCTGCTAAATGATGCCTTTTGAGTATTTTCTAAATATTTGACTATTTTTCAAATTTAATAACATTATATTTATGCAACATAAAAATATCTCGAACCAAGTGATAATTTTAGAATATACTTATAGGTAGTAGAAGTTACCCGTACTCTTTAAAAACATAAATGGGTGATAGATTCTCATTTCTCATGAGTAGGTTGTGGGAATCAAACAACCCTTGACGTTTTCTTAAGTCATGCACTCACTACTGTCATCTGATTATGTCATTTTTCATTTTGCACATGCATAGTTTGTTTATATGCCTCTAATATCCTTGATTATCTCTGTATATAAGTTTTGACAGATTTTTCTTTTAATTTTAGCATCAGGTTGATTTTCTGTGCAAAGAGCTCACAAAAGACCGTATCTCCTATGATGACATCCACATTAGTTATGGTAATGCTAGGCATTTTAGTAAGCCCCAAATTTCAATTTCTTCTTATTCTTTGTATTCTTAAAAAATATATTTCTTGCTTATACAACTAGTATAGTATGTGTCATGGGAGCTTCCAGCATGATGGGTCAGTGGGCCAGGCACCTCCCTTCTTTTGATGCTATCTGTCAGTTTTAAGATCACTGCGGTCTTTAACAACTAGCTGGCTATATGAGGGAGAGAGAGAAGCTACACTGTAGTAGGCAAGCTTTCGGCGGCCTGAGACAAGAAACGAAGTACAAAATTTACACAGCCCTCGACTAGTCTTATCACATGATCATGCCCAGCCAAAGGGAGATGGGAAATGTAGTCCAAGTGAGTCTTTCATCCAGCAAGAAAGAACAGTGTCGAGAAACAATGCCTTATTATAATGGAAGTAAGTCTAAAGTCTTTATAATGACTACATGCTCTTTCTGCCTAGTGCCTATTTACATATAGAGTGTCATCTTACTTCTTGAACTCTATTCCATTTCAAGTCACTAAATCACAGAGAAGTCTGGGGCTGGGCTGTTGATAGCTCAGATAATAATATTGTTTGCCAGAGGAACAGGGACTAGCAATTATTCCAATCTTTTGATCTTCTTATCTTTAGTCAGTACTGTGGACCCAACCAACTTTTATCAACACTTTTCCCACCAAACAAACAAACAAACAAACAAAGAAAGCACCAGGCTATCATGGGAACTGTTGCTTTAATCACTGTTTGATGTTCTGTGATTTTTTTTTTCATTCTCTTTTCATCATAGAAAATCTTAAGAACTAGGAGAGAAGGCATTTCCTTCCATAAAACTAGGAGAATTTGTACCAAAGGGGTTCTCTGGGTCTTTGTCCTCTCATGCTCTAATGTGGGGAGAAGGGTTTAATTAGAGTTACCTAAGATACTGGCCCTCAAACACTGGTGTATTTAAGGATAATCTGGGAGGCTTACAAAACAGGCTATTTTAAGTTCCCTTCATAGAATCTGATTTAATTAGACAGGTGTGGTATTCATGTATCCTTATTTTTAAGGTTCTGGTATAATGGTCTGCAAGTTGTAATTTCAGAATTATTCACCTCACTGGTTATAGAGTATAAAGTAGTAGACAAGAAATACTATCTAGACAAATGTATTCATCTCGACATGGGTAAGTTTAAATACCGAAGTGTCTAGAGGAAGGCCAAGGAAATACTATTAGAAGCTTCCATTATCATTCTCCCTTGGTTTGCTCCTATCTGTCTGCCCCTGAACTTCTAATGCTTGTGCATCACTACTGTAGCAAAGCTCATACTTTTCGTAGCCACAAGATACTGCTCCAGAAAGGATAATGTCACATGTGTGGACTTGTCAATGGGATTTTTAGAACCAAGAAAGAGTGTAAGCCCTGTCATGGCAGGAATCAGGAACCTAGCAATTGTCTTGCTCCCCGCCTTTAAAACTACTTCCTTGACTGCATGTATCAGGAAGCCACTGTGAAGTACTTGCTAAAAATGTAACACAGTTGTTGATGTCATTGGAGAGGTGTTTATACTCATCTTCTCCACAAGGGAGAAGGTCCTGCTTTGCTTTGTGGTGTTCCCACATAGCTAGACTAGTACTCCTCCATGGTACCCCACTGAAACAAGGGTGTTTATAGTCTGCAGATATCTTGTTTGAACAAAATGGAATGAGTTCTGGAAACCATGTTCGATGGTAAAGCATTCAGTCTATTGGGAGGTTGAATTTTCTTAAAAAAAAAATGTGGTTTTGGGTCAAGGCAATGAGTCTCTTGAACCATTAACCGGGGCATGATGGTCAATTTAAAACTGTCAAGATGATACAAATTTCAAGAATACTTCAATTGATTTGATGTCTTAGAGGACATTGGGAAGAAGCAGATTAGGGCGAGCGCCGCTTCTCTGCTCAGAAATGCCTAAGTGTAGGAGGAATACAGATGCTGAGATGGCCGCAAGCACTATTTATGCATGAGTTAGTTGAATTACATGACCTAGAAGGTCCTCATTTGATTGTTCATGGCTGGGCTGAGGGACTAAGTGACTTAGCAGGTGCCTTCTGGAACTTCTGTTCCTGCTGAAGCTGTGGGAAATGTGTCAGGTCATGTGGGGCCCATAGGCTTTTGGGTGTTCATCTATTCTTTGGAAACAGTGCCATTATAACTCAATTTACGTGCTGCTTATGAGGACGAACTTACCAAGAGAGCGGCTTTCGTAAAGCATCACCGTGTCCTCCACCCCATCGGAATTCATCTGCTGACCTTTGGGTGTAATAGGGTAAAATATTATCCTCATTTTGCTGCCATCCCCAGAAGCCGAGGGGAAAAGTTGTCACTGCTTCCATCTCTAAGTAAAAGGAGAGAGGAATTGGAATCGGGTAAAAACTGGTGATATTTGGCAGAGAAAGAGAACTGCCCGGCTCCTGCGTTGGTCCAAGCATTCTTCTGCTGTCAGGTTTGTGACATGCACAGAGCAACAGCAGAGGGGAAGCAAGCACTGGCTTATTAAGCTGTGCTGGTGTCTGATAGGTGGATGAGGCTCTCTCCGATAAAGGCTGTGTTCATATTGAAGGACTCTTGTGAGAAGTCTTTCATAATATTAAGATATAACACTGTTAGGGGATCTATTAGTGTATAAACTAATGCTTTGCTCTGTTCATCCACGCTCTTGTAAATTTCCCAGGAAGCTTTATGCCTAGGGAAAAAAAACAAAAATAATAAATCAAAATTCAAATATTACTTTATTACAGAGGCTAGACAAGTGTTAAGGATACCTCGTGAAAGCTGGGTCAGATCATTCTTATACAAGCCCCAAACCTCTACATCTGAATTCTTTGAACAAAACACTAGATAGACAGACACAGTAATGTTATGGCCATGTTTGAGAAGATAAAGTCTGCCTGGTTATTCTGGGGCAGCTTACTCCAGGATCAATGAAGATGGTAAGCAAACACTACTTAGGAAAGCACAATCCCAGCCCTATTCAGTGAGGGTGCATGACACTTGCGGGAAGAGGGATCACAGGGGAAAAGTCATGCACTTGGGTGAACTTGAAACACTCAGCTATTCTAACAACTGAAATATGGCTCCAACACTGTCATTCTTGTCTAGAGGAATGAGAATTCTACATCCCAGTCGTGGAATATTTAACTCTATGAAGATGTGTTACATTTGTTTATGCTGTGGAATATTACTTTAACCGTATAAAGGTGTGTTACACTTGCTTCTGCTGCCTTTGTTTAATTATGAAAAGATGTGGGGTTGTTTTGCTTGGCCTGTCCAAGGAACCTGATTGGTTTAATAAAAAGCTGATTGGCCAATAGCTAGGCAGAAGACAGGTAGGGGCTGGCGGGCAGAGAGGACAAATAGGAGAAATGGAGAAGAACGAGAGAAAGAAGAAGAGAGAAGAGAACGAGGGAAAAAGAGAGGGAAATGCCCAGTGGTGCCAGGCAACCACCAGCCAGAAGACACAGGGTAGGACTGTAGGAACCATGATAAGCTAAATATGAACAGACCACCCAAAAGGAAGTTCTTTACTTCCAACCATTATCACCTGCCAATGTAGGACTCAGCCATCGATAAGTTTAAAGAAGGCCTGAGTCTCAGTAGTTTACCCTGAAGCAATACCTGGTTGCAGAAAGGACCATAAACTAAGATTACCTGAGCACCACCCAAAAACTCCTCATCCCCTCCTTTACTACTATCCTGAACCTCAGAAACTCCTCACCCCCACCTTTACTACTATAAAAACCCAACTCTAACTGAGCTTGGGGCTCTCTGTTTATTCAAATATGTTAGACATTCAGAGAGACCAAGTCTGCAAACTTGCATAAAATAAAGGTTCTTTGCTTTTACATACGGGACTCAGTCTCCTTGTTGGCTTTTGGGGGACTTTGCGAATTTGGGCATAACAAGGACATACAGAAAGAAAGGTAAAAGCCCTGAGGCAAACCACAGATGAAGAGAAACAGGTTAATTTAAGTTAAAGACAAAAAAATAAAAAGCTAGCCAGAAATAAGCATAAGCTAGGCTGAGCATTCATAACTAATAATAAATCTCCATGTCATGATTTGGGAGCTGGTTTGTGGTTCAAAAGAAAATGCCTGCTACATGTCCCCATAAGGAAGGTACAAAGTATACTGAGAAAACTAGTTCCTAAGCTGGTCTTGACTCATCTAGAAAAATTCATTACTCAGGGAGAGAGGCAAAACACTAAAGTAGAGAAGACTTCAGTAGATCCTGGCTTGCTTGGGTAGCCACTGGCTTTATGGAAATGGAAGGGCACACAGAAAGATGGTCAGGTTGCAAAAGAGATCAATCAGGCTACGGAAAATGATAGTGGAGGAGGCTAGAGCAAGACGACCAGTTTAGTTCAGATTGTGACCAGTCAAAGCTGTAGAAGCTGGTGGTAGAAAAGTGTGTGTGCCCCTGGGTGGAATGACCCTCCACATTCCCGCTTGTAAAGGTAAGCTTCCTCTTCTGGAGAATGGGAAGATGATGTTAGCATACAAAAGAGAAAATGTATGCAAAATGCAAGATCTGTGTGTCATAATCCCCCACAAAGTTCTCTGGTTTTTGTTTCTCAGGAAAAAACATACTTTTATAATGGTAAAAAAATGATTCCTTGGTTTCTTAGAATATATGTATGTATATGTGTATGTATATGTATAATGTACTTCGAGAATATCCAAGTTCTTGACCTCTACTTGGAATTGATGCTGTCTTTGTGGATCCTGGTAGTGAAGCCTGTTGACTAGGTTTCTGTCCTGCCTGGTTTCTGTCCTCCCACCAGGTCCCACAGCTGTTTATCCCCAAAGAAATCACACTGATTGGCCCATTAGCTCAGGCTTCTTATTAACTCTTATAACTTATATTAACCCATTATTCTTATCTATGTTAGCCACGTGGCTTGGTACCTTTTTCAGCGGGGCAATCACATCTTCCTTCTTCTGTGGTTGGGACAGGACTAGGGAAGAATGGGCTTCCTCCTTCCCAGAATTCTTCTGTTCTCATTGACCCACCTCTACTTCCTGTTTGGTTGTCCCGCCTATACTTCCTGCCTGGCTACCAGCCAATCAGCGTTTATTTAAAACCTAATTGACAGATTATAGACAGTTGTCCCGCACCAAAGCCATTTGAAATAAAAGGAGCATGTGCAGTTCAAAACTAAAACCAGTGTATGGTTACTATGATTGTTTTTTGAGGGGGGAGACTTGCTTGGGTGATGATAAGAACTGATTGAACAGCAGACCTATGGTCAGAAACTGGAAATGCTTCTACTTCTACCCCATTCCGGAGGAGCTTGTCCAACTTCTAGGCCTCTGAGCAACTTTGAAGTCCTGCAGTTTGCATCACTGAAGCTGGGGCTGCACTGTCTGGGCTTCAGAGCTCACAGAAACAGACACAAGGTGCAGCTGACTCAAACTTGCTGATCCTGTCTTTGGGGTTTGGTTGGAAGATACCCAATCTACCATAGATTGTGCGGTCCTAGAGTGTCTCTTGTGTGCTTGCTATAAACTTTCTGCCTCTTGTTTCTCATGACAGCACTTGAGGTTATCCATTCTAAAATTCAAAAGTAAACATACCATATTTTAGGGATTTTGGCATTTGTGGTCACAGGCTGTTAAAGTTTGCAGAGATCATGAAGACCATCTCCTCCATCCTCTGCGGCTTACAAATCTCAAAACTGAGTCCCAGGAATGTGCCCAACGTCACACAGCTAATGCAAATTACCAGAACGATGAAGATCACAGTGGACATTATATAATGCAGTGACTGAGATGAGTTTCAGGCCCAC
Source organism: Ondatra zibethicus (assembly GCA_004026605.1). Taxonomy (NCBI): domain Eukaryota; kingdom Metazoa; phylum Chordata; class Mammalia; order Rodentia; family Cricetidae; genus Ondatra; species Ondatra zibethicus. The sequence goes on from PVIU01001674.1 coordinate 48,437, forward strand.
TTACTGGAGCTACCCTGCTTGATTCAGTTTTCTGGGAGCAACTCTTCCACACAGAAGCATCTTAGAATGCTAGTTAGCTCCTTCCCCTCATTTACTCACTGATAGGCCATGGAAATGAACCATACCTACCTCATATGTTAGCATGAAATTTTAAATGCAGATAGAACATGTAAGGACAAACATGCCTAGCCTTTAGGAATGACAATAATAAGACGTTTCACCATTAATTTTAGATAACTCTTCTTTCTACATAAGATTTTAATCAACTGTATATAGTCACCAATTCTTTGTGAGTCTTGAACTTTTATAGTTTTCCCTCCCTCCATTGACAGTAACCCAAATCTAGATTACTGTCATTACTAGTTCTTCGTTCTTCCTCTTCCACCTTTTCAACTATGCCTTGGTAGTTAATTTTATATATATACACACACTATCCCCAAGCTCATTCCCACAGTTCTGTGGGCCAGAAGCTCAGATGCCATCAGAAAAGATATTTGTCTCTATTGATTCATCACCAAGATGCCCAAAAGCCTTGTCTACACTGGTCACTCACGGGATAGGTACTGGCTCTTGGTTGAATTTCTCTGGGCTTGTGTCTCTTACAGGGACCACAGCATGAGCCTCCTCGTGGTCTGGTGGGCAGGTACGTGGGTAAATGTTCCAAGACACTGGAAGTGAGAAGCTGTCAATTTTTAAAGACTTAGGCTGGAAAAACTGGCAAAGTATCACTTTCACCATATTCTATTGGTCAAAACAATCACAGAGCCTGCCCAGATTCAAGGGGAATAAAAATAGACCCCACTCTTCAATGAGAAGAGTGTCAAAAAAATCTGTGACTGCCTTTAATCTGCCATGCTCCACTATAGTAAATTATTTTCAGAGTATCACAAACTAACTTTAGAAAATGTAATTCAAATCATGTCACACAAACCCTCCCCCATGGGTTTAAGTCATATATGCCTGCTCATCATGCTCAAGATGAAACTCAGACTTTTAAAGGTGGTCTGTGTTACCCTGAACTCTGGTCCCTTGATTGTTCAGCCTCGTTTTCCCTCTCACCCTTGTTCAGTTCGATTCTGACCCCTGTCTAAAGCAACACACTGTTTACTTTCTACTCTCCTTCTCTGTATTTTTGATAGTGCTTCTTATTACCTGGAATTGCATTATATTTTGATTTGTTGATTAACCTATCTCAGTTTCCTTGGAAAAAGGACTTCCTTTACTATAGATTCTTTCAAGTTTTTTTTAAAGTAATAAGTGGTGATTTTATGATTTTTTCTTCTAGAAGGTGGTCCAGCTTGTGTGTGTGTGTGTGTGTGTGTGTGTGTGTGTGGTATGTGTGCGCTTGACTTCCTGCTATACTTTCATGTCTTTCCCTGGGAGAGAGCTGCCTTGGTGTCTAGCCTACCTGCACACGTAGATTAAGGAAGGAAGTCAAAAGGAGGATACAGTGACCTTGCAGGTGCTCTCATCGGGGCTGATGATGCCAAGTTCCATTGTCAGTTAGGTCATGTGTGTGTAATGAGAAACCAAAGATCTTCTCTCTGCAGTTGAAGAGTATAGGCTTATAGACGTGTCAGTGTGAAGATCACTCAAGTAGTAGTAACAAATTTGGGCTCCTTCCTCTAGGCACAAGGCCTGGAGAAAACTTCTTTGAGCCTTTGCTTTCTCATCTGGGAAGGAGAAATAATAATGCTCCGTGGACATTTCTACTAGACAAATGCATAAGAAACCATCTGTAGCAGGTTTAAATGTGACTGCAAAGTCCTGGTTACTCTCCCATTGAGCGGTGAGATCCGTGTAGCTCCCCTGGAATCTGGACAGACTATGTGTCTGCTTGGATCAAGGAAGAACATTAGAATGATGCTCTCAGACCTCCAAGGATAGGTCACAGACAGCCAGATAGTCAACCTTATGCTTGAAGCTGACCTAGCCTTGGCTGCTGCGCTGCTAGCGCATTCTGGCTGAGTCCTTACTGAACTGTGCCTGTGCTGTGCCAGCCTGGGCAACTCATAGGTGGGTAGAGAAGACATCTTCAGTGCGAGTCTGCCAAACTGAGTGATTCCAGCCCCCAACTTTCCAGTCACTCCAAACTATGAAAGTCACCTCAGTCAAGGCCTGAAACAGGTGGAACAGAGAATTGTCTCTTTCCAAAACCCTGACATGTGGGATTAATGAGTCTAATAAACTGTTTCAAGTCACTTTGTTTTGAGGAGTGTTTGTTACATAGCAAGGGAGAACTGGGGGAGAATGGAGGCCTTCCAGCCGATCCTTTGCATGAGGAAGATTGTTCTCAGCATGCCAAGTTCCTTCTTCCCTTCTAAATTTCACAGAAGTCTGGGGAGCAGAGATGCGCCTGTAACTTTAATAGAAGGAAGAATTTATTTATTTATTTGTAAGATTTATTTCACATGTGTGAGTGTTTTGTCTGCATGTATGTATGTGTAACACACAAGTACCTGGTGCCCAGATAGGCCAGAAGAGGGCACTGGATTCCCTAGAACTAGAGTTATAGGGAAGAGTGAGCTTTCATATGGGTGCTTGGGACCAAACCCAGGTCTTCTACAAGAGTAATAAGTAACCCAAAGTGGTAGGTTTTGAGTTCAAGGTTTAATATACAGCCCAGAATTTTTGACAGGAAGAGGGAAGATGTCACAGAAAGACATTCCAGGCAGAGAACATACTTGGGATTCAACGCCATCACAGGCAAAGGCCTAAGGTAAGCGGGCCTAAGGTAAACCTTCAGATAACTTACTCAGATCATCTGCAGCAGAAAGGGCCCCTCAGTCCAGGAAGGAAACCGCTCAGGAGGGGCTTCCTAAGCAGTCATTTCCTTTCTACAGAAGAGTAACACGTGCTGTAAGCCCTCGCCACAGGACCTTGTTCTCCAGGCGCAGCCCTCACCAGGACTTAACCGCAGAAATCTCAGGGGCATGTGTGGTCCTTGCACAGTCCTTTGCTTCTGGCTCAGGGTGTTATTATTCTGTTTCCCTTTGGCCCCATATCAGCCCTTCTTACTCTAGTGTTCATTCCTTGTTTGTTTATTCAAACTTCCCTCTCTGTGTCCCAAAATTTTGTCCCCATGCTATTTCTTTCATAGAACTGGAATAAGAATTCCCTTTTGCCAGTTTATTACATTTTAAACCTGCTTAGACATGGATGCCTCTTAAAGAGGGCTATGTCTGCACGTATTTGAATGCATTAGCTAACAATGTCATCTTGGTTCAAGAAGGAAGGGCCAGGACTTTTAGGTAAAATATGGATCCTGAGAGGACAGTTCTAAAGGGTTTCTTTCCATGCTCTGTAAATGATGAGCTACTGTAGGAGAGCTTTGGCTCTTTGTGTGCAGGAAGCTCTTTTGACTTCAATGGTGCTGCTAGGAGGACTGTTGCCAGCATTTTCTATTGGGATCCAAAAACAGTGTTAAGGACCCCAATCTTCTTTCAATTCTCCTTTAAAAGGAACTAAGGGGAGCTAAGGGCAACTAGTTCAGTGGTGATAAAGTGATTGCCTAATATTATACAAGGACTTGGGTTTGAGTCCCAGAACTGGAAAAAGAAGAAGAAGAAAAGAGGAGGAATAGAAAAGAAACAAAAAATCCAAGATCCTCATTGGACCAGAATTCAATATTACTTGATGGGAAACTTGCTCATGGCCTTATCTGTGAAATGTCTTATCTAGAAACGTAATGAAATTTATATTCTCTTTCATAACTCATGTCCATTCCCGGCAGATCACTGTATTATGTCAGTTTCAAGGCTCCACTTAGTTACCTTGAATATTTTCTCACTTCATCTCTTAAGCAGATTATTTCTATCAAAAACTAGAACAGGTTTTTCTTGAAGTGTAGAATTATCAGTGACATCCCAGAAGCCCTTCTGTTCAAAGAACAGATGTGTCCATGCCATTGGCAAGTGACGCTGTGTTTTTGATTGTCTTGTTTTCTTCTTCACAATGGTTTTGTAAGCCCTATCAGCTCTTCTTCTCTCTAGAATAAAATCATGGTTAAGTTTAGAATGTAGCTTCTTTTTTTCAGATTTTTTTTTCTGGTCCCTTTATCTGGAAAGAAAATGTTGAGCTTGTTCCTTCTCTGAGGAACTGCAAGTTAGGGTAGTGACAGAAACAAGGAGAACCTGGCTCAAACTCGAAACCACTCAGAGGGAAATGTGGCAGAGGGGATGGAAGAGTTTGAAAACTTCTTTTGTGTATCTTGTGGCATTACTCTCCTTCTCACTCAGCTTCCCGACCATTCAGGTTGGATGCTGAGTATAAAAGTAAGGTAGGAGGACAGACAAGATCTTGCATGTCTAATACTATTGAGCTGGCGATACAGCATTGTGAGGTAGACAGAAGACACATTCTTCTGTGGAAGTCCTGTGAGTTTGTGGTATTTTTCATCTAATGCGCCACTACTGAGGATCCATGACTTGCTGCAAATGAGGTACTCTCTTCTCAAGCCAGCTCTATATGTCATCTGCCTCAGCCCTGGCCTTCTATTAATCTGTTACATGTTTATGCCCTTTTCTTGTCCTCTAGAATGCACCCAAGTCAGTTCTCTTTTGCTGTAAAATGTTTATAGACTTTAAAACGATGTGAATTTATTACTTCATTGTTGGTGTATGTCAGTCATTAATGGGTCTCCAGCAATGTAAAGGCCGGAATCCAGGTGCTGGCTTGAGAAAGAAGCATCTCTTGTGGCATAGAGTCTTCTCTCAGGCACACATGACTGCTGGCAAAATGAAACCCTTCCCAGCTCCAGAACTCACAGAAGCCGATCTTCCAAAGCAGCAGGACAGCGTCTCTCTGACACTTTGCCCTCTTTTGAAGGTTCTTCTAATTAGGTCAAGTCTACTCAAGAAATCAATCCTTCACAACTCAAAGTCAGCTCTTTAGCAGCCTGAGATAAGTTTCAGTACGAATGAGCTACAGAAGGGTGGCTCCTGTGGCAGTTTTCCCTCTAAGGAGGTATTCCTGTGCAGGGGCGGGGGAGGGGGATGACAGAGGGGTATGTAGAAGCACCAGCATTCTCCAGCCTCTCTCTCTGAAAGGGGCTTTAAGAGCTCTCCTGCCAGGTCTCACAAGGCCCACATCTAGGACCCTTCCTGTGGGGAGGCAAGCACTTTGCAGCGGCAGTCTATGCTTTGCCTGTACGGATCATATTAAGCAGCTCTGACCCTGGCCTCTTACGTGCCTCAGACGCCACCAGTATGTTAATCAATCTTCAATAGATCTGCAACAACCTCACTAAGAGATTTCCTTCCCAATAAGAGTCTCTCCCTGTTGGTACTGAGACAAAGGGTAAGCATTTCCCAAAACCTTCCTGCCCTCTTCAATCCTCTGTCTTAACCAGATTAATTTTTAAATTTTTATAGATTCTATTTCAAAAAAACCTCGCAAATGAATGGAAACTACGGAGCTTTACAATAAATTTTATACTTTCAGTATCAGATATACATAAGAACTTACCCACTATGAGAACCAGAAAAGTCCATGACAGAACTAGAAAAGTAATAAATTTATATCCTTTTTAATAACTCACACCCATCGCTTGCATTCAGTTCTTCTCCATTCCCATATAATTGGCCTTTCTTGTTCTGTTTTCCTTGTGCCTGTTGTGCACACGTACATTAGTTTACACACATTATTGGCTAGCATATGGGAGAGAGTACAGTTTTTTCTTTTTGAGATTATGAGAACTCACTTAAGTGTATACATTCTAAATCTATCCACTTTTCTGCGGTTTTTTAAACTTCAATTTTCTCTAGAGATGAGTTATTTTTATTGTACATTCTTCTACTGATGGACAGTGAGGTTGATCCTAATTCTTTGTTATAGGGAATAAAACAGATATATACATGGGGATGTAACTATCTCTATGTAAGGGTATGGAGCTCTCTGTTATTTGCCCAGAAGAAGTAGCTGGGTCATATTGTAGTTCTATTTTTATATTTTGTTATTTTATTTTATTTTTTTAAAGAAAACTATTTTATTTTACATACCCCAATCCCAGTTCCCTCTCCCTCCCTTCCTCCCACTTCCCCCACCTTCCTCCGCACCCCACTCCCCATTTACTCCTCAGAGAGGGTGAGGCCTCCTATTGAGAGTCAACAAGGTCTGGTAGATCACTTGAGAAAGAACCAAGGCCCTGCCCCTGTACCTAGACTGAGTAAGGTATTTCTCCAAAGAGAACGGACTCCAAAAAGCCAGTTCATACACTAGGGATAAATCCTGGTCCCATTGCCAGTAGCCCCACAAACTGTTCATGCCACACAACTGTCACCCCCATTCAGGGGGCCTATGCAGGTTCCCCAGCCATCAGTGAGCTCCCACTAGCTCAGGTCAATTGTCACCAAACTGATTTCCACAATGACTGTATTACTTTTTATTCCTCCCCGCCAAAAAAGTGAATAAGGATTCTTTCTATCCACACCCTCTCCAATGTTTGTTGTTAGATTTGTTGGTGATAGCCATACTGACTTGGGGAGAGGTAGTTTTGATTTTCCCTTCCCTGATAGCTGGAAATACTGAACACCTTTACAAACAGTTCTGGACAATTCGTAGTTTTACAAATTTGTCTATTAAGTTCATCTGCCCATTTTTTGATTGACAGTTTTATTTCCTGGGTATTTGATTCCTGCAGTTCTTTGCAAATTCTGACTGTTAGCGCCTTCTCTGAAGCTGGCAAAGATTCTCTCCTGTTCTGTGGGCTGTCTGTTGGTTCTGCTTCTAGTTCCTTTGCTGTAAAGAAATATTTTATTTCCACATTGTCCCAAATGTTGATGCTTGGGGTTAGTCCTGTGATGATGCTGTTATTTTTAAAACGTTCTTTCCTAACCCAATATCCTTTGGGGTATCCCCCGGTTTCCTTCTAGAGTTTTGTATTTCTGATTTTAAATTGAAATATCTGATCCATTTTGAATTGATTTTGTAGGAGGTAAGGGATATAAATCTAAGTTCATTCTTTTGCAGGTTGAAATCCAGTTTGGATGGGCCATTTTTTTCTTAAAATATTTTCTTTTTGTCAAAAATTAAGGGAACAAAACTTGTTATTACATGTGCTGGCCCTTTATTGTATTCCATTGACCGGGTTGTCTATTTTTATGCCTTTACCACTATAACTGTCGTTACCACTATAGCTCTATAGCATAATTTGAGGTTGGGTATGGTAATACCTCCAATATTGTTCTTTCTTCTTAGGATTGCTTTGGCTATTCATGCTCTTCTGTCATTCCACATGAATTCTTGTATTGTTTTTTCTAAACCTTTGAATATAACATGGGAATTTTGATAAGAATTGTACTAACTCTTTATATTATTTTAGTAGTGTAGACATTCTCACAATATTAATTCTGCCTATTTAAGAACATGAAATATGTCTCCATTGTGTAATATCTTCTGTAATTTCCATTTTAAATATCTTGAAATTTCCATTGTACCGGCCTTTCACTTCTTTAGTCAGATATATTCTTAAATGCTTAATTTTGAGAAAAAGTTATTTTAAATGGATTTTTCCCCCTAATTTCTTGCTCAGAGAATAGGCTGTTGCTATAAATAACATTTACTTTTTGTAAAGAAAATATTGATTTTTGTATCCTGCAACTTTGCTGTAAAAGTTTATCAAGTCCAAAAGTATTCTAGTAAACTCAGTAGGGTCTTTTTTTGTGTGTGTGGGGGGGTCTTTTAAGCAAAGAGTTGTATCATCTGCAAATAGGGATAGTTTAGCTTCTTCTTTTACCATTGTTTATCCCTTTCTCATCTCTGATTCCATAGCCAAGACTTCAAATGCTATACCAGGTAAAAGAGGAAAAAGTGGATGGACATCCATGTCTCATTCCTGATTGTCAAGAAAATACTCTTAGTATGTCTCTATATAATATAATAGAATATAAATAAGCTTGATTATATATATATTTATATATATACCCTTTTTTATTTCGAGATGTTAAACTTTGTTAAATTCTTTTATAGTACCATTGAAATAATTATGTGACTTCCATCCTTAAGCTTGTTTCTACGGTGTATTACATTTACCAGTGTCTATATGTTGATCCACCCTTGCTTGTCTGGGATGAAGTTCACTTGGTCATAAATTATAATCTTCTTAATGTGTTTTGGATTCCATTTGCAAGTATTTTTTTAAGAATTTCTACATCTATGTTCATCAAACAAATTGGTCTGTCTTTTTTTTTTGTTATTTGTCTTTACCCAGTTTTTGACTCAAAATGATAACTGGCTTCAAACTGATATAGCAATGTTTTTGCTTTTGCTTTCTATTTTATGGGCCAAGTTAGGAATGGATCTGAGTTCTTCCTTGACATTTTGATTGAATTTAGTAGTGAATCCACCTGACCCTGTGTTTTTCTTCCAAGGGAGGCTTTTAATAACAGCTTCCATTCATTGTTTGTAATGGGTCTGTTTAATTTTTTATCCACTCAGAGCTTAACTTTGGTAGATCACATGTTTGTAAAGATTTTTCTTTCTTTTTTATTTATTTATTTTTTTTTGGAAACATCAAGCTTTTCAGAGTATACATTTCTGACCAAAAAGACAGAGGGAGAAGATGTAAATTAATGAAATTAGAGATCAAAAGAATATTGTTACAAATGACTGCAGTGAAGCTCAGACATCATTAGAAAATGCTTTGAAAACTTATACTTACAATTAGATTATATATACATATTCATACTCAGGGCAGGTGAGGAGCAAGGGCCATGGAACAGTTTGGAACACCTGCTTGGCAAATCCTGTTCAAGCTGTTGTATATCCCACGTTGAAATTTGAGACCACCTGGCTGCTCCTCTGGGCTCAGTTAGAACTGCACTCTTCTGGTTTCTGGGGGAGCTGAGGCTTCGAGGTCAAAATGTTTTCTCAGGGTCACCCGGCTCATAAACAGTTAAATTTCCATTTGGATACTACTTCAGTTCATCTCATACCCACTGTCTGCACCAGTGTCTTTATACCTTTCCTCGTAACGTGATTGTTAAATAAAATCACTCAGGTCACTTGGGGCTAAATTGCTTGGTGGCAGCTGGCCTGCTGAGTTTATTGTTGTGTGGGATCCAACTGCATTCAGTTATGCATCATGGTGGTTTATTTCCGTCCATGTTAGAGGAGCATGTCTCGTGTTTGGGTTCAATAATGTCATCCAACCTACCAAATACGGGTCAACTTTATTATGTAACAGGGCTAGGAAGGTTTACCAAAGCAGAGACAGAGAGTAACTGGGACATAACGCTGAGTGAAGCAACACCACCCTGTCACCCTTCTGTCTTGGGCAATGTTCTTGAGGGCCTGGGTTCGAGACCGCGGCCGGCTGAGAGCGGAGTCCCAAGGGGAAATTGTGAGAAATTCCATCCCACGGTTAGAGAGCTAATTGTACTGCTCATTTGTTTGTATTCCCTGTCAAAACTAAAGAGCGACCGCAATGGGAAGTGAAAATTTATTGAGTTTGTTTCATAACTGCCTTTCCCCCCAAGTGTCTGGTTGCCTTGTGTTGATTCGGAACACTCAGCACCCTGCAATTCACAGGCAAAGTCAACTCGCCGCAGGGATCCAAACAGACAGACTGAAGGGGCTCAGCCATCCTTTAGGCTGGACGCTGTGCTTTAGCAATAATAAACCACTCTGAGGCACTTGAGGCTTGGCTTGAGCCAAGGTGGCAGAGAGCAGTGCAATGACTGCATCTCCTGTGGAAGGATTCCTAGAGGAGCCCGGTGGGAACGGAAAGTTTGGGAATGTCATCAGGCCCCGAATTAAGACCACATGTGCAGGCGGGAAGGCAAAGTTTGATAGGCTGTTGACTGTTCACCGGGGCACGGAGTGCTATTTCTGAGCAAGAGCTTTGGAGCTCTGTGGGTCCATAGCAAAGACATCCTGTTATCCATTAGCCCACAAGAGCCATCCTTCTGCAGCTCCTTCATAGTGAAAATTTCATCTCAGGTTGCCTGCCATTGCTTTTGAAAGGGGTTTGCTCGGGGGACGGAAGTTAATTTCAATAGTTGCCTAAATAAAATCTAATTAACAGGATGAATTTTCTCCCAGGAACGCGTGTGCCGTACATTCTAGAACAATGCAGAAATGATTTACCTTGAATGGTTTGGCTTTCTTTCTATGTTGTCTTTGCCATAGCTCTAGTTCCTCATTAGGGAAATAGCCCAGAATTGGCTAAAGGGAGAATGATTGCCTTTCGTAACCTTTAAAAGGTCACTGCAGGCCTATGAATTTAAATCCATGGGGGAAAGAAAGTGGTGGAGAGCTTCTAAGCTTGGATGGGGTTTTGTGGTGAGATGTGATGCAACCAGGAGAAGTATTAGAAGTTATGTTCTCCAGATGGCTGCATGTCTCAGCTCAGGCCAGAGATACTGTTCAATTCCTCTGGGTTGTTTGTGTGAAATGTGTCTGGGATGGAAAGTACAACCAAGTAAGGAGTCTGTAAAAGAAGAGCCAAGTTTAGAGAAATTCTTTTCCGTGCAGCTGGATCCAGCTCTGTGGGTGAATTCGTTGGGCTCCCTGCAGCAGGAACCCTGGAGAAGTACACGCATGCCCTCACTCAAACAATGCCATTGCTGGGAGGTGCTGGCAAAAAGAAGAGAAGGAACTTGTAATTGTGGAGAACATATAGTGTAACGTTATCGACAAAGATGATCACATCAGGTAAGATGGAGAGTAGATTTCCATCCCCATTTTATGGCATGAGGAGACTGTGTCAAAAGGATGGTTAAAGAACTTGTCCAAGAAGTGAGAAAGAAGATTTTAACCAACACAAGCAACTGAATCCCACCTGCTCACAACAGTGTGCTTTGCTACTGTTAACACTGTAATCACAATGGTAGTGAAAATGTTTACCACTTTGAACACTTCAACCCCATGTCTGGTTCTCCAGCTAAATAAGGTAGACATCATTAGGATATGTAGGTGAGTGATTCACCTAAGCTAGACAGATAGCAGAGTCCCCTGGGACAAATACGTCACCGGAGTCCTGCTTGGCAATCTCTTCCATCTCTAGTGGAAGCTAGAAATGTGCTCAGTAGGGCATTCTTCTTGAAAAGACGCTGTGCTGAGAATCTGAGAACTCTTTATCCTCATCCTCTTCCTTGCAGAGGAAGCCCTGTTTTTCTGGAATGTCTCTTTCCCATGTAGAGCTTTGCTCTGGTCACAGTGCTAGCCAGACAGAGGACAGAATTGCTGACCAGTGCTCCTGGTCCCAGTTATATCCCACGATGCTTTTGGAGATGAACAGAGTAGTACTTGCATCCAGTAGCTGACCATGTATGCCCTGAAGGTGAGCAGTAAAAGGGTAGTGGTTGTGTTGGGAACACCTTTTCTTTCATGGGTACTCAGGGATTTGGGCTGATTTTCTAATACCCTTGTGAATAGCTTAGGTCTACCAGGTTTCTATGAGACTTATACTTGCTTTGGGTCCTGGTTTGATGTGATATCCTGAAATTATTGAAAACCTAGTTAGGACAAACTCTTTCTCTGAACATTAGGTATCTTAAGGCTTACTGTGTGGTGCTGGCTACTCTTGTCTGCACCATTCTGGGCTTAAATTATAATTAGCCCACCCCCGTCACAAATCACATTTCAACTTCATTTGTACACTTTTAACTCTTCAATAAATCCCGACAAGGGGTTACACATACTGATCGATTGCTGCAAAACGGTAGGTTAAATAGGAGGGTCCTTTGAGATTTTCAATATGTGCATATACAGGACATTTGAAAATAGGGGGGGCATGGAAGGAGCTGTCCGGGCTTTTCCTCTGAACATAGCTATTTCATCTCCCCGTTGATTTCTGAGAAATAACAGAAAAAAAGGCTGGTGACTTTGTATTTTTAAATTAAACACAATTATCACCATGTGAATAATTGTCCTGGTTGATTCATGAGGCTAGGTTATTCTGTCATTAAGAATTAATCTGTGCAACTTCTATGAAATATTAAAACTAAAACTTCCTGATTTCTAAGAAAAGTGATTCTTAGCCTGATTGAAAATGATAATTTATCTGTAAGCAAAAGGCATAAGTTGTTTCCCATGTCAGTGACCACGTTTTGCCTTTGGCAAATGAGAAGCAGGGAGATTTAATTAATTAATTAATGTATTTGTTTGAGGCAGTGGCTCACTATGTAGCTCGACTGATCTGGAACTCAGGCTGTCCTCAAACTCACATAGATCTGTCTGCCTCTGCCTCCTGGGTGCAGAGATTAAAGATGTAAGGAGTCATTATTTTATCTTTATTTAAAATTATGTATGTATGTATGTATGTGTTGAAGTTTTTCCAATTGAGGTGACAATACTCTCTACCAGAACTACAGATTATCTAACATAAAAATGTCAGGGCCAGGCATAGGAAACATCTTTTTGAACTGTTGGTGGGGAGTTCAAGAGGACCCCAAACGATATAGTCCATTGCTTTTAGAGCCTTGAAAACAAAGAAGGTAAAACCCAAGTGATAAAGACACCACACGTTTTGGGCACAGGACTTAAAGGAAGCAATCTGGATCTAACTGCCTGAAGACTAGTTCTCAGAATCAGAAGGGACCATGGGAGAACACCAGTTAGCAGACCTACCCAGCTGTAATGCCTTTGACTCTCAATGACTAGCACAGCCAGCTATTCTGAAAGGGGCAATGATGGCCCTTATATCCTGGGGCAACCAATAGCCACCCAAGGAGATGTAAGGCCAGCTCAACCAGGAGGCGTCCATTCACCTATGGCACTATAAAATTAGCCAACTACCAGTGTCTGGTGAGGCCATGGAACCTACAGGAGAACCCAGTACTGACAGTTTTCTAAACCAGTGTAATCTCCAACTGCACTCTAAATATTTATCCTATGAGTAATCCAGAAGAATACTGCTCTAGCCTCTCATCAAAGAAGTTTCCTTTTAAGAAGGAAGGAGACTGTTACAGAAAGCCACAACTAGTCAAAATGCAGAGATTAAGTGACTATGGGGGTGCATACCCCCAATTAATGTATTTCCAACACAACCTCTACCCTTAAGGCTCAGAGAACATTAGAGAAGAGAAAGCAGGAAGGTAGTAAGAGCCAGAAGACCAGGGCCGGGGCATCAGCTGCTCGACAGCCTCAAAAACAAGTACATAAAGTTGGGCTGTGTAGAGAGGAGGGGATGGATCTGAGAGGGGTTGTAAAGAACTCTCAAAGAGTTAATAACCTATTTTACCATTTAAAAGTGGGGGGAGGCTCATGCCACCACAGCAAACGGATTTGATCTGTTAAATACTCAGCACAACTGACTGTTTCACATAATGGCTTTTACAGGGCTTGTCCGAGGCTTATGCCCCTGAATGCAGAATGCATTGTCATTTCTTTGAGGTCAAGAGTAAAAATTGATGTTTCCTTCTTAAATATGAGCTGCTGTGGAGAAGAGGGAGGCAGGGATAGAGAACCACATGACTAGTCCATATGCCTGTCGGGTTGATCTTTCTCTATGCAGAACATCAAGTTTACTTAATTAACAAGCTATAGCAACTTGGCGTTTCTTTGAACACAGTTTAGCTCAGAATTCCCATGTGCTTTTCTTGAAGTTCAGTTCTCTAATCTCCTTGTGTGTATCTTGGCAGAGTTCCCTGACTGTGTGTCATTCTCTGAGTTACTTGGGACCCAGCTGAAGCAGGACAACTTCTGCAGGGTCTTGGGGTGGCGGGGGGTGGAGGAGGCAGGCAACAGGGGCAGGCCAAAATGATCCACTCGTGGGCTGTGACTCTTGACTGTTTTTTAGAACTTGCGAACACCAGTTTCCTTCTCTCTTCAAAGTGCTGTGTGGCACTTTTAAAATTAAAGTGTATTAACACTGTTTCTTTTCAGATTTTGGGGCAGTGTAAAATGGGTTGGAATTCATTGTCTCAGAGTTTCGGAGAAGGTAATTGCAGCTATGTTAATTGAATTCTTACCCATGTACTTGGCACCAGGCAAAACTTAGCCTCGTTTCCACAGCCCTATGAAGTAGGTCTTCCTACGAGCTCTCGAGGTGAAAGAAGAATGTCTGTGGCCAAGGGCTCACAGGAAGTAATGATGGTGGAGTTTGGATGTGAGCACAGGAAGAGGGAATGTAGTCTTACTGTAGTTAGGGAGAAAGGTTCCCCGGGTATGTGGGCCAGGAGAAAGAGCATGTTCATGGTGGCCTGTGAATGTTCTTTGGAGGTCCCCAGGCAACAGGTCATCAGGATAGGTTTCTCTAATGCCCTTAGGGTCCCTGAGACCAAATGTACCTACTAACACTAGTGTTTTGGAAACATGTAGAAGGCATAGGACTCCTCCAGAAAGTGTTCATATTGTAGCTATCCTGGATGCGGGGATGCAGACAAATGACTGATCCTCTGAAGTCTCCTGTGTAGACTACCATGTTACAACTAGGCTGTCTAAAATCATGTTACAAATCTGGAACCTTCTCAGTAGGGCCTCCTGTTGGAGTTCATGATATTTGAAACATCGCTCTTTTTGTTTGTTTGTTTTGGTTTTGTTTTTCGAGACAGCGTTTCTCTGTGTAGCTCCAGCTGTCCTGGAACTTACTCTGTAGACCAGGCTGCCCTTGAACTCACAGAGATCCACCCGCCTCTGCCTCCCTGAGTTCTGGGATTAAAGGTGTGTGTCAGCAGTCTTAGTAGTCAAGGCCACTGGCAACACGGTTAGATGTCCCAGCTGGCCGCCATGCAGGTTATTCTCTTAGCTTGGAGCATCACAAATATGATGTTTTTCTGTTGGTTTAGCAGCTGCACATGAATCTAATAATACATGTTTTAATTTTCATCTACAGCCCCGTGGTCCCCAGTCAGTGCCCCTTCAGCCACTCAGGCAGGGCCAGGAGGGCCTTCCTCTCCTGAGGCCATGGTTCTGTGAAATGTAGGTTTAAACTATGTCTCTGTTGTTCTATTTATCAACAAAGACATGGAAGTCAGATGCTACACATCAGAGAGGCCAACTAGCAGCCACTGACCTTGCTTTTTGGCTGGAGACACAGCAAGAGAGATATCTCTTTGGTTGTCACCAAACCAATAGAAGCGCCAAACTTTAGTCCCTCTCCTTCCATTTCAACTTCTCTGTCCAAATTCCTGGATTCTCTATGGCTAATTCCAGTAAGCTAGCCGCTGGCTCTGTCCCATGATCAACTTTATTAGCAGGCTTGGAGTGTCACAGCACCACCAAAAATATCCTGCAACCCAAATGCAACACAAACATCGCAGAACTGTTCAATGCACCCAAGCAAGTATTTCCTGTCTACCCTGAGCACAGGTGAAGGGCCAAGGATACAGAAAAAACGTATTTCAGTTCTCTCCCTGGCCCGGCACCTGAGCCATGTTTTTTCCTGTCAGTGTTGGGCTGATTTCTGATGATTTCTTAGCTGTGGAAAAGGTGAAGCTATGTGGTGCTTTCGTTTTTGAACCTGGTTCTTTATTTTGTGATTGATGGCAGTTCTTCCTCAGGAGTTGGTCACAGCAGATTGCGCTGCTGCATGGTCAGGTGCACCATGCTCACCTTGTGTTGTTGCTGTCTTAAGCGTTTGTTTCTTCCAGCCCTTCTGATCCTGTCAGTTTCCTGTTAATACCTTCAAGGTCTACCACTGTTTCTAGGATGAAGTCCAAAAGTGACAACGTGATGCCTGCCAACCCACCTTGTTTGGTTTAGTATATTCGCTTTCTTTTGTTTAGCGGGTACTTACACGTTTCTGGATGTGTTCCAGGGCCTGTTCTAAGCATTTCATATCTGTGAACACCTTTGCACAGTGTAGTATTAATCTTCTAATCTTCAAGGATTGTTGGAGCGGTCTCAATGTTTGTGTCACCTCTAGTTCAAATATTAAAACTTAATCAGCAGGGTGAGGTACCAGGAAGTTGGACATTTGTGATGTGGTTTGTTCCTGGGGTGGGGGTGCCCTCATTGTTGACATTAGTGCCTTGGACATGACAGGCTAGTGGATTCACTAGCCCTTTTTATCATGTGAGGACACAGTCAGAAGGCAATACCCAAAGGCCAGAATGAGCTATCATCAAAGATGGAGTATGTCTTCATCTGGAATTTCTAGCCTCTCAGAATGGTGAAAATACATTTTTGTCATTTATGAGCCATTCAGTCAAAGGCATTTTGTTACAATAACCCTAACAGACTAGACTGCTTATGTTTCTCATTCCCTTTCATAGATGGTAGCCCATGTTAACTATTTTGCCCATGACCAGGTAACTAGCAGGAGGGGGTATCTAGGCTCAAGCCCATGTGTTTGATTCAGCACTTGCAGAACAATGGTTCTTTCAGGGCCTTGAGAACCTCTTGTTCACGTCAGCCACTACACAGACACCTGATCAGAACTCAGGCGCTGCTGACAGCCTTCACCACACCCTGCAGCCAGTGGTCTTTTAGCTCTCAGTGTGAAGAGCAACTTCTCCCAACCCCCCTCCCCCGGCTGACCACATTACTCACTCCACAAGCACCTTGTATTTTCTTCTTATTGCACATAACACGTTGGTGATTAAGTCATTCGTTGAATAATGTAGGCATTTTTCACTTCCATTAGAGCTTTACCCGACTCGAGGGTAGAGAGCGTGTCTGCTTGCACCTTCTGTGCCCTGCACAGTACTCAACAGGTTGCAGGTACTAAATTACCAATATACTGCATTTAAGCCATTGAAGTTGCCAAACTGGAGCAGTCACCCAGGGAGACTGTGGAGTTCTGGGAGGGATGAATGTGCCTAGGAGGCAGAAGATTTGCTGCTAGCTCCCTGACTGGCTAAGCAATGTTGAACAGACCGCTTAACCTCTTCATTTGTAAAGGAGGACCCAAACAACTCATGTCTAAACCAAAAGATATTTTTTAGGGCCGAACAAGAAGGCATGTGCTCAGGAATTTACTCTGTCTAGCCTTTTATTGGTCGTTATTCTTTTTGCACTTATGAAAATGTATTTTTTAACTCTTATTTTCTCGCTGAAGCATTTGATATAAAAGTTACATAAAAACCAAATAAATATGTCTCTGGATCCAGTTAATAACAGTTGAGAGATACCTGGGATGAAGGAATCTTTTGAACTGCACTTTCAGCATGCAGTGAGAAAGACCTAGATTATGGGCAGTGTTCTGGTTTATGTGACTTGAGCCTGCAGCAGACAAATTATGAGGGAAGGCAAGTGGTGGTGGTTGTAGGATGTGTGTATGTGTGCGCAACATGTGTGCGCATGTGTGCATGTGCATGTGTGTGCGTGTGTGTCTGTATGTGTGTGTGTGCATGTGTATGTGTGATATTAAAGTGGTATATTTGATATCCTTGATAGTAAGATATCAAATGTGTAAATAAATAGATTAAAACTAATTCATGTAGGAAAGGATTAGATGAAAAAAAGAAGAAAAAAAGGAATGTGATTGCTCCTAGGTATGATGGAGAAAAAGGTTTACTGGGGAAGTGAGGGAGAGCATAGCTGGAAGCAGGGACATGTGGGAGGGTCCAGAGTGGACATGACCCTGAGCTGGGCCATGTGAGGAGAGGGGGGAGGGGAAGACAAAGGGGAGAGAGGGGATCCAGGGACAGCAGCCAGGAGGCCAAAAAATGCAGAGAGAGCAGGAAACCAAAATGGTTAGATTCTACAGGGAAGGGTAGTCCAGCCCTTGGGTTGAAGAGTTCAGGTAGGGTTCAGAGGAGGCCAGCCAGGAGGAGCTCTAACAGGTAGGGACTGAGGATACAGGGAGAACCTGGTGGCCAGGTCCGCTTTGACACGTTAAATACGCACCTCAGCCCTTTGTCCCAGGTTTGAAACCTAACAGTTAAGATCCCGGTCTCCTGGCTGCATCTTTGAGGAGAGATAAGTTCCATGAGGTGAGAGGCCTGTGGAGAGGTCTCTAAGGCACCTGGCAGTGTTTTGTTTCTTCCACTAGGGGTGACACAAGAGTTTTGTCACATAGTAATTAATTCTAGTACACGTCTGCACCTCTGCTTTGTTTTTCAATGAGATGATTTTTAAAATAAACTGCAACAATATAAGGAAATGCCCTGGTCAATCTATAAATAATAACAGTTATAGAACCATGGCTGGGAAATAAAAGATGGTTCAGTAAATATCTATAGTGGTGACAGCCTTAACCAGGAGGGGACAAGTTTCTCTGGAAAGCCCCAGATTCTGCACAGTTTAGGCTTAGTGGCTGTCCATCTGTCCTGGGCACTCTGTTCTGCCACAGAGGCTACAGCAGCCAGAGACAACAATCAACAAAGGCAGGCAGGACTGTATTCCAAGTTCCACGCTTAGAAACAGGCTGAGGAGTGTGGGTTTGGCCTCAGGATGGGGGTTTTTAACCCCAAACAAACCTTTAAGTAGAGTGCTGGTTGGGAGTCTTCTTGTTCCAGCTGGTCTACAAGCAACCGAGCCTCTATCTAAAAGCTTCCTTCTATGGAGCTGATAAAGGCAGTTACTTACTCTAAGGCTGCTTTACTCAAAATGCCTTAAAAATGTTATGCCCAAACCCGCGAAGTCCTCCAAAAGCCAACAAGGAGACAGAGTCCCGTATGTAAAAGCAAAGAACCTTTATTTTATGCAAGTTTGCAAACTCAGTCTCTCCACACGTCCAACATATTGGAATAAACAGAGAGCCCTGAGCTCAGTTAGAATAGGGTTTTATAGTAGTAAAGGTAGGGGTAAGGGGTATCTGAGTTTCAGGACCCCTGATTGGCTGACATTTGTCTAGGGGTGCCCTGGTGAGTGTGTGCTGGCAGGTGATCCTATCTACAGCAGTTGGAACGTTAGGCATTTCCTTAGGATGGTCTGTTCTTGGGTGGTGATCGAGTAATCTCAGTTTGTGGTTCTTCCTGCAACCAGGTATTGCTTCAGGGTAAGGTACTGAGACTCAGGCCTCTATTAAATTTATGGATGGCTGAGTCCTGCACTGGCAGGTAATGATGGTTGAAAGTAAAGAACTTCCTTTAGGTGATCTGTTCATATTTTGCTTATCATGGCTGGCTCCTACAAAAAACATGTAGTAATTGCCTTCAGAGATGAAGTGGCAGTTAAGACGCTGTATCTTTCTAAGCTGAACTTGGATTCTGGAAATACCTGCACTGATCCTTCAGAGGCAAGGCTAATGAAGAAGGTGGGTGCTCAAACTGGGAGATGGCTGTTAGGGAAAGGCTCACCATGAACCCCAACTTCTTACCAGGCCACTGTCCATTCCCTTCTGTGAGTGGATTTTCAGACCCTTTACATACTTTTCATGCTTATTCCAATAGTCAATCTTACTTTAGTGATAGGTTTCACTCTAAGCAATGCCTTTGATATTAGAGAAACAAACTCAATGCGATCTACATGCTAGTGATAAGACCACATCTTTTGGTTGTTACTGTTTTATTTTGAGGGCTCTTAGGGCTTCCCATTGGAGACTTGTGACTTCTTTTTTGTTGTCAACTCAGCGTTTATCACTTCAAGATAGGGTGGAGCTGATTCCCCTTCTGATAAAAATGCATGCTTTTACCTCTGATAATTTTTATCTTGAGTGATGCAAATGATGCAATCTACAAAAATGTGACCCATTTTCTCCTACTTGGAAACTACTTTTTTTTTTTTTAACCATTACCTGCCTATTCAACTCAAATTCTCATGTTTAACCTTTGGTTTGAATGTCCAAACCTCTTGCTTTTTTTCCCTTTTTCTACTTTATGCTAATTCTGAGGGCAGAGGGCAAGTTAGATCAATATCATGTACACCTTGCCTGCCTTTGAACCTGCAAAAAAATCTACTTTTTCTTGATGTTCCTTCATCACCATGTCAACTTAAGAAAATAATTTATACTGGCTTAACTTTCTGCTTTGACTAATTTCATGCCATATCTGACACTGATAGTTCATTTGAAAATGATGGCCCATGCAAGGGTGTTATCAAACTGTTGTGTGTTACTCAGAGAGAGATGAAGCAAGTTGTTACATGCCCTTCTATAGTTTCTTCAACTTTACTCTTAGGAAGACTGTGAGAGGAGTAATTCCCATCAACAGAGTGGATCGTACACACTGACTACATCATGATGTTTGGATGAAACTTGACACAGTACTTAGGGAAATCCCCAGGATGGGAAGGAAGAGTTAAAGCATTTGAGAACTGGTCACATGATGTATAGAAATTGATTAGACTTGTCTTTTGTTCCCTCCTTGTTGTGGAATAATTGTTTTGTACACTGTGAATATGTGTTTCTCTCATTGGTTTAATAAAGAGCTAGTCAGGAAGAGGTTAGGCAGGACTTACGGACAGGAAGAGGGATGAAGAAGGGTGGAGTCACCAGGAGATGAAGAAAGAAGCCAGGCAGATTTAGAACAAGTCAGAAACACAAAATGAAGCAGAGGTAATAAAGCCACAAGGCTGAAAGTAAATGAATAGAAATGAGTTAATTTAAGTTATAAGAGCTAGTTAGAAACAAGCCTAAGCTATAGGCTGAGCTTTAATAATTAATAAGAAGTCTCTGTGTGGTTATTTAGGAGCTGGCTGGTGCAACAGAAAAGTCCACCTATACCTCCCTACCTGTTTTTTTCTTTTTTCCCTTTCTAAAAAATTGTTTCATATAATATATTTTGATCATGTTTTTCCCTTCCTTAACTCCTTCTAAATCCTCTCCATTTCCCTACCCATCCCACTTCATGTTCTCTTACTATTCCCTCTCTTCATTTCTCTCTCCAAAGCAACAAATTTCCAAAAATGGAAATCAAATAAACAAAACTCAGTAAGACAAATAAAAAAACCAAAATGAAACAAAAAAAAAACCTCCCAAACAAAACAACCCCCCTCCAAAAATAAATAAATAAATAAATACCACAGAGTTCATCTTGTGTTGACCAACTAACTCCTAGGTATGGGCTCTTGGTCAGGAGTGAGAACCTGTATCTACTTCCCCTTCTCAGGGCTAGCATTTTGTCTGGTTCGAGCCTGTGTGGGTCTGTGCATGCTATCGCAGTCTCGGTGAGTTCATACGTGTGTCGGTCCTCTTTCATCTGGATAACACTGTTTCCTTGGATTCATCCACTATTGCTGGCTTTTACAATTTTTCTGTCTCCTATTCTTCAGAGATCCTTGAACCTTGAGGGGAGAAGTTTCATAAAGACAACCCTTTTAGGGCAGAGTTCTCCAAGGTCTCTCAGAGTCTACACATTGTCCAGTTATGAGTCTATGTGGGAGTTTCCATCTATTGCAAGGAGAAGCTTCTTTGATGAAGATTGAAGGAGGTACAATAGTGTCAGGTATGGTTTTTATCTGAGGGAGTGCTCCTTTCTAAATTGGACTTGTCCTTGCTTTTCTAGTAGAATGAAAGAAATGTCACCATGGGTAGAAAGTGTTACCTCCTTCTGCTCACCATTTTATTTTCCTTCCATTACTTGCTGGAGGGCAGAAGGTATTTGAACCACAGCCCCTGTGTTCTTAGCCATAGTCGACAAACTGCCAGACATGTGAATTAGCATCCAAACCAAATCATTAAGTCACCAGAAACATGGGTGAGTGAGTTTGGCTTAGCTCAATAGACCCAGCCAGCTAAACCATTGACTTGTAATCAGTAGTTAATGTGTGTTGTTTACAGCCACCAATGTAATTCTAAGAATCTGTCAGAGGATGAACAGTGTATATATTTTAATAACAGCACAATTGAAGAAATGACTATGGATCACAAGATGGAAAATTAGAGCTGTCGGTGGATGGAGGATCCCATTAGATGGAGGATCCTATTGGAAAGAATGTTGGTCTTTGGTCCATGCTCTGACCCATGGTATCTGAGTCATGAAGCTATCACCTCTCATTAGTTAGTCTCTCCTTGCCTCTTGACAAACACTGTTTTTTGTCACTGTTTGCTGGTGTTAAGGTGTCTTTTCATACCTTTAAACATTATCCTAACACTCTTCACTTTCATCTTCCCCATGCTCCTCCAGGGCCTTTGGTGTCAGTAAGCCTAGCCTGCGGAAGGAGCAAAGACTCATGATGAAGCAGCATGAGATCTTGACCAGTTCCTGCCACCACTGAGCAGTGCCGTACACCGTGCGGGCGGGCACTTTCATTGTAGTTAGGCATTTAAAAGTTTCCTTAAGTCAACCTAAACCCCTGTTTGGAAAATTATGAAAGATTATATTTACCTAATATATAAGAATTTTGTGAAGATGAAAAGAAACAGACAACAAAACATATTTCATCAAGTCATTGTGCTTCCACACACTTAAGTGGCTTAGATATTATTAAGCTAATATAAATACTGACCAAACACATTGCCAGTTTTTAATTGATGTTCTTATTTATGTGGAACACATTTTCTTAGAGTATGGGTGCATATGTGTGTGTGTGTGTGTGTGTGTGTGTGTGTGTGAGCAGGGTGGGTACATGTATCTACATGTTAATGGAGGTCAGAGGTCAACCTCCAATGTCAATCCTTAGGCACTGTCCGCCGTGATTTCTAAGAAAGGGTCTCTCATTAGCCGGGAGCTCACTAGTTTACCTAGGCTGGCTGGCTAGCAAACCCCAGGGTCCTCCTGCCTCCTCCTCCTCCTCAGCATCGAGATCCTAAGTGTGCCGTCACATGCGGTTTCATACATGTGTGCTGAAGATCCAACTCAAGCTCTTGGGCTTGTGTTGTAAGCATTTTACCAACTGAGTCCCTAGTCCCCTCCCTTGTATCTTCTCAAATTAATTTATTATTTTTTCCTTTTGGACATATGCCTGCTTGTAACAACTTTTTGTTGAAGAAAGTGAATTTAAGAGTTAGAAAATTAACTATTTTAGAATTTAAAATATTTCTTTCAATCCTTTTATAATTATATTATTTCTTAAATATAGTTCTTTGTCATAAGTAGACAGTTTCATTATTTTTTTTAAATGTTTTAAAGCCTTCATTATCATGCACAAGCACTTTACAAGGCCTCTACCTTGGTGGGAGGGGCATTCCTTCAGTGTTGGTAACCCCTCAAATAGCTTTCTGAGTGCTGAGAAAGAGGTGAGAGTTGGGAACGTTGTAGGGTCTAGACTCATGAACTCTACCCATAAGTTTAAATTACCTGGATGTACAGTTCATTCTGCACAAATTTATTTTGTGAGATATTTGGAAACTCTCAACAGAAAAAAAGGACATCCCTTTATGATGTTCAGGAGGGGATTTATGTCCTCATTGCTATTACGCGTTGAAACTGTGTTTTGAACTGGATGGGCATGGAAATGATTGTTGGTAACTGATGTTTGTAACTAAGAAAATCTTGTGCAAAAATAAATCTGGCTTGAACACTGAACTATGAGTGTCTTCCTACTGGTCTGTGATCATCACCTTCCACTAGACCTCATTCTTCCTTCTAACCATTCTGAGAATCCCATCACAATAAGGCACCTTGGCTTTCAGTACAAATCCTACAGATGCGGCTTGGAGGAATTTTTACATTGCTGTAGACTCTAGTTCTCTGGGACAGAAAGAGCTGATGTAAGGCTTTCCTTGGATATACGACGACAGTAGCCCAAGCAACTGACTACTGAGTACTGGGGACCAGGCTCCAGTTCTTCCTTCACAGGACACCAACATCACATGTTCCATCCTTCTAGAATGTGCACAATGATGAGCTTCCCCTTCCAGATCTTTCTGAACCACTCTTTTATTTCTTTACAGCTGTGGAGTTGGGACAAGGAAGAAAGAAGCAAAGAGAAGATCCATGTTTCCTCTCCAGAGATCCCAGGAAAGCTGCAATTTGAAAGACACTATGAGAAAGAAAATATAGATCATTTCCTGCTAAGTGGGCAAAAAACGCGTATATAAGATTATTTATTCATGGGCACAAAGAAGCCATCTAAATATTTTAAACATAAATTAAAAATTTAAAAATGCATGAAAGGAGATTACAGTGTTTAACTTAACTCATATGTAGTCACAGGTATGAAGCTGCTTTTTGAGAACAAATGGGGCCATTATCTTTCTATAACTTTGCCCTTCCTGATCAAATTGTAAGTACAAAGGCAGTTTTGTGGATAGACGACACCTCCCACTTTGCCTCTCTATTAATTTCCATATAACTTTGCTTTTGATTGCACAGTGGACGAGTTTTGAAAATCTCAGTACAGTTAGGATAATTCTAGGAGCCTGTGGTACCCAAACTGATGCAATTGAGGAGAGCTTCAAGATGCTAATGATTCAAAGTTTGTTATCTGCCAACTTTGCTATCGACCTGGCAGGGCCTTGGTAGGTACTTCTTTGGGGATAAAAAAAAAATGAAAAGTCTAGATCTTAAATGGGGGAAGAGGCAAATTAATGTTACCCTACCCACTTCCGCCCAGTTATGGAGACTGAATTGGCTTGTAACTAACATGCAAAGGGTCTAGTGCTGAGCCATCTCAGCCCACATTAGCACTTCCTGGGTACAAACGACATATGGTAATGGAAGGATGAAAAGAAGTGGGTCCTCTGAGTTGTCTAGTGTTTGAATCCTGGCTCTTTTACTTCCTCACCTTCAGGTCTTGGAGAGAATTAAAATGGCGTCATGATAAAATGATCAAATTCTTCCATACCTGCAGGCATTTGGAAATTAAGTCAGATGTGTATGGCATATGGAAAGCACTCAGGAAATGTTCTTTCCCTTCCAAGGACAGGTCCACGGGGAGTGAGGCCGGATATGCATGCTGTACCATTCTTTTTCAGTGAGGCACAACTTAGAGCCACCTTGACCATTCAGTGACCATGGTAGAAGCACTGGTTGTATTCCAACCAATCTGGTGAGGGAATTATAGAGCCAGCCATCCACTGGAGGCTCAGAAAATAGACTTGCAGAGGCCTTAACTCTGCCTGCGGGACACTGGTGCATATCTCAAACAGATCCTTATTCTTCAAACATGGAGATAAGGCCAAATGGTCAAATTGCCAAAACCATTCTAAAAACCTGGAACATAATAATAGTGCAATTTGCATAGTTACTTTTTTCCTTCTCCAACCTGTAATTCTCCAAAGGTTTATGCCTTTTTCCCTTTTAAAGGCTTGATTTCTTCCCCTCCTCTCTTAGGATTCAATGTCTCTCTAAGTGTGAGAATGTTCTGTTCCTTTGGCTTTTCTCCAGTCTTCAGAAAGAGAACTCAGCACTGGCAATCTCTTGCTTGCCTGCCAGCTACCTCTGGGAGGCAGCGGCTCCAGGACCAGGTGCTTTCATTTCCTGATTGTTTCCATTGTCTTTCTCTACTGTACTGTGTGTGACCACACACATCGCACATATATGCACACGTGTACACACACGTGTACACACACACACCGCACACCCACCCACCCACCCACACACACACACCTGCTGTTTTTCAGCCACTGTATTGACCTGATAGTATTCTGAAGAATAAAGCACTGTTTCCACCCTCAAGCAGCTGGTGCAACGGATGAGATATGTATTTTTAAAGGCTGCCAATTTCAGCACGATGCGAGTGCAGGATGCTTTGGGAGTCATACAAGAAGCATCCAAGTCAGGCAGAGCTTTGGTAGAGAAGCTGCCCGCGGGAGGAACACTCCATTTGAATCTTCAAGGACCAGAGAGTGTTATCCAAGAAACAAAGGAAGCAGCCTGAACAGACAAATATAAAAGTGAGAACACAGTTTTTAAGCAAATTTTATCTCTAAGAACTACTAATTGATTAGAAGCATAGCACAACTTTAAGAGCGGATAGGTGAGACGGGGGGATATACAACAGTCCCCTCAAAAAATGCCATCTAAGTCTCTTATGCCGTAGACTGTACCTTCAATAGGCTTTGTGATAATGGGGAAGGGATGCTGAACAGGAAATGATATAAGCAGTTGTTAGCAGACAACCCTAATTATGTCAGTGATGGTCAGATTGAAGCAGAAGAAACATGAATGTGTTTTGAAAAGATGTTCCTTTGACAGAGTTGAAGACCTATAGGTAGAACTCAAATCTGGAAAGACATCGATGTGGCAGTCATTTTCTCCTTAGAGGTACATCATCACAGTTACAACAAGGTGTGCAATGTCTACCAAGAAGCTGAAGAAAGCAAATCTCCAATATTTATAATAACAATTTATTTATTTGCTCATCTACTTCATAAATACTCAACAGGGAGCTAGTGTTTTAGGCCCTGTTATAGAGCCTTTAAGTTTTTGTTTGTTTGTTTGTTTTTGTTTTGTTTTGTTTTTTCACAAAGAACTTATATATTTGTAGTATTCATCAGCTAAATTCTTTAAACTCATGGCCAATTTTCTGATGGTGTGATGCTCATTCTTGAATCTAGCATGTGGGTTTAGTCTGGTCTGGACTCGGAACAAATGGCTTGCTGGATGAGCGGGCCATTGGAAACTGCCCTATTCTGGAATAGGAGAGACAACATTGCCCACCCCACATCAACACCATGTCATCTGTTACCATTTCCTTCTCAGAAGCACTTAAATGGCCTTTTCTCTTTCTGTTAACCCTTGGTGGGAATGGCTGGAAAAAAAAAAGGCAACCAGGCTCCAGAATGTCTTTGGTCATTGTTGCTTCTAATTATTGTAAAACTTAAGAAAGGTCACCATGGCACCTCAGGAACTGCTCAGGTGTTCCTGAGGACCAGTCTGGCAAAGTGCTAACTAACTAGTCACACAGGCATTTGGAGAGTTGACTTCTTTGAAGGAGGAACTAAGTCAAAACTTGTTCCTTGTAGAAAGAGAAGAAACATGATTTTTTTTTTAAATTGCATATGTCTCTCTCTTCCTCTTTCTCTCCCACTCTAGCTATGTTTTAATGTATGAGCAGCCTATCCCAGAGGATAAAACAGAAATCACAAGACCCTCATTTCTCTTTAATTACAAATTAACACTGCAACTTTGCAGGCATAAGGCAACTGGGCATTAGCAATGGAAGGTAACTTCCTGCTTGAAAGAGAAATGGAAGAATATGAGGCACACTGCTCAGAAACTTGGTGGCTTGGAAGGCTAAAGAAACCAGTTTAGGTAGGCAGGAAGCTTCATCCAAGCAGGACACTGTCAGGTCCAAGAGAAACTTGGGACAAATGGCTAGCTAAGGTGCCTATTAGCATACCAAAGAACCCGCTGGTCTCTCAGCATTGCAAGTACCTGTTAAAGAGTCCGTGCTGGCAGCCTGGCTCCTCTCAGCATTCCTCACCTGCTCCCTGCACTAAACTTCTCCAGCTCATAGACTTCCCCTCCCCCAGCGTCTCATTCCTATACAACCTTGCCATTTTGGCCATTGACCCTCTTGGTTGTCTAGGTCCCCTCTGTTCCCTCCCCCTCCCTCCTTTATTGGTCTCTTTTGCCCACACTCTCTTTTCTTCCTCTCTGGCTTTCCCACTCTTTCTCTCCTTCATGGCCTGGTTCATTTGGCTGGTCATGTTTAGCCTACGGCTTTCTCTCTCTGCTATGGATTTTTACTGGACCTCTGGCTGCGCTCTCCCTCATATGTCATTATAGTAAAAGCCTTCTCCTCAACCAGACCTTGGAGTGGTCATGTTCTCCCTTCATACCGACACCATGAAGAACAGGGAACAGGAGAAAATGAGAAGCAGCAGGGGTGTTGATAACTAGAGGAATCTGACATGGAAGAGAAATGCAGATAATGAGCTATGCACTTGAAGTTCTGAGAAAAGGCTGAAGTCCCCTTGGTGAGGGTGCTGGAGCTGGAAGTCTGTTGTGAGACCACAGAACACTGGGCAGGTTTCGCCACCCCCATTACTGGTCCAAAAGGAACCTCGACACGCTGCATGGCAAGAAAAATCGTTCATAGAGAACTGTAGTGTCTCCCTGTACACTGATCAAGCTAGTAGTGCATGGTGCATCTTCAGTAAATGTCTTACCACCTCTCTTCCCACAGGGATGTAGAAGAATCACAGAGACTCATGAATCCACTAACCACCTGTGGGGCATTGCCAACAAGCGGCCTTTGCACTCTTCCCATCTGGACGTTTCTCCAGTAATACTTCCATAGCTTGGAGGTTAGGAGGTCCAGGGACTCCTTGACTCATAGACCATTTTCAATTGTTTTTCCCCTGTGAGGTAAGGAGTCTAATTTTGAAAGAAGAAACAAAAATTGGAGATGACTCATTTAGCTCTAGAGATAGTAAAAAAAGATTGAGTGCATCAAATATGGTTCACGCAAGGAGGCAAAGTACACAGTGCAATACTGGGTAGTGAATAGAGCAGAGAGTGGGAAGACTCGCCAATCTAATTAAGAACACTTTAAACAGAAATTTGAGGTGGGGAGGAGGGAGCCCTATAAACTGGCTATTACAGAAGACCGTCAATACAGCACAGAATAAATGGGGCAGGAGAGGAGCCCAGTAATTTCTTAAGGGAAAATAATAGGGGAGCTGATTGAGGACTGTACTTATGATCTCAGACTATACATAGATTATAAGTAATAAATGAAGCCGACCTGGAGTTTTGACACAGGAAACTAAGTCCAGTGACATGGAAAATATGGGAACTTGGTGGGCTAGAATTTCCAACACCATGAACGAGTGTCTTATTCAAGGGAAGCAGTCCGATGAGGTTATAACAGTGGTAGGTGTGCCCCACAGCCTTGCCTGTTCATTGGCATCCACAGGGAAAGAGAATGATCTGGGCTGGACTGGATGGGCTGGGGGATATGCTGTGTGACATGGTCAGGTGAAAAATACAGGTATGGATGGCAAGATGGAAACAAAGTCTACAATTCGTAGTGTTATGGGCAAACTGTAGCAAGCATCTGACTGGCCTCTCTTTGTGCTGATGCCGACCATTTGATACACTGTTCAGGGACACTATCATCTATTGGAAGCATAAACTGCAGGGCAGTAGACTTGATGTTGAACTCTTGGCAAATTTTTTGAGAAACTTCCATAAAATTCAATAAAAGTTTAAGTACCCAATAAACTGAGCCAGACATTAGATGCCCATACAAAGATGAGTAAGAAAGACATGGGCCTTACCTCCCGTAGAAGACAGAGATGTTAAAGAACTGATGTTGTAACCAATTACGTATGTTGCAACTATCAGACATCACACACCAAAAGCATAAGGTTCTGACAGACAGGTTAGGGTGACTGACTGTGGTTGTGGGCAGTGCTTAGCGAAAGCTTCCTGAGGAAATGAGCTCCTGCTGCTATCAAAAGAATCTCTTTGGCCCTGAGCTGGGATGTAGCAACAAGGCTAGGTCTAGGTGAAGGGTAGGGACTAAGGAAGAGCATGGGAGATAAGAGTCCAGTGTGAGTTCCCAAGCTTGCATTGTTCTAAATTGATATCTGAAACAGGAGGTTACAAGACCACGGTAGCCTCCGAGTTTGTCTGTGGGAGCATTTTGTCAGCCTGTCCTCTCGGGAAAGACACTGCACATGGAAAAGAGATAAGGCCAGAACTGTTCTGAATAGTTCCAGGGCTGAGCTCTCTCTCATATGTGCATGTCTCAGGGATGTCCATGCGTGAAAGCTCTGTCGTTATTGACAGTTGCCAGTGTCGGAATGGTCTGCCCAAGAGAAGACTGCTCTATCTGAATTCAGGTAAAAGGGTCCCTGGAGCTATGTGAGTGTCTCTTAGGGTAATCTCGTCAGGTAGGTGTGCTTGCATTTGGAAATTTATGCAGTGTACAAAGATCTCTACTTTCAAAGCATGTGTTTAGGAGCCAGGAACATAGACAAGAACTTCGTGTAACAGAGAAAACTGGATTCAATGGGCCGAGTGCTGACTTGCCCATCATGCTTCACTTATTGTGTTTTTAACTTAAGTCACGCATGGATCCTGGACTCAATGGCCTGTCACTCAGTGTCATAGGTACAATAAGGCTTTACCTGTTCTACTCTTGCTGGGCCCCAAGGCCAGCCTCCCAGTGTCACCTCTACTTGCATCTTTCTACTTTGGTGCTTATCTACAGACCAGCTTTCTAGATGTGCAACTTAGCTCTTCATCTCCTACCAGGCTCTTAGATTGGGATAGACTGATTTTCTCTTCTAGGCATAGCCACTGGGCATCATTCATCCTCTTTTTATTCCCAGTTTCATTAATAGTTCCTATCCAGTCTATTCTTGGCTTCTCATCATGCTTCTTTGTAAAATTACCTTGTTGGAAGAAAGTACTTATAAGTATCCAATGTTATAGACATTCCCATAGGAAGCTTTGGACATTCCAGAAAAATCAATAAATCTGTATGTTTGAGAGCTTGGGGGCTATGGGGGACTACTAGCAAGGAGTAAGTGCTTTGTATAGAAGTAGAAGGGCTGGCATTTCAGGGGAGAAGAGCCCCAACCAAAGCTCTAATACAGCCTGTCTTCTCAATAGAGAAAATGGAAAGGCATTACTATCACAAGGGTCAGAATACCAAGACTTGTGCTGCGTCTGGTTTTCCTGCCATCCTGGAATCCCTTGACCCAGCTTACTTCCTGAGCATAAGTGCACCTTCCGCTTTCCTTGCCCCAACGAGATAAGAGGTAGGAAAGAGAGTGAGGTAGGATCAAAACAGACATTTTTCAAATGTAAATGAATCTGTTGAGTAACCATTAAGTGGGATTCCATTCTGATCCACTCTAGAGGTTTTCACTATTGATTTAGACAGTCAATTCTTGATGGAAAAGCCATGTAGGTAAGGGAGTTATTTGAGAAGGAAGACACTAAAGTAGCTTAAGCCACACCCTGCTTTACAAGGACAGTCATGAAGGTGTCTTCTCTTTGTGGTTCTGGTCTGGGAAGCGTTTGTGGAGGAGGTCCTCTGCTTGGAACCTCCTGATCACAGAGCAACAAAGCTGTCTGTGCTTTGATTAGATCATATGTAATATTTGTCTTTGAAGTCTTTATGTAGTTCTTTTGCAAATATTTTTTTATTTGAGCTTTTAAATCGAAAGGAATGAAGAAAAGATGTGTGTTAAAATGTCATTTACAACTGAGGATTCTATAACACAAGTAGGCCTTTGAGACCCAGCATAAAACATTGGCTCTTAGAACATTCCAGCCGCCAGACTGGTGTTGCTCAGTGTCACCACCACTCAAAGGAGATATTTCAGGAAGCACGTGGGATAGGATCATTTGTCCTTGAGCTTGGGTGTGCCTCGTGATGGAATGCCTCCCACCTTGGGAGTCCAAGAGCCTACCGAGTGCTAGCAGCATCTCCTGGCGCATCTGGTTCTAACATAAGAATGTTTTCCATCAGCTCTAAGAGGAGCTTCAGGCTTTCATTTAGGAAAATGTGTTCACTTCCAGTTGCTGCCATAATTAGCCGTCAGCCAGGCCACTGACTGGGGTCCACAGGTAAACTGTGTGTGTGTGATGTATTGGTTGAATCCAATAGGACTTTTGCTGCTGAGATATCTGAGAAATTGATGAGGACTTGCTGATGGGCATCTTACAGTTGTGTGTTAAATCAGTTCCAGCCGGTCAAATGGTCACAAAACGGAGCTCAAACCTCCAAATGCTTACTTCCCAGTAACTGTTTTGAGGATCCAGATCTAGTTCCTAATGACCCAGATCAGGGAGGCACCTCTGGTATAGGTGGTGAGATGGTGTCTTGTGAGCTTGTGTTTGCTGAAGTCCTGATCATTAGGACACTGCTTGGGAATGGGCCTGATAGAGATAGTCTCAGCAGATTGGATGATACTTAGATGAAACCACTGATGTGGACTGTAGTCTGAGATGATTGGTTTTCTAATAAGAAGGGAGAACTTGGCACCCAGTCGCGTGGGGAGAATGCTGTGTGAGAACGGAGGCTAAGTCTGAAGTGGTGTGCCTACAATCTCCAAAACATTCGGGGTTACCCACTGCCAGGAAAACTATGTCGACAGTATGAAGCAGATCTTCCTCTAGGGCAGTGGTTCTCAATCTGTGGGTTGTGACCCCTTTGGGGGCAAACCTCTATGGGCAATATTTACATTACGATTCATAACAGTAGCAAAATTACAGCTATGAAGGAGCAATGAAAAGAATTTTATGGTTGGGAGTCACCACACATGAGGAACTGTATTTAAGAGTTGAAGCATTAAGAAGGTTGAGAACCACTGCACTATGATCCTTAGATGGTCAATGCCTTGATTTCAACCCTCTGGCCTCCAGAACCGTAATTAATTTCTGGTAGCCCATCTAGATTGTAGTCATTTGTTCCAGTAGCTCTGGAAAACTGACTTGGATAAGGAGTAGGGATCCAATGTCAGATACTCCATATATAAACCTATATTTTGACTTATGAGTCGTGTGGGACAAGTTATATATCTCCTGAGCCTCAATTTCCTCACCTGTTTGATGGAATATAATTAAACTCACTTGCTGGTAATGCTATAAAGACTAAATGAAGCAATGATTTAAAAGAGGCAAGATTGTGATATGTTAACTGTCAATATTTCCTTGTCTTTGCGTCTAAACTCAAAGGCTGTTTCTCAGGGCCTTTAAAGATAGAGTTCATGCGTTATAGCATGTCACAAAGCACCCGGATGCTATCTACAGTGGTCACTTAATAATACTAATAGGTAGACATTGTTTTTGCTCTATTAAGGGTCCAGATAAACATGAGGTTGAGCCTATTCTTTTCTGAAACTCTCCACACTACCTTTCATAGACATTTTCTCCCTTGTTTTCTTTCTTTTATTGTGTCTAAGTGTGTGCGTGTGTGTGTTAGTATATAAAGCTGCTGAGAGAAACTAGAAGTGTTAGGTTCCCTGGGGCTGGAGTTACAGGTGTTAGTGAGCTGTGTGAGCGGAACTCAGATGCCCTGCAAGAGCAGTGTGTGCTGTTCACCACTGAGCAATCTCTCCATCCCCTGGGCATGTCTTGCTAGTCCTCAGGGGGACATTGTAATGAGGAGACTAAGACTCCGTGTGGGCTAGAATTAACTCTGGTTGTCACTGCCTGGTTTCTTGTCCCTGGAGAGGTTATGTCACCATTTGAGCTTTAAATTCCTCTCTGTAAACTAGAAGTTGGCATTGGGCATAGTCAGACACACCAAACGCTGCACCTTCCACAGCACTGTGTATAACAGAAGAACGGAAGATGCTTAGTTCTTCCCTCCCAAGTTTTGCGCCTCTCCCCTTAAACTCTGTCAAAAGAAAAATCAGCTTTATTTTCAGGGAAAAGCTACCTACATGAAGCATCTATTTTAAGAAGAGTTATAACCAATAATGTTCCTGATTTATAAATGCACACATCCCCTACCGAGTACACAAAACAGTCACTCTCTGTGGAAGCGACACCAAGGGCTGGCTTTGACCCTGATCAGCTATTTCAACTAGCAGCGAAAAGTGTGGTCTTGGAAGCCTGCGACATGAGGAGTGTGGGGGTTGCTGGGTTTGCAGGTGCGTTTTGTAAAGTACATGATGTGACCAAAGGGACCCCCGCGTAGCAGCTGTCACGGGAGGGGTCAAGTTCAAAGGCTTGGCTTCACTATTAGTTGACAAACATTTAAAATCTGTCGGCTCAACACGGAGAACGGAGGAGGGAAAGCTGGCCTGTGTGCTCTGGAGAGGGAGGGCAGGACTTTGGAGAGTGATGGATGAGGTGTGCTTGGTGAGAACTGTACAAATTGTTTCCTTTTCACAAGACGGAAACCTGAAAACATCTGTTTTGGGCTCTCTAATTATGTTTTGGCTTTCTGCACTTAGCTGCAGCTTTGATGACTCTAGCTTTCTTTAAAACCTTGTGAAGAAAAATAGTATTAGAATGTAATTATACAAATCTACTATGTATTTTCTCTTTCAGTAGCACCACACATGTACTGGACTCATTCACAATGTTTTACAAGGCTCTGACTCTGTCCTAGGCAGCTGCTAGGCACCAGCATTGTTAGCTATTTTCAGTGCTCATTTTTAAATGTGGTTATATCTCATCTTATTGCCACTCTCTTTGTTCTAGCACTGGATGCATCTGACACAGCTTCAGTGGAGGCCAGTGTTGTTCTCTAGGAACTTGCCGTCTATGTATAATGAAAGAAAGACTGGCTTTCAGCTTTCACAAGGGCTCCAGTAGCAATAACAGCCATAGTCGCATCTGTGATGATATCTAACACTAACTATTTATTGTGTGTTATGTCATAAGTGTTTGCTATGTGCCTTTTCCTGGGGAACTGTGAACACACATGTCTCGTCACCCCAGATAATGTAGTGAAGGACCAAAGGAATGAATCCACTCATGGCATCTTAATGAGCTGATGAGTTTGCTGGGGTTATATACAGGAACTGGGGAAGAGGTTACCAATGGTCACTGTGCTACCAAATCCTACCCCAACAAGCGGGGTGACATCATGTAAGCCTCATTAGTAGAGTAATGCGTTCTGTTAGTTTTCTGCCTCCTCTGTACTCTACCATCCCTATCTTCCTTCTCCTTTAACCAATTTACTTGATAAGTCAGAGGCTAGCATAGAGGATACTAAGTACCTGTTTTGTTACACAGTTCAGTTCCTTTTGGCTAGACACTTCAGGTACATATCTTATTTCTTGCAGCAGGGCCAGTGCCACCGCTGCTATGGCTTCAGATCAATCCAGTACAGGGGCTACCATGTGTCCTCTAGATCTTCAGTTGTTTCAGTGTGTCCTTCACATGCATGACAAAGTCCATATTTGGTAGGTCACGCCCCAGAAATTTCTGTTCTGTGATGCCCAAGGGTCAGGCCCATAAGATGTGATATTATAATAATTTAATACTCACTCAAACTTGATGAAAGGTGAACTAATATTATGTTCATTACTTAGATGAGAAAACAGAAGTCAAGTAGCTGGCTTGCTGATCTGTAACAGGAAGTGGTAGCAATAAGATCCATGCCCTACAAGGAAGTCTTTGTCCTGCATGTAGGGACTCAGTTCTCAAGTGCCCCCAGCTGCAGCTTTATATACCTAAAGCTACATTATTTGCCTTTATTGGTGGGTTTCATAAAATGTTTCTGTACCACAAATACTCTTGGTAAACTCAAAAGAGGATTTGGTTGTCAAAAGGTTGATGCAGGCTTCGTCTTCAGAAACATATTTATTTGTAGTGGGAAATCCCTCTGCCTATGGGTATACAGTGTTCTAATTATCTTCATATGTAACACAGGAAGCTTAACACAATATGGAGAAACCCTGTCTACTTATGAAAACATTTTCACTGACAATTATGGGTTTTTTAAAACACTGAAACATATTATAAAGAAAACCTCAATTTAAATTATCCCTCTGCACAATTTCTATTGATTCTGAATTTCAATATTAAGTATTTCTATATTTTATTTTTAAAAACTACTGAAAAGAATGAAGTGAAAGATAAAATGCCCATTTCTACTCTCATCTAAAACTGAGGGAGTTTCTTGAACACTCTTGAGGAAGCCCATGGGGATGAAATGTCTTTTGAAGGGATTCACTTTGGTTGTTTTTGAGACAGGGTTCCTTCATGTAGCTCAAAGTAGTCTGTACCATGAATTCTAATTGATTTTAATAGTAAAAACCCAGAGTCAGCTATCAGGGGTGAAAGCTGAAAGATCAGAGAAACAGAGCAGCCAGCCACTAGTTCTTAACCTCTACCTCAGACTGAAAGGGTGATCCTGTCTCTACGAATCCTCAGACTGTATGCTCTGGGCTCCTGTCTCCTCCCGCCTTATATTCTTCTCTCCGACCAGCCACATCACTCCTGTCTCCACCTCCCTAGTGCTAGGATTAAATGCATGGGATCTCACGTGCTAGGATCACCTTAGTGTGAGCTCTGTTTCCCTTTTAGAATGATTCAATCTTGTGTAGCCCAGGGTGGTCTTGAACTCACAGAGATCTGTTTGCCTCTGTCTCCTGAATGCTGGGATTAAAGGTGTGTGCCTACCACTGTCTGGCTAACTAGTGTCTCCAGGCAAGTTTTATTTGTTACAACACAAACAAAATATCATCACACTAGTCTCAAACACATGATCCTCCTACCTCAGCCTCCTGAGTGTTAGAATTACAGGAGTGGAGCATCAGCCCTGAGTGGTTGGATTACAAGTGTGGACCCTCTTGCTGGACTTTTCACTAAGCTCCCTCGCTAGCCTTGAATAGATTTTCCCTGCGTGTGAAATCCTCTCCAGACAGTCTGAGTCACAGGCTTCATAAAGATGCTCTTCAGCATAAACTGAAACTATAACTAACTTTCATCTGTGCACTGCTGTAATTTAGATCCTCAGATGTACTAAAGGCTTGCTCTCAGTTTGGTACTCTTGGGAAACGATTGAACCTATTGGAGATGGGGCCTAGTGGGAGGTCTCAGATCATTGGTTTTGTGCTCTGAAGGGCACAGAGGGATCTCTGGTCTTCTCTTTTTCTTCAGAGCTACAAAGTGAGTTGTTATTAGGCAAACAATTCTGCTATGAGGTACTACCTCACCAGGCTCAAAGACATGGGGCCAAGGAGTCATGGAGGGGAACCTCTGCTACTGTGAGTCCAAACGACCCCTTTCTGTTTATAACTTGTCGTCTCCGCTATTGGTGATGGAAAGCTGACTCCTATGCCTTTCCTACATCATAGGTCAGGAACCCGACACACTGTAGGATCACAGCTATTTCCCCTCCCAATTACATGACTGACTATAAGCCACTGCTGCCACCCGGCCCTGCAGCAGATGAATGTACGTGCCAGTTTCCATTGGGGGACGATCACAATTCAAAAGGTGAAGTGCAGCTTCTGCTGAGTTCCTATTGCTTTTGCAGCATTGCAAGGACCGTAACAATTCATTCTACTGATGCCATGTGAGGTGCCAAGGAGAGAGTCCCATCACTGCTTGGGCTCCTAGTTTCCTGCAGGGGACTTGAGACCTTTGGTCCTTTGTTATCCTTCATGGAACAGATAGGGCTTAGCTATTTGCATTTCGGCTAAACACAATGCATCCATTTGTACTGACTTCCTTTATTTCTTCATTTTATCCATCCTTACAACTCTAAGGGGAAAGATTTATACCAAAACCCGGGACAGATTCTTATACTCTGTCTTCTGCCCTCTCCCCTTTCTCTATCCCTCCCTCCCTATTCTCCAGCTCTGGGAATTGTTCCTATATCTCAGGATCTTGCCCTTGCCATTTTCTTTGCTCCATCAGGTGAACTTGCTGGCACATACCCATAGGGCTTGTGCGCATGTATCCATCTAGGAACAGCTTGCTTGTGTGTTTCCACTGAAGTCCTACACAGCATGAGCAAATCCTTTGTGGAGATGTCTGGGGTCCAATAAGTCCGCACTCTCCTCCTACAGGCCTTTTCCAGGGCTTCTTTCATCAATACACCATTGCTAGGCGTGAAATGGGCTATTTAGGATTTTAAGAGCCAAATGTAAATGTGCTTAATGAGCCTCGAGGGTGCTGTGGCATGGCCAGGGGGAAAAAGGCTTTTAGCAGCAGATGCAGAGAAAAGTGTTGGATTTCAGTCTCCAGGTCCCCTGAAAAGTCAAAGACAGAGAGAATGGAGATCCTGGCCCCTGGTGGGGTAGGAATAGCTCAAAACCTAAATCCGAATGAACAACTGGGGTCTCTTGACGGGTTTTCCGCGAGGTAAAGGAATTCAACAAACAGGGAGGGACACATGGCGTGAGATAATTTGTCACGGCGGTGTGTGCAAAGTCTGGATCCTGTTGGGCCAACCCTAAAAAAGTTCAAGGAAGCCTGTGAGGGAGAAAAAAAAGATAAAACTTTGCAGTGTTTTTGAATTTTTTTTTTTTATGTGAAGTTTGTAAAACTAATCCCAGTCTTCAAAACCTGCCTGGACCCTCCTCTCAGCTCCGTGGAAACATGCTGTCTCTTCGCTAGTAAATACAAAGGCTAGTTTGGGCATCTCAGCGCGTTAGAAATCTGTTGAATGTCTCAAATTCACTCTGCCATAGCTTGGGGCTGGAGTCTGGGAGACTTCCTGCTTCTGAGAACTGTTTTTATGCCTTCACCAGGTTGGGCAACTCTTCCCTTGCGTGTTAAAAGTGGCATGCTTCTGAATAGAACAGCGCTGACACTTGATCCTGGCAGAAAAAGAAATGAAAAATAACTCATCTTTTTTTTTTTTTAAATGGCTTTAGGCAAGTCAGTAACTCTTAAAGATCCATATGGTTTACGTTCTGTAACAGCCGAGCGTCCAGCATGAGCATCAGCACCCCTGAGAGGAGGAGGCTGGGTCAACTTAGTGTTTCCTGAGGAATACTCATGCTCCTCTCTGGGGATTTCAGAGCCCAGCGCTGACTGTGCTATTCAGACTCAACCTTCCCCCTGCATTGCCAGCAGCCCCCCACCCCTGTTTTTACCCACTGTCTTCCTCTGTGCATCTGAGTGGCCTTCATGGCTACGACCTCTGAGGAGACAGGGATGTGGCCTTTCCTTTTCTGAAAGATCACTGAACTCAAAAGCTGCTATATAGATGTTTGCTAAGAAGTCTAAAAGTGAAATGATGTCTTTTAGTTCTTCTGGAAGCCTATACATTTTGAAGAGTATATACTCTTGACAAATATGTCTAAATGTATATTCTAACCACTACTTTATGACATCTCACTTAAATTTTATATGTATTAAAAATCAAATTAAGTTTTACTATACATAAACCTAAGTGCTTTTGATGTATTTATTCTTGACATTCAACCAGAAGAGTATTGGATTATGTGCTCTTGAATGCCAGTCACTTGGATGCCAGTATCTTATTATTTCTGCCTTTTAAACAAGAGGAGAGTCGTATGATGGAGAAGGCCAAGGCTGAGAATGGCAGGGATGCTGGCTGTGGCACTGGCTTGCCAGTGTGTGATCTCAGACAAGTGGTTTGACCTTTCTGAACTTCAGATCCCTTTGCCGTAAGCTGAAGATAAGGTCTCATTTCAGGGCTATGGAGAAAACTCGCCCCAAGTTTGATGTGCATCACTTTTGGAAGTTTGTTTGTACTGATTAAATGTTCAATAAGCCCCAGTGGTCAGGAGGACGGGTCAGGGAGACTCCTGCAGAGAGGCTGAAAAATATACCTCGTGGAACAGTGGAGAGGAGAATGGTGTTCGAGGCTTGGGAGAACAGGCCCTGGAACTCACTGCCTGGCTATCTCCTGAAGGCAGAACCCTCTCATTGTGAATGGTGTGTGACTGCCTGAGAGCCAGCCTGGCCTAGAATCCTCAGACCCCAAGTGCACCTTAGGGACAACACAGTGACCATTTAGTGAGAAGTCATTTTATTCTCCTGGGCATCCCTGTGACAGAGCAGAGATGCCCCAAATGCATGGGGCTCTGGTGATCCCAGATTTCAGAAAAACAGAACAAAACAAAAAGCAAATACTGAGAATCTCGGAATGCTGGCATTTACAAATACCCAGAGAGAGGACTGAACTTTGATTTACAGAAAATAAAGGCATGTGATATGTCTTCCAATCGCATAGCAGTTATTAGATCTGCGACAGACTTTGACTCGGGTGTTGATATCTGAGGGCACAGAGGGAAGATGGATTTTTTGAACATATTATTAAATCTTTTCTGATTACAAGGTTGGTAGTTTTTCATTTTTTAAACAATAACTGTGATAAGCAGGTGCCGTGGAGTGAATGGTGGGGTGTAATGGCATGAGGAGGGCAGGACTCTTATGACTGAAATGAGTATTGTTCAAAGAATAGACGCAGATCTGAGGCAAAGTATCTCTCCACTGTATAAAGACACAAAGAGAGGCCCCTGCAAATCCTGAAAAGGCCTACCAGGAACTAGCTCTACCAGGGCCTTGATCTTGACATTTCCAGTCCCAGAAGTGTGAGCAATATAGTTCTGTTGTGCAAGCTGCCTATCCATGGTATTCCGTTGTAGCAGAAAGCTATGACCCTAGACTTTCTCTACATTATGACCGTTCAGCCTTTTTAGTTGGCATGACCACCTCGAATTTTGTGTTGTTATATGGAATAACATACATATTGAATTAATAAATAGGCAATTTCTTTTTTGCTATCAGCATCTAATACAATACGCCATAAGATGTTAGTCTTTAGCCGGCTGAGGTCTAGGTCACGCGTGGATGCTGGAGACTATGTGGAAGGCTATGATCCATGTTTCTGCTGACTGTGAAGGGCAAGGAAGCTACTTTTGCAGTGGTTGATGACTGCAGACTCGCAGTTAAGAGAGAGGGGCATAAAAGGCTTCAGTGACAACACTCTACACTCCACCCCAAAAAGTAATAGCCTACATAGGAAACCAAACAAAAGAACTCTTAAAAATTGTGGTAAGGATGCTGAAGTGTAGCTCACCACAGTTGATAGCGTCTGGTGGAGGTGTGGATAGGGGAAGGACTCAGCTTTCTTTGGGGGCTGGTTACTGGGAGTTTGACCATGCTCCGGTGAGTTCATGGGCAACACAAATTGGACATTTTTTCTTTCTTCTTTCTTTTTCTAGGGGTCACAAGGGTGGAAAACAGACCTGAAAGGATGGGGAAGTGATGTGATCAGGGTGCATAATGTAAAGATCCCCCCAAAATCAATAAAAATATTATGTCAGAAAAAGGAAAATATTTGGGAAATAATACGAATTATTGGGCAGATTTTGATAGAACTTTAGAGTTAATGACAAAAAAATGTGAATTTTATCTTTCTTTGCTTATTAGTAAACTTGATTTAAGTTTAATCCTTACAAACGTAGGCAAAGTATATGGAATATAGGAAGGTATATGGAATACATGACAATTCTCTATTATGTTATTAATCAATATACATACAATTTTCTAATACTATTGAATAACTGAGACCTCTTAGAATTACAGGTACTATTGTTAGCTGACTCATAAACTGAAGACTCTTAGCTCTTAGATGAAATTAAGAAAGGGCAAGATTTTTTTTTGTCCCTACAAGGTCATTAATATTTATTCTTGATTGACAACTCACATGTATGCAATATGAGATGATTAAATCAAGCGAGTTAAGTTATCATCAACGCACCTATCACATTTTATGGTGAGGCATTAGGAATATACTCTCAGTTAGTTACGTTACAATAATGCACTCTGTTATTGTTGACTGGTCATCCTGGGTGTGCTAGATATCAGTACCCCCTCTTCCAGTCTGTCTGCGGTTAGCGCTCATTCCTCTCTGGAAGTTATCCCTGTTCTTTCTGCTTCTGTGAGCTTAACTCTTTTTTGGATTTCATGTGCAGGCGATATCACATAGTATGGGTCTCTCTCTCTGTTTGCCTTATTCCGTTTACCAAACATCTTCCACATTCACCCTTGCATTTTCAAATGACAGGTCTTCTCCCTATTTTAAGATCAAGTAGTATTCATATCTATATATGTGCAAGTATCACCTTTGCTTTATCCATTCACCCACTTAACTAAGTAGCTTGGCTATTGTAAACAACACACTGAACACAGGAGGATATGTGTCCCTTTTATGTATGGATTTCAATTTCTTTATGTACATAGCCAAAATTGGTATTACTACATCATATGATACGGTGTTTTTTGTTGTTGCTGCTGTTTGTTGAAAATTTTTCATACCATTCCCCATAATGGCAACACTAATCTATACTTCCATCAATAACATATAGCATGAGTTCCTTTTTATTTGCATCTTTATAAATACCGATTTTCTTTCAGCTCTGACAAAAGCCATTCTGTGGTGTGAGGAAGTATCTCACTGTGGATTTGACTCACATTCCCCAGTGATTAGTGACACTGAGCATTTTTTCTGTACCTGTTACGCATCTGTATGCTTGCTTCTGAGAAATATCTGCTCGAGGCTTTTTATTCCATGTTTTAAATTAGTTTTTTGCAGTTTGCTACTGAGTTGTTTGATTAGCTTATAAAATTTGAATATTAACCCTGAGTAAGATATACAGTTTCCAAAAACTCTAGTCTTTTCTCTCCCTCCTACAGCTCTTTTACCCTTTGGTGTGGATGTCGTCTCATAGGGCTGTGGGATGGCTGAGGCTTCTTGCTCTAGCAACCCACATCTGCCATTTCTTTCTGTTTTACTGTCTAATGGTCTTGGCAAAAGATTTGCATTATAAGCTTGCCTGTTTCTGTTTTTGATATAATTATGAAAATTATAGTTAAAATAAATATTCAAATTCTGAAACATTTCCATATAGATATCATGCAGCCCTTATAGGTGGTATTTTCAAAAATCATAATAACCTAAGGAAGTATTGATGTCAGGTCAAATGAAGGAAGAGAAAGTGCTTCGTGTGTGCTGCTCCAAGTACCTATCTGGGCACACTTTGGAATGCAAATATTCTTGGTTAATAGTCTTTTTTTTATATGGAATTCAAAAAATATGTCTTGGACATCTATGACTCCAAGTTCATACACATTTTCACAAATCCCTGGGTTTAGCCTTTCCATGCTGCTCATTAGATGAAGAGCGTTAGTTTTCAAATGAAAGCCAAGATAGGTTTAGTATATATTAGAGAGTTTTATTTTG
Source organism: Ondatra zibethicus (assembly GCA_004026605.1). Lineage (NCBI taxonomy): Eukaryota > Metazoa > Chordata > Mammalia > Rodentia > Cricetidae > Ondatra > Ondatra zibethicus. The sequence continues at coordinate 90,683 of PVIU01001674.1, forward strand.
GTATAAGCTTAAATAAGATACTTCCTTTGGTTTAGAAGTCTATCGAAAGTGCCCATGGATGGAATCAAGAGTGTCTTCAGAAAACTCCATCACATTTGCTTTCACACAGAGCTGAAAGAGCAGGTAGGCAGGCCAGAAGATCACCTAGCAGCCGTCATGTATAGCTCTTGGTGATGGAGAGTAAGCTAAGTTTCTTGTTGATACTTCTGTTTTTCTAATTTTCCATCTATGAGTATACTATATATTTACTATGCTATTGTAGGAGGCCGCTTGTTTGTTCCCAGCTGCTCAGCCCCAAAATAATCACACAGATACCATATTATTTGCAATAGAGTTTGGCCAATAGCTTAAGTATATTTCTGGCTAACTCATATCTTAAACTGACCCATCTCCATTAATCTGTGTATCGCCATGAGGCCGTGGCTTACTGTGTAAAGTTTCAGCATCTGTCTCCAGTGGCGCTACATGGCTTCTCTCTGACTCTGCCTTCTTCCTCCCAGCATTCAGTTTAGTGTCACGCCCCCCCACCTCTATTCTGCCCTGTAGCAAGCCTAAGACAGATCCTTTATTAACCAGTGGTATTCACAGCATACAGAGGGGAATCCCACATCCCTAAGCATACATTGTCTTATAATTAGAAAAAAGAACAATAAAACCTCCAATTTCCTCTTATACATAGTACTCATTAGTGTGTGTGGCCAAAACCAGACCATGTTTTCTTTGTATGCAAATTATATTGACTTTATTCAAATTTGCCCATTAAGAAAGGCTACTCAGACTACTCTCTTGGTATGTGTAAGAATCTTCCGGCATTTTGTCCGTGTGCATGGCTTTCTTCTACTCTGTGGTTTCTGTCAGGCCGCAGTACACAGATAGGTACTTTTTATCTAGTACTGGGCTACTGAGTTTTCCTATGTGACAACCTTGACCTACACAATGTCCATCAGGGAAAAGGAGCACTGTTGGAAGCTTGCACAAGACTTCACTAAAACCATGGAGCAATGGAAGGGACAGTGCTAGAAATATTAACTTAGAGCTGAGAGCACAAGGCCTTGACTGTAGAACCCACAGCCCCAGGGCTGTCCTCAGAGCTGTCATCCCAGTGAGGTAAACCCACCCTGCTACCCAACCAAGGCCCTGGGATTCTCAGAGCTGTTAACTAACCCTCAGAACTCATCGGTAGGCTTCTCAGCTCAATACTGTACCGGAGCTCCCCTCCTGTGGCCTTATTTCTGGTCTGTATGGAATCTTCCCAGGACACCTGACAAAGACCCTTAGAGAGAAAGAAACCAAAATCCCTACCTGGAAAAGAATCTGGTTAGCTTCCAATGTCAATAGAAAAATTGTAAGTTATCTGAAAATTGATATTTTTTGAGGTTTTCAGTTATCAGTTCCACATATCAGACTTCAGGTCTATGGTCCAGTTCAGGCTGAGATTTTTTGTTCCCTATCTCTCTTATGGTTTCTTATCCAGCTTGATGTCAAGGTCTGGCTGGTGTGACTGGCCTTTCATTCTCCTCTACTTGTAACCTTTAATTGGTAAATAAAATCCACACATACACATGCATGAACGCATACATGCTTGGCCATGCTGGTATGTACATATTCCCACACATCTTTGTGGGAGAGCAGCAATAGATTCTTTGTCATGAAGGATAGAAGAGAAAAAACAGTCTACTGAAAAACATGCGTGAAGAATCTTGTTAAACCTCATACTCTATGGGTTTAATGTTGCTTTATATTATCACACAGAGCATTTGTTTTCTCCCTGGAAACTCCTGAGCTCAGTTTACTTCATTATTTTCTCTGAGGACAACAACGGTTGAAGATTTCCTTTACATCTGTGTCATTGATGAGGACCACTAATTTTTTCAAAACGGAGGAACAATCTGTTCAGCTGTGTGCTCCTCTTGAGAGAAAATTATGTTGAGTTTTGAGATTGCAGTTTTCTAGAAGAAGGGAGAGGTGAGTTTTAATTTAGAGGACATAGGGTCTCATGAAACCTGGGTTGGCTTTTAACTTGTTAAGTGGCTAAGGATGACCTTGAACTCCTGATCATCCTGTCTCTCCACTTAAGTGCTCCAACCACAGATGTCTATCACCATAACCTGAACCATATTCTGTGGGACTTATTTTCTGCTGCAAGCAATCTGAGAGATGAAAGCAACAGTGAGTAACACTAGCTTCTTTCATCGCTCTTCTCTCGGGATTATTAGTGCCGTGGTACCTGCCTTTGAAGTTGTAACCTGGTATAGGAACTGGCATAGCCTCCCAGGCCAGGATCTTAACAGCACAGCTTGTCTTGGAGGCAGAAGGCAGAGGAGAAGAAGCAGTGTTCCCCATGCAGAACTCTGTTCTCACAAGTCCTTGATGTCAGTTCAAGTTCTCCAAGAACTGGATATACCTCTGTGCTTCTCACAGCTCTTCAGGGCTTCCCTGATCCAAGAAATAGAAGTAAAAGCTAACAGGAGACTAGAAGATATATAGTTTGATAAGGAGATGTGCTGTAATTATGGGTGATACTGTTAGGTGAGATGGGTTTTATCTACATGGAGATGATTTTCAAGGTTTATGACTGAAAGGCTATAGTGATTGCCGATGTTAAGGTTTGCATTCTCCCCATAGTCCTTAGCCAATGCTGCTTCTAGGGAAATCTGTCTTTGAATGTCTGTTCTGGCGTCATAGCTTATGCCTTTTAGCATTGACTTGTATGGTAAATTTTCTTTCCTTTAATACCTATGACCCACTTAATGGATTATAGTCATTTGTCATCTGCAGTATTAGTTTCTGTTTTATGTCCATTCACGTGTTCGATAAATATTTACTGAATATCTGTTCTAGTCCAGACACTGTGCCTGGCATTAGTAGCAGGGAGAGGAGCAAGGCAGGTGGCTGATCTCAGCGAGAGAACAGATTGCGGGTAAAATGCTCTGGTTTGGTATGTGCCTTGAGACAGATAGAAAGTTCATACTTATTTCAGAGGGAAGGATCCCTAACTTTAGCAAAAAGCTTCACGTGAGAGTGGGGTGGCTCTTATAAGAAGGCCTGGAAGTTTCCTGGTGGAAAAAGGGGAAGAATATTCTAGGATGAGAGAGCGAGTCATGCTGAGACAGAGGTATAAAGGGGCCTGGTGCCTTTGGTGACTGGTGAACTGATAAGTGGTCCTTAAGAAATGCTATGTGGATGTGGTTTGATGGCGGGAGGAGGGGCGGGAGGAGGGGCGGGAGGAGATGAATGCGATAGCCTAGGGCGAGCTTGCCACATTCCTTATCAGCTATGTGCAGTAAAGATATTTGTACATTTTGGTTTTGGAGTACAGTAATTCATAAGAAAAGAACTGTTGGGTCAGAGTTATTTAATAGGAAAATAATTCTGGTATAGAGATAGGCAGGCAAGTCCATTGTTAAAAAAAAAAACAAAACAAAACCAAAATCTGTCAGTTTGGACTCCTGGATCCTGGAAAACAGGAAAAGGAAGAGCCGTTGTAGGTATGATATTACCACCAGCTAAATTATACAGCCAGGAGATGGGCAGGAGATAAAAATAAAGGAAGACCTCATTTGAGAAAAGAAGTATCTGCCTTAGGTGGAAGGTTAAGAGCCACCTGGTATTCAAGCCAAAGGATAAATAAGTTGATAGTGTTCCCATAGGTACCACGTACTAACAAAATCAGGCATGAGAGATTTCCTTTTGAATAGTTATTCAGGGTAGTCTAAATGACTCCCAAAACAATATAGACCATGGAGGTAGCCCCTCTTGCCTCTCAGGAGTTGGGCCCCTATTGCTGAAGACACCTAACATTTAAGGCACGAGATTTGATGATTCAAGCTGGATCTGACCTGAAAGCCTCTTTCCTGGGGGTCTACTTTCCATGGTACCAGAAAACACGCTGCCAAGAGAGGGAAACAATTAAACAGTCCTATCTAACTGCAACACTTATGGTCCATGACAATGACCAGCATGGCAAGATATCCATACATGTCCTATAAGTGACACTCATATTAGTCAGTGGTAACCAACAGCTGTCTAATTGGACTTAAAGGCCACTCAGCAAGAGTGAAGTCATGCTTGATACTGAAAACCTAACCAGGTTTCCTGGGCTAATGAGCTATTGGACATTAGGAAAAACACTACAACCACCTCTTTCCTAGACCAGCATATTCCATCCTGTGTTGTAAATCTTACCCTTATACTCACAGAGGAGCATAGATACTCCCCCATCAGAGAAGCCTCTCTTTACAGAAATGGAGATGATCACAGAAAACCACAGCTGGACACAATCCAGACATCAACAGAACATGGGGACCCTAAATCCAGTGCTTATATCTACATCACAGCTCCTGTATCTATGGTTCAGGAAACATCACGGAAGGAAGATGGGAACATTTTCAGAGCCAGAATACCAGCAAGTCTGCTGTGAAGCAGTCTCTCCTACCAATGGCCAAGTTATCAAGGCCAGAACCATGGCAATATCAAAGGACATATTAATGCGAAAGGGATAAATTCTCACAGGGTCTCAACCCTAGACAAAGAACTTCAACTAATGACAGCTGGAAAAAGTCAGCTTAGCTTCTCCTAGACATGACCCCTTGACTGGCTACCTAATACAAAGTGGCTGTATCTGAAACTCCATACACACAAACAACAGACCTAGGTTGTAGCTACGGAAATGTGCATATGCACGCGCACACACATGTATCTAACAATTGTAATTTAAAAAAGGCTTGTGACTGGAGAGGGGTTTGGGAGGGTTGGGAAGAGAGTAGTTGGGAGAGGCTGGGGGGGGGGGAAGGACCAGAGGAAAAGTGATGCAATTCTGTATCAATTAAAAAACATTTGGGAAAAAGTACTTGAGGGAGGGCAAAGAGATGAAAGGGAATGGGGGGGAAGGGACAGGTGAATCGTACAGACAAGTGAGAGGTTGCTGACAGCCAGATCCCTGAGCAGGCAAGAGGGCATGAAGCCCAAAAACAAAATAAAAGTTCTCTCTACTGGGGTCACCATATTTGGGAAAAAGGCAAGACTCGATGACTGAACATACTAAGCCTATTTCTTTTCCTTTTAAAATTCTTTAAAAAATTTTTTAAACAATCTTTTTTTATTTTACATACCAATCCCAGTTCCCCTTCACTCCTTTCTTCTTCTCCCCTCACATTCTCCCCCACCCTACCCCCCATTTACTCCTCAGAGAAGGTGAAGCCTCCCATGGGGAGTCAACAAAGTCTGTCACATCACTTTGAGGCAGGACCAAGACTGTCCCCATTCCCCTGGCCCATATATAGGCTGAGCAAGGTTTCCCTCCATAGGGAATGAGTTCCAATAAGCCAATTCATACACTAGGGGTAAATACTGGTCCCACTTCCAGTGGCCCCACGAAGCCAAACAACTGTCACCCACATTCAGAGGGCCTAGTTTGATGTTATGCAGGTTTCCCAGTTGTCAGTCTGGAGTCAGTGAGCTTCCACTAGCTTGGGTCAGCTGTTTCTGTGGGTTTCCCAGTCATGGCCTTGACCCCTTTGCTCATTTTATTATTTCTCCCTCTTTTCAGGTGGACTTTGGGAGCTCCGTCCAGTGCTTAGCTGTGGATCTCTGCATCCGAATCTATCAGATACTGAATGAAGGTTCTATGATGACAATTAAGGCAGTCACTAATCTGATTACAGGGGAAGGACAGTTCAGGTAATCTCTCTAGTATTGCATAAAGTCTTAGCTGGGTCAGCTTTGTGGACTCCTGGGAATTTCCCTAGTGCCAGGTTTCTTGCTAACCCTGTAATGGCTCTCTCTATCAAGATCTCTCTTTTCTTGTTCTCCCTCTCTGTCCCTCCCCTAACTTGACCGGCATGTTCTCTTCCCCAACCACTCCTCCCTTCTCCCCTCCTCTTTTAACCTTCCCCTCCCCGAAATACTCCCAATTTACTCAGGAGATCTTGTCTATTTCTCCTTCCCATCCTTTAAAAATTCTTATAGTTTATTATTCATATGACACTGGATTATGGATAATAAATGTCTTAATTTATAGTAGTGTACATTTGGATATATAAAACTCACCTGTTCTTCATTAATTTAATGCCATTTGTTTCCTCACAGAAATAATGTTGGCTAGGGTTTTTTGTAACCTTTTAATGTTTTTTTCCATAGGCAATAGTTTTATACTGTGGAAATTTCAAATCCTAGGAGTTGGACTAGAGATGGTGGCTACTTAAAGATGTGGTCCAGCAAGTAGCAACACCAGCTCCCACGGAGCTGCTTGGAAATGCCAGCGTGTGCCTTCACAGCAGATCTGCAATTCAGAGCTGGCCTTGAGGGAATCCCTAGAGATCTATGTGCATGTGACAGTCTGAGAATCGCAGGACTACAAACATTTTTAACCTTCTCCTTCTCCAAATTCTGTTCCCCCATAGTCTTCGATTCTTCACTAAGACCACACAATGGCTCCAGAAATCATCTGATACTTCCAGGAACTGTTGCCCCTTGACAAAATTTGATATATTGAATTTTAAAAGAAGTAGATTAGTTTGTACTGACTCTACTAAGATTCTTCATGTTAATACTAAAACTAAAGGATTTTAATATATTCATATTATACTGGGAATATATCTTCCCAACCTAAGAAGAACCCTGGTTTTGATCCCTAGTATTGAAAAAAAATGAGTATATAATGGAATTGTCTTAGTATCTATCACACAAAGGAAATTAAAAATGACATTAGTAAAGTACTTTCAGTTTGCTGTTCATGTTCTCTCAGTGGTTTATCCTTTGATATAACTTAGAAGTTCTCAGCTGTGTGCTTAGCTGTTATTCAGTAAAACAACTTCATTATTCTTTGCTGTTTTCTTGTTCCTTGAAACATAGTTTGCAAAAATCATCAATCCTACCTTTATGATATGAAGAGTACATTAGAGTCAGGGAGAAGGACATAGTTCTCCCCGAAGAGCTGCCATTCCAATAAGAAAGCAGAAACACTGTGAGGGTCAAGACTAGGGACTTATGCCCTTTCCGTTTCCATTGCCTTTGCCCACCAGTATTTGGCTCAGTTTCCAGTGGGTACCACGAAGGCCAGAGATTTGCTTGTTCAATTGACTTTTATTGCTTTCCTTTAAGCTTTTAAAGTATTTGCAACTCAGGCAGAGCTTGTGTAATTCAGGCTACTGATGGATGAGTATAAAGATCTTTTGAAAACAGTTTGTTAGGAATGATAGATTAAGTATGTCTTCCGGGACGTTGATTTACATCATCAGTAAATGAGCAGTAACTGATTTTTTTTCCAAATAGGAAAATAATGCAAACTGTCTTTTGTTAGGCGTTGAAACAACAGTCTGGTGGTAGAAATAGCTTGACAATATCCAACATGGCTGGCTTTTCTACTTTATTACTATTATTCATTTTTTAGAGAAGAGCCAAATTTCAACTAAATGGATTAAAATTTGTCTTGAAAAGTTAAGCCAAATTATGCTGAACACAGAATTTCAGACCTGAGTGAAAAACATCTGAACACGGGGTGTTCATCCTTCTAACAAGCTCAGCAGATGGATGTTTGCTGCTTATTTCCTCAACATATCAATATGTGAGGACGTGGTGCAAAATATGGTTTTCCTGCAAATGAGCAGAGCCGTGCAAGCAGAGTGCAAGCCCAGGGTCTGTGCTCTGAAAAGACTTTAGACACTGAAGGGCCACTCTTCCTTAGAATCTGCCGAATGTATGTAGCTCATCAAAATCTTTGACGGCTGAGACCAGGGTTGAAAAGATGCAATTGTTTCAGCTACTCATCTCGCCATCTCGAGAGAGCTTAAAGAACCCTTTCAGTCAGGAAATTCAAGGACAACTGAAAAACTATCTGCATTCATGGCCTTTGAATTAAAAAAAAAGAAAGAAAGAAAAAAGAAACTGTAAATCTAAGCTACCAAAAGAGGCAGTGTGTGTCAAGTGTTTTTTTTTTTTTCCCCTTCCAGATTTTAGCATGTATGTTTATGACTAAGGACCTTTCTTTGACTGTCAATCAGTTAAGAATTAGGCTACAGTGAGAGCAGTTGAATGCTCAATTGGCTTTATTTGAGGATGCTTATAGAATTAGTCATAGCAGCAATGTGATGATTTTAGCGGGGCTTATCACCGAGCAAGGGAGCTATCAGGAAGTTGGAAAATAGCTAACCATCACATGAAACCCTGAGAGCTATCTTCCTCTTCAGCATGAAGACAGTTTTCTTAGCTTGTTTTGGGGGGAGGGGGAGGGCAGAGAATACGATAAATTCTAGTTGCTGGTTCAAAACTTTATTCATCCCTTGTTACTGGCTGTTTCTAGTGGCTGTTGCTTTTGTGCCATATGTATCGTGGGTTGCCTATGTTTCCTGGAAAATAATGAAAAAGTCCTCCAGGCCAAGTGAAAGTGAGCATATTCTCCTAACGAGAAAAATGGAGTGGTTCAAGTGCTGAAAGATTCATGTTGTTACACGTCAAGGTTAGACATTCACTGTCATCATCCTGCTGTGTAATCGTAATCCATGCCTGCAGCTGAGGCCAAGCTGCCTGGGCTGCCCTGGTCTTGGTCGTATGGACATGCACTCCATCTTTTTAGCACCTCTGGTGTAGAGGTGGGGAGAATCTGAGACACTTACACTGGGAGAAATGTTTTTTATCTCAGTTCCCGAGTTGAGAGCAACACCTTAAAACTGAGAAATGGCAAGTGTGAAATGCTGCCCGAAGAATTAAAAATGTGTTCATGCCAACTGGCCAGGAGGCCTGAGGGGTTACAGACAAGGCCCAATTAGAACTTGTTTTCCTTTAACTGTATGTAGATATTCTTTGATTTCCCAAAGAGTGTCCATAGAATTATGTTATGCTACCACAGTGGATAAGGAAAAATATCTCATTTGCTTGAGGGTTTAAAAACTAGTTTTGTGGCTTCTAGAATTCTGTTGAGTTGCTCTGCACACATAATATTTTTTTTCAAACATAGAGAGAACATGCAAGGAGAAAATGAGGCTATGTGGGATCATGGGTAGGAACCTGCATTACTTGATATAAGATCTGGTTTCCAAGTCTGGATACTTCTTGATACCTGAGCAGTTTGGTCAGAGCCATGACTTCCATTTCCAACATTTGTATGATGGAGGTTCCTGGAACCTTTTCCTTTGTTTAAATAATATGGATTCTCTAACTTCCCTTCTGGTGGGGAAATTGGAAACGGCTAACAGTAGAGAACAGTGCTTATTCTAAGCAAAATGATACAGAGGGAAGTTTCAGTGCATTTTAAAATGTCCTGTCTATAAAAAGCTGATAAAACCCAGAGCAAAGATGGAATCACTGTGCTTAAGGATGACTGGACCGGAATGATCACTGCATGAGAAGTTGGGTCACATTCATGAAAATGGTAGAATCAGTTTATATAGACAATGCAGGTGGCTTTTGGAAATCAACATGTGCTTGAAACGTTTTTGTCAATGGCTCAGAAGAATGCTGGCCGTCAATCTGAAGCCATCTCGGTTTTACCCAGCGAGACGGCTTTGTAATGAAGCCAACAGGATGGAGCTGAAAGCAATGGGCTGTGCAATTTGTAAGTTATAAAACAAACCAGGAGGGCAGACTGTGTGCAGGTATAGCTTCCGAGCTGGAGAACGAGCCCTGCCAGCCGTTCTTCAGGAAGCTCATCTCTCTAGAGTGTGCTGGAGCGTTGGGGCAACAGTGAGGAGACAAGTGCTTGTCTTATGTGAGTTTTATCTAAGTACTCGCACCTCCCTTACCCCATGGCTTGCAGATTTGCCTCTTTCAACGTTGAGCACATTTTGAAGTACAGAAAAGAAACGGTATAATTTAATTAGCCCTGTGATAATGACAACAAGTAGCCAAGAGCTTCACGTTGACCATGACCTTAAGAAGAAACGGTCACATAAATATTAAAAGTGAATTACCATAGTAGAGACTTCACTGCTGACTCCATGGGCAAAGGAGTGACTGTCAGAATTTTATGTTTGTTTTCTGTGTTGACCCAAAACTATGACTGGGGGGAAATGTTTTAGTTTCAATATCATACACTTGGAAGAAAAAGACTAAAGAGAGGACCGAGCTAGAGACCTGAGCTTCTCTGAGGGCAGTGGTCTGTGATTTGCTTCACCGTGCTCCTTTCACTTGGCATTTTAATAGTGTTCTCCACATGTGACAGGATTTATTAAATTTCTGTCAGGTAGTGCACATACTGTTGCCACTATTAAGGTAGATTCATTACAATTACCCTTAATCCCTTCTTTACCAATAAGTCATGCTTTACTTTTCTGTAAAAAGATGTTTGTTTATTTCTTTACAAGGGGGAGTTTTTGTCAGCATTTAGGCAATTCTTAGTGGCTGGAACATGGGTCCTGGACTCCTGGCTTTGCTGAGTGTTGGGAGAGGTTGTAGCAGGGACAATAAATGCTGTTTTCCACCTATAGCAGAGCCACACATTCAGGCCACTGCAGGACTTTGTAGTGAAGATCAAGAAAGAGCAGGAAGGCCAAGAGCACAATGGGAAGAGCCTACCAGCTTCTTCATGGCCTTTCTTTGTTAGCGCATTCACACTTTGAATCACTTTGGTCTTTCTAAATTCTTAATTTCTAATATTAGTTGATCCTTTCATTCTTTCTGGCTATCAAAGACCTATATAATCACTGGACTGATGTTCTGGATACTCTGAGATGTAAATCAGATGTAAATCATTGCTTCCTTTCTCTAAGCGGAACAGTTGACAAATATTAAAAATTATTTCTCAACCTCTATTGCTAGGTTTGTAATTTTTTTAATGTGAAGATTTGATACTGATTAGTACTCATATGGGTGATGGTTTTCTATATCTATCATCTGTCCATCAATCCATCTATATACACAAATTTATATGTGTGTGCTCGAATACACAAAAACGTCTTAGTTTCAACATCATACGCTTGGAAGAAAAAGACTAAAGAGAGGACCGAGCTAGAGAACTGAGCTTCTCTTGAGGGCTGTGGTCTGCAAAACTCTTCCTTTAAAAAAATTAAAATTTTTAATGAAACTGGGAGATGGCTCAGTCAATGAGGTACTTGCCATTTAAGCATGAAGAACTAGATTCTATTCCCAGAACTGACATAAAAACAAAATCGAGCATCGTGGTGTGTGCTGATAATCCCAGAACTAGAGAGTCGGAGCTAGACAGATTCCTGGGGCCTGCTGTCCACCTGGCCTAGTTGGTCAGCTCCAGGCCAGTGAAGAAGCCTATCTCAAAACCAAAACACAGAGAAGCAAAGCAGCAGATGCTCCTGAGGAATGGCACACTGGCCCCCACGTGTATATGAACACACACACGTGTAGCCCTTGCTTTGTTTCCGCCCCAAGAAACCATAAAATTAAGCTTTCATATGGAGAATGCCTAATAGTAGAGGGCTGGGAAGATGGCTCAGTAGGTAAAGTGCTTGTTGCAAAACCAGGAAGACAAGTTCAAATGCCCGGCACTCCCAGAAGAGTGCATAATCCCAGTGCTGAGGGACGGGAAGGGCAGCTATCCGAAGTTAATTGCTAGTCAGCCTAGCAGAACTGAGCTGCACTCCAGTGAGAGACCTTGTCTCAAAGTAAGGTGGACAGGGATCGAAGGCCACATCCAAAGTTGCCCTCTGTTTTCTACACACATGTGCACACATGCACACACACCCATGCCTGCAAATGCACACACCACTATGAGAACATACATATACCACCTGTACCCCCACACACCATGCATATAAAACTAAATAAAATGCAATAGCTAATAGTGTTAGTGGTTGGATTGCAGAGTGCTAGCGCTATGCCATTTAGTGACCCCCAGAATTCCCCAACTGAACTGAGAGCTAATGACTAGAATTTCAGTCTGCTGGCCTATCAGGTGATAAGTTAATGAGGACCATTTGGAGAATGCCTTGATCCAGTACCCTTAGTCCTCCTCTCGCACATAGGAAGTAATAGAGACAGTAGTAAATGGGTTAAACAATAAGGCTTCCTTTGATCTACCTATAAACATTCACGTTGCTCTTGAACTAGGGACTTTTGACTTTCTAGTTTCCACTTACCTTCCTGTGGAGATGTGGGAAAAAATGATGTGCTAACTTGAGCCCTGAGCTTCAGAGTTTTGTATTGCTCTTTGAGTTCTTACAGGACGTTTTGGATTAAACTGTATATAATATAGTTGCTACTTCAATAAATTCTGTTTCTTTTGCATGTTTTTGAAACAAAGAACATTAAGCAGTCATCTTGTGGGCTTTTTCTCTGCGTTAAGCTCCTTTTGATGTGCTACGAAGTCCACAGGAATTGTAAAGTGTTTGGTCAAGTGTTACTGCATTCAATCTCACTGAGCTGTTAGGATGTTTTATAATGGATGTAAATATTTATGGTCTGTTTGAGAATAACCAAAGAAAAGTGCTTTTCATTATTTTAATTCTTATCCATTTAGCCAGATACATCTTTTAGTGTTTCAACTCTTTCCTGCCTTGGGAAGATGCTGAAATTTTTTGGACAAGATGCAGTGGGGAAGGGATGTGTCCATTTTTATTATTGAATCAAATTGCTCAGAAGTAAACCTGCATGGTATTTTTATGTATTCAATTGCTACCAAATAAAAACTTAAAGATTCTTCCATAGGTATGTGGATAATTATCTACAGCCAGCAGAACACAAGCCTTCTTCAGGGAAATCTAGAGTATCATATTCTAAACCTTCTGTACATGCATGCCTCTTAGATACATTTTTCAATTGAAGAAAAAATTTTATTTTATTAACAATTAAAAAAGTTGTTTCTTTAGGAGTCAACTTCTGTCTTTGGGACTCAATCTTGGTTCTGAAGTTTCCATATGGATTTTCAAGGCTAGTGTAATAAATAATTGGGTGTAGTCCGTAGAATTGAAATTAAGCCACTGATCATCACTAGAGAGTGAGTGGGTCAAAAAGATGCTGTTTGTTAAAGAGTTGGTGCTGTTTCCATGAAGGACTTAGAAACACCTAGTTACAAAACACAGGAAAGGTCGACGATCCAAAATTAACCACTTTGTTCTTAAATCTGTTGCTATATAGTCTTTGACAGATAAGTTTAAATCCTGGTAATTGGTTTATGTCAAAGGATAGAGGATAGTTATTTAAAAGCTTTTTTGTTCAGTGTCAGAAATAACAACCACAACAAAGCAAAACACAACTTAGAAAAAGATCTAACACCTGCTTTAAATCAGAAAAGCAACAAGAACAATAACAGACCCCAGTATCGTCTTGAAATGCCACTGGAGTGTCGAATCCCGAAATGGACAGAAAAACAACTGCTTGACACAGACAGCTGCACGTGGTCTGTGTGCCCCTCACATTCCCCTCACCTCGTAAAAAAGTTATTTTCTTTGGAAATATGGTCACAAATGTAAATCAGCAATTTCTTTCTAGACCATGAAGTCTCTGTAACAGATATCAAAAAAGTCTGATTTAGAACTGCACAGGGTTCTTTCAGACATGAAGACTTGAGAGCAACTGGGGAGCAGCCTTTATTCACAGACTTTGGAATCAAAAGTGGTGATCTCAGACCACCAAGGACTGCAAGGCATGCCGACTGATGTTTGTTAACAACTTACCCTTCCTGTTCTTCATATCTGATTTTATTAAATGCCTGTCAAGGAGAACACTTAACTTTGATGTTTCCAACAGGAATTCATTGTCTTTAACCCTTCTCCTGTGTCTTAACAGTTTGACAATGAAAAGAGTTGTTTGCCGACTGAATTTGTACCTCAGGCTATCTCTACAAAGAAGAGAGAGCTGAAGCCATTATTAGGTTGGGATTTCCCTCTTTAGTCGCATGTTCGACTAGAAAAATCAGAGACAGAAAAATTATGCATTTTGAGTGATAGATGAAAGCATCTATTATTATTTATAAAAGTTGTGGTTAAAATGGACACTCTTTCAAGTCAATGATTAAAAACTGAAAAGGAAATATCTTTATATAATATGGACATTAGAGGTCAGAATAACATGAAAAGCTTGTGACATTGTCAACTCTACAGCAAAGACCTAACTTCAAAAAAAAAAAAAAAGATCTAGGGAGATATAAGATACAGTGGCACCAATTAAAAACAGACAACACTATAATTTGATGAGAAACTAGAAAATATTGAATCAATAAAAATTCATTTCAACAATTTATTGCTTTTAATTTATTGTCAGCACAATTTTTGAGTTAAATTATTTCATTTGAACTCAACTCATTAATTCAATTAAGTAGGATAAATGAAACAAATTTGTTGTTCTTTCAAACCATGAATCAAGCTCTGAAATTAGGTTAGTTCCTTTCCACCAAGTTGGAAGAAGGCCAGTTTCATTACGTGAACTCTCATGCTCTCATTAAACACGTTTACTGCGTGGGACCTAGTTAATGTCTTTTTCAGAAGGTGCAAACAGTTTCACTCACAGGAAAAAAGGGGGATTTCCATAGTTAACTTCTTCCACATTTCAGACCACTTTCTAAACTGTTTTGAGTTCTGAGATGCTCTCACCCACCGTGGGCCATTCTATAATGTAAGTAAACATTTTATTTTCTGTTCAGATTTCTAGTAGCTACAATGAAATATAATTACATGCCATAAAGTCAGTAGTATGTCAATATTTTAAAATAAGTTCATAGACTTATTCAGTCATCGCTACAATCCAATTTAAAGTAGCATTCATAGTTATGTTGCCTTATTATTATTAGTTCTTAACCATGTTTTATCTGCTTGGCTAAGGGCTAAGAAAGGTTTCAACAACTGAACAAAAGAAGAGGGCAAGGAATAATATAGGCAATAGGCTTGGGTTCATTTTTCCATTTCTTTTCTTTGTTCATTTATTCATTTAACACTTAATGAGTCCTTTACATGAGTCAGGCATAGGAGTAATTGTTTGCAATAGAAACATTTTTCAGATATAATCTGATGGATGCACAAACAATTTAACCTTATTATTGCCAACATCATGACAAGTATTAACATATAACTATGCATGAGGTGTGATGAGAATGCACAGAAGCTCAACTCCAGCAAGAGGTAGCAGAAGGGCTTCCTGGAAGAAGGGCATTTAAGGTAGTAGCCTATTCAGCAGTGCTTGAGTTAAATGCTTTTTATATTCTTGCTACACCTGTTTGTATGGGATTTTCTTGGGGTATTCACCAGGTATCATGGAACAAGAATTCCAGCCAAGGGAAGTGAAGCTGGAGAGGAAAACAGGTTCTGAATAGGCTCATAGTGGTCCTTTGTTCTCTGGGCACAAGAAGAAAAATTTACATTGCACATTAGATTTTCCTTGTATTAGAGAGAATATTATATTGTGAGATTTAGCTCCGTTTAGGGTCAGTGGGTGGAAATGTCTGACTATAACTGAGATTTATTAGCAGATGGGTTCTCATGCTATATCTCAAGATAAGCACATAACTGTTCATTGATCTGACTTTCAGATGCATGTATGTATGCATGCACATATGTATGCATGTATGTATAAAAGTCAATATATAGTTCACTATCCCTGATTCCAATAGAGGAAAGGGAAGTAAAGGAAGGGGAAGGAGAAAGAGCGGGAGGATTAAGTACTAAGAGTATTTGCTAATATATTTGGTAGGAGAGAATTAAGGGAAATTTTCAATTTCAGTATTTGATGCTACTCATTATTCATTATTACAAGATTTACCATCAAGATCAAAGGTTTGAGGAGGCCTAGAAGGGAACTTGGCATGGATTCCAGGACTACTAGACATATACTCTGCCTCATGTAAGGCTCAGAATCCTTCCGCTATTGGCGCTGAAGATCAAATACCTACGTGGATGTATTGAGTTCTTCTTCATCCCTCACTGCCAAGAAGCCACCAGAAAAGGCCCAGCATGTATGGCTTGAGCTGGCTGTGGATAATTAGGATGTCTGTTCTGCACGCTGACCCCCTGGGAGGAGAGCTGGCTCAATCCGTTTGTATGGATTGTTCTGTTAGAATAACTCAGTGGTCAATTACTGCCTGTCCTGTTAAGCAGACTGTTGTCTCAGGATAATTGGAGCGCAACTGGAGTCTTGACTGGACTATTCACTGTGAGACCCATGAGTGTCATCCTGGTCAGGTGAGGCTCTTTAATCAGAAAAATATATGCTGCACTGTGAAGTTAGATACCCTTCTAGTCAAATAAAAGGGCATTTCTAATTAAGGTCACTGGGTGGTTTCAGGAAAACTTTTCTTCAGAGAGAACACGTTCTTAATGCGTTGGGCCTACATACGGGACTGCCTGCGTCTACCTACGAGGATATAGGTAGAACGGCCGTCCATCTTATCTGGTTTGACACTAATTCAGTTGTTAACAAGGTTCAACTGCAGCCAACACTGGCTAAGAAGAGAAGAGCCAAGTTCCTTAGATCAGTCTTATTAATTCGGACAGATGTCAAGTTTAATCAATCTGGCCACTTTAAGAACTTCAGCAAATGTCCTTTCCAGTTCCTTGTGCTGTGTTTAGCAGTTGTGTCACCTCATGTCGCATAGATGTACCGATCCCTTATAGAAATCGTGTGACCAGGACACTTTTACTTACCTGCTGCCTTTATTTAACTATACCTTATGATAAATAGGAATGTTTCCTAGTGCATTCAAGAAAATGATTTCTTGAAATTTAAGATTGAAACACATGTAAGGGTTGAAAAAGCCTGCACCCATTTCTATTTTAAGATATGCAACGATAGTTGGACTGTATTTATTTGTGCTTTGAAGAAAGCAGTTGAATGCATGCATGCAACGATAGGCAAGCCCTTTGTCTGCCAGCAGACCAGGGCATGCCTCTCAGCCCCTCAACTTTCTTCATAGGGACTCCTTGACAGCTGCCTTTCTCTAGCCATTTCTTGCTCCAGTGGCTATTTGGAAATCTAAAGCTTCACAACAAGGATTTGCTTCGTTGACTCAAGCCTTCTCAGATTTAGTGACCTTCAGGGAAGTTACACATAGAGACTTGGATGTTAATGTGTTCTTTTATTTCAGTATATTCTATGGGTAGAGGACAAAGAATATTGAAAGTAGGTTAAGGCGTTAGGTAGACATTTTAGAAAGATCTGAACAGAAAAGTAGGGAGCAGAGAAGAAGTGAAACCCGAGAAGTGACTTCCACCTCCTGTCTGAGCTCTGAGCATCTTTTCAAGGCATTTTCTTGGTGAATGTTTTAAAACATCTACTGTCCATCATCATCTGCCATTTCCTTCTGGATAGACTTTGTAGGCTAGGAAGTTAAAGAGATTCTAGGAGAAAGGGTTGTACATGAGAACTAATTGGCCTTGAATTTGCTGGGCTAGACCTTACAGCCTTAGACTTCTGGCATGTCTCCTTAGAAATAAGATAATTCCATTCCAGTTTCTTCTAGTTAAAGCCAGCCACATACATGAAGACCTGTGTATCATGGTGTACATGTGGAAATCAGAAAACAACTTGAAGGACTTCATTCTTTCCTTTCACTATGTGGGTCCCAGTGATCTTGGGCTAACAGACTTGGTAGAGAACCATTCCCTGCTCATCCATCACTCTGGCCCAGGTTCTAATTCAGATACTGAATTAGGCATGGCTAGATGGTTGGGAATGGGATAGTAAGCACTCTGAGTCTCAGGAAACAATGAGGGCAATTGTTACACCTTTCTGGTGGGTGGCTTTCAGGATTGCACAATGTAAGAATGTGAGTACAGTACTTGGAATGTGTTCAGGTCCCTTAACATTTTATTCAAAGTTACTGTGTCTAGGAATATGGGGAATGCCATGGTAAGTGGTGGATAGTATTGCTGCCTGAAATGTGGGAGGAAAAAACACTAGAAAGGACCATTAGGAAGTGAGCATCTCATCTAGCTGAGTGGCGAAGATATCCCAGGTGAGGTGGGAACTGTGGGCTGGTGTCACATAACTTCTTAAAAGAAGGACAACACATAAAATCACTGCAAAGTAAAAACTGTCCCAATACAATTGGTGTGCGAAAAGCTAACAGTTATTTCATATTTGGTTTTGTTCTTGTGTAATGTACACATAATGATGCAAGCACAATTTCACATTTGATCTTGCAGTCTCTGCTTCTTACCTTATGTAATTTAATTAATCATTTGTTTGATAGTGTACACTAAATTGTTTCTAGATCTTTTCATTATAACAAATCTTGTAGAAAACATTTGAGTTGGGCTGGAGAGATGGCTCAGAGGTTAAGAGAACTGACTGCTGTTCTGGAGGTCCTGAGTTCAATTCCCAGCAACCACATGATGACTCACACCCATCTATAATGAGATCTGGTGCCCAGAACACTATATACATAATAAATAAATTTAAAAAAAAGAAAACATTTGAGCTTCCAGTTTGACTATCTTTCAGGCTGTTTATAAAAAGGAAATTTCTAGCATAGACATACTGGGTTAAAGGAGATAAATATTTTGTATTTTAGAGTAACTGCCAAATGGCTTTCCTATGGCTGTCCCAGTTTATATTGCATGGGTAGTGAATGGACTAATGATGTATGGTCTTCCCGACACCTTATCGACTATGGTAAGGCTCTGTGCCTCATTGTGTTCTACAACAGATAAAGTTCGTTTTCTAGTCTATGTTTCTAGGATAGCTAGTAACATTGACTATTGCCACCCTGCATGCATTTTTCTTCTAATATAAACTTGTTATGTTTCCTCATTTTGATATCAGAATACTGGAATGTAAGGTCCCTGCATTTGCCATCATTTCTCTGTTTCATTTGCAATTGATCCTTTGGGTGCTGGGATTCTGACCTGCATCCATTGATGAGAAGACCGAGGCAAAAAGAGAATAAATTTCACACTCAAGCAGGAATTGCTGATAACTGAAAGTAGACATTTCCTCTTATCATTTTATATGAGCTTTTAAGTAATATAAATATTAACTCTTTGGGGAAAATATTTTCAGCAAATATGGATGACAAGCTGTTGTTTTCTTTTTTATGAAATTATGCTATTTTTTACTCTGCAGAAGCTTAAATTTTTTTTTCACAAGACGATGGATTTGAAAGATCCTGGGGTGGTATACTGAGCTTCAAGTTCTGCTTTATTTAGGTACTAAATCAGATCAGAGAGAATCAGAAGCTGTATGTGGGCCATTGGTTAATGGTTCTGCAGTTGGAAATGTCTTCTACATGCAATGGGAAAGTGTACCCTGAACTGGTTAGAGGTTATCTGTGATGAACTAGTTCCTTTTCTAAGCTACTGACTGGGTGGTCCCTAAGTAGTTACTGGGTGGTCATATTATTAATGTTTTTTTTTCCCATTCTGCCAAAGACTATAAAGAGGCCTGTGACAGACCATTGTAAGACTGTTGGCCCCCTGGGAGGACCACTGAAGGCATGTGATTAGGTACAGCAAGGATGAGGTAACCAGTTGGTAATGATGTCATTTCCGGCCACAAGAAATATCACACCTCACAGAAGTAGGAGAAGATACTCAAGATTGTAGCTGCACTGCTTGGACCACAAGCTTTTCAGTGGCCAGAGGGTGAGTACTGTGGCTGGGTGGCTCTGTGGCTCTGTGGCTCTGTGGCTGGGTGGCTCTGTGGCTCTGTGGCTATTTTGGAATGCCCCATCATATCACCTAATCTAGTCTGCCTTATCACGCGATTGAGTTCAGCCCTGCTGTTTCAGGACATGATGGTGTCCCCCAGGTCTGGCCTGGTGGAGTGAGAAGATCCAGAAAACTCCCCATTTGGGTGGCCCATTCCAAAGAATAATGAGGGGAAGCCTGTTCTCTAAGCGTCAAGTCTGTAGCATGGATTCCCTATGCTGTTCAGTACCATTGCAGATGCTAGCAAAATCTCAAAAAGCACCTTGGGCTTTTGCTTTCATCAGAATCCTGGACAGCAGCTCATGTGACATAGGAAATGATGATGATTTCTTCATCTCATCCTGCGAGAGTGATGACTGTTCTTTGATCTGGGTCTGGGTCACAAGCACCCACTTTTTCAGGTCCTTCAAGACTAAAGATATTTGAACAGATGGCAGTGAAGGAGAAAGTCTCTGTTCCTTATGTGCATATTACTTGACGGATGTGAAAACCTTGCTGGGCTGGGCTCGTATCACAGTAAATCCCCATAGCATAGAGACCATGTGTAAAGAGAAAGCTAAGTATTCATAAGTGATGGTTTGGTGACATCTTGTCAATTGTTTATTGTTTTTACCTTGAAACTCGGAGCCTCTAGAAAATAAATTGACAGAAGGCTGAGTTGTTCAAAGCAAATTCAGGGATGTCTGGGACACCCAGAAACCTGAGACAAGCTGGTCTGTGAGTCTATGTGGTTATCTAGGGCATAGTAGGGATGACATTCCCTGGGCTCCCTGAAGGAACAAGAGCCACCTTCAACAACCGCTGAGTCATATACCAAATGCAGCTTTACCCTCACACTCTGTTGGAGAAAAAAATACATCTCCATCATTAGTTCGTAATATGTAGTCATTATTTCAATTCACACACTGTTTTATCATGGCCTCTTTTTCATATGTATGTCAATCAAAGTTAGTGTTTTCTCTCACAGTTTTCGCTTCTGCATAATGTAAGCCTCATCTTCTTAAGCTATTTCATGTCATGTACCTCTCATGTGACTGCACTCAGGGGCTCTCGAGCTACTTTGGATGGTGATTGCTGGCCAGCTGTCCCACTATTAAAGCCAGCACCCTCCAACCTTTGGGTGGCAAACATCTCGAGGGTCTCGCACCATACCATGGGATGGTTGCAACCTCAGGGCTACTTGATCCCAAACGTTGTCCTTTGGGGACTCTTCTCCTGTTACTAAGAGGTCCCTTTCATCTCACTTCCTGCTTCCTGCATTCCTGTTTTATTTATAGTGGCCCAGGAGCAAACCCCTCCCAAATTTCTCAAGAGGATTTACAGTTGCTACTTGTAATTCCGCACCCAGCTCATGCCTCCGCCCCCTGCAGCCTGTGTTGGGCTGGAGCCCTTCTGCTCTTCTCCCAGGGGTGAATGCTGACATCTCCCCTCAGCCCAAAGGCCCGTTTTTCAGCCCTCAGTATTCTAACCAATTCATTCCTGTGGATCTCTTTTAGTTTTGGTCTCTTGGTGTCTGAACAATGCATTTTCTCTTTTTGTGAACCATCTCTTTTGTTTTTCTTCTTGTGCCACCAAAATATGAGCGACCCTGTCCAAGCAGCAACTCAGAATGACACAGATGGTGGTTGTGGGGTTACCTCTTTTTGGACAGCCATTGTCTGTTCTACTTAGAGCCTCAAATCTTCAAGCTTCAGACTGAGAAGCTTTATTTTATTTATTTATGTGTTTATTTATTTTTGCCTACTGCTCAGCATGATTGGCTCAACCCTTCAGACCGTGCCATCTCTGAACTCACTTTGCCTTGACTGTACCTCCCCAGGACTAGCTCCCAGATCATTCAGAAGATCTGTAATTTCCAACATGAGCAATCAAGAGCCAGCATACAAGTAGGAAAGTGCAAGAGATGCCAAGGTACATCCCTTCCCCCAAAATATATAAGCAATCAACAACAGAATTATTTTCATTAGTGGTATAGCCACCCATAAGTTGCCCACGTTCCTTTAAAAAACCCTAATTAAACTCATTGGTTCATCAAACTAGATTTGTGTGGAATCATTTCTTTGGTCTGTTACTGATGCCCTGTCTAGGGGTAATGGCATATTTGTTCATTTCTTCTCAGGAAATATTAACGTTAAGGTAATACCTAAGGTTTTGCAACATCCTTCTTATCAGGGTTCTAAAATTTTTATTTCCCACATTAACAACCATGGGCACACACAGATAACTGTAATAATGGTTCACAAAGACAGTGATTATCAATCACTAGTCAAAAACCATGTCAAAATCTGTGGGGTCAAAGTGTAGTTCACTATAGGTAGTTTGTGTATGCCCCAAAGAAAAAAAGCTTATCTCTTTCTCCCTTCCTCTATTTTGAACATCATTCTTTTGCGGGATTTGTGGTCAGATTGCCTTCTTTCCCATAAGTTAAGATAGATTCATGCTGATTCTCAGTGAAGATCCAGTACCAACTGACCCTTCTCCAGTATACCCAATTGTTTTTTGTGTTACCCCCTGGAAACTCAACTGTGTAGCTTGGCACCCTTGTTAACCCTTATTGTCGTGACCTTTCATGTCTTTCCTGCTTATTTCACATTGCAGCCAAGCTACAAATGTCTCTGGACTCTGCTGGCTGCTCCACCTCTGCCTGGACCACACCACTCCTCTGTTTGGAAAGCTCATTCCTCTACGTACACCTATGAATGCTAGGATCATTTACACCAGGGTATCTTCTTGCACTTGGTATTCGAAGGACCCTTTGGTTGTGAACATCATTTGTGCTGTGTCTATTTGTTAATTTCCCCCTGGATAGTAGTACATGTTTCTAGACAACTTTTCCAGTTTCCAGGATTTTAATAAATTATGTCTCGCCTGTTTATAATACAGAATTCCTGAATTTTGTTTCATGCTACAGTTATACTTTATTCCTCTTGAATGAAATATTTTAAAGTATTTTACTATGCTGAATGTAAGCAAATTAAATATTGAAATTAATGTTAGAAGTCAGTTTTTAAAAACTGTTTGAATCAGAAATCAGTGTATCCATGATTTTGCTTATTATTATGACAAAATATCTGATACAAGAAAATTGAGGAAGGAAGGGTTCCTTTTGACTTACAGTTTGAGGCTGCAGTCTACAGCAGGAAAGGACGGTATGACAGTACAGCAGAAGGCAGAAAACAATGAATTCTGATGCTTAGCGGGCATCTGCTTTTGTCCAGCCCCAGACTTCAGCCAGTGGAAGAGTGCACCCACATTCAGGGGTGGATCTTCTTACCTTAATCAACTCAATCTAGAAATGCCCTCACAGACCTTCAGAGGTCTGTCCCTTCATTGAGTCTACATCCTGTCAAACTGATATCCAACCTTCACACTGAACTACACACATACAAGCCTAAAATCAGCTTATAGCATGTTTCTGTAAAATAAAGTTTTACTGGAACATTCATTAGTTTATATAGTTGTCTATGTTTACTTCTATATTACAATGGTGGAGTTTAATAGCTGCAACAGAAATTTTATGAGCTGCAAAGTCTGAAATATTTGCTGCTTACTACCTCGCTCTGTAGATTATTTTCCAACCCTTGATTTAGATCACTTACTACTAACTGAAGTCAGCTGAGAGAAGGGGACAAATAGATGTGGTGAGAGAATTTGTGCTACGGTAAGAAGTTAGATGAGAAAGCCTTATTTTTATAGCAAGCCACTTATTCATGAGAATATGTTATCCTCTTAAACATGCACAACACAAGGGTGTTTTGGAGGGACATTTTTCATCACCACTGGATCAATGACCTCACAGGGTAGTGAATGAGTATCACTCACAAGCCTGCTCTGTATCCATTAGTGTGGCAGGGAAGATGGGAAAATTGATTTAGAGAGAGGGGGCTGTGAGGAAACTAGTCATGAGCTGTGAACTGCAAATGTACATCTTTGATTTCTAGCTGCCAAGGCGCAGATCAAATATGACAACTGAGGCAAAATTCTCCTTAGCTAACACCACAGCACTATAATAGACATCTGCTTGAAAATGGACAGAGTTCTCAATGCCAACCTCATGAGTTCTTTGACTCTCCCTAAGACACAGTAGACAGTACATTTAGCTATAGCTTGGGAAAAGGTTTATCCAAAATATTGAAGCAAAGCATTCTCTTTATAGCAAATTGCAGTTCAGGTAACAGTTAATGTAGTCCAGGGACTTTTTTATTTTGTGGTTTTCTAGTGATTTATCATGAGACTGGACCTAAGGGACTGGGTAGTCATATGTCCCTTCATAGGAACTTTAGTTGACAACCTTTGGCAGGGCCTGAATCTGGGCAGATATGGGGTAGAGGGTAACCAAGTGCTGCAAGTATACTGATATGTAAAGAATGATTGCAGGCAGAATGTCTGCTTCATACTTTGGTGTGAAAACATAAAGCCTCCAAGTTCACACTTTAGTGTAAAAACAGTCTCCAAGCATTTTTTTTTTTTTTTTTTTTTTTTTTTTGGCCTGGCTGGCCTGACCCATTCAAAGCTGTGTGTGATTGCAGGAGGTAGAGGTAAAAACTAGAGGAATTTTATATTAAGCAATGGGACAGCAAAGTAAAGGAATTAAGGGCAAGGATGGAGTAAATAATTTTTGAGACATAACTTGCATGTATGCAGTTATTAATATTGCAAAAGCAATTTTTACAAAATGCTCTGGAGTTCAGAAGACTGTGAATGATGTCACCTTAACTACCCACTCACTCATTGTGCAGAGTTAATTATTTTAGACAGAGGTTATGGGTGGGGTGGATTTTTGACACCTTTGGATAGGCCTTCAGAAAATAATCCAAATTAGAAATATGTAGTTATATTGTTTTCTTATATAAATAGTCCTGAAGATAAGGAAAACAATGCTTATATTACTCGCGAAATGCATATTATGAAATGACAAATGCTTTCAAAGTGTGCAGAAGATTTTAGCAATGTGAATATGAAATCTGTATTTCTCGTCTTTATACAGATTATATTCTAAAATCGCAAAATTCTTGTTGGGTGCTGAGGAAGAGAATAATTCTGTTTTTAATGTTTCCTTTTTATCTTTAAAACTTTTGCAAAAGCTGGCACTAATGATTGACTATAATTTCGGATCATGGCATAGAAGATAGTAAGTAAAAGAATATGTTAGTAAAATGATTTTATGCTAAAATGTGTTGCCCAGCTAGCCAACTGATGGTAATCTCAATCACAGGAAGATTTGTTCTGCTGAGCACACTGAAGACAGAGGAGCTGTCTTGGGTTGGTCCTTTTAGGGACTTGCAGGTTGTAACTTCCTGGTAGCATCTGCATACTGTACCCGCCAAAGGCCAGGATAGCACCATACTAAACCACGATATGGCTACTGCAAAGGGCTGATAATGAAGGCATGCACAGAAATGGGATTCCCATACACCGTGTGCATCTCACTCTTGCAAATGGCATCCATTCTCATACATGTGTGTCATACTCTCACGAACTCACAAATGGGGTTTGTTCCTGTACACCGTGCGTGTCACACTCTCATGAAAGTGATCCAAAAGGCAAGTTACAGTGTTTTTTTTTTTTTCCTGGTAATACAAGTATAAGGGCTCTGAGTACAGAATCTTTAATGTTCACCTAGCTAGCTTACCTTCAGGGATAGTGCAACAGAAAGCTTAGGAATATGGCTTTTGGGATCAGAATTCTTGGGAATACTAACTCTGTTACTTACTTTCTTGGTCTTGATCCCTCATTCATAGGTCCGAATAAATTAAACATATGGTTTAAATGAGAATATGATTTTGCTAAGCCATACTGTATCCTAAGATGATTATTTCTATTGTTCTTAAGGTCCATGTAGTTTGTAACTTTTAGGTAGTAATTCTAGTGATGAAGTAATTGCTGTTAAAAGTTCCATCCAATATGTCAAACACTTTTGAGAAATCACATTTGAAACTCAAAAAGACAGAGAAAAAAATTTCATAATCTAGAATTCATTTTCTTTATCAAAATCATAATATTAAAAATAAAATAGCATAAGTATTTTTAAGTAAATTTTTTTCTAAGACTTGTCTGTTCAAAGATATCTTCAACAGTTTATTAAATTGGAATAAATTTGTCAGAATATAATTGATTATGTACATGTAACATGATTATTTTAAATTTGAATTTGATTATATTTTGGAATTAGGCTTGGTCAATATTGCCTTTAACATTTAAAGGAAAAGAAAAGTATCGTGTAGCATAAATAATAAAAACCCAGAGGCAGACACTGGGGCTCAAACTGAAGATCAGAAAAGCTAAGCAGCCAAAAATTGAGAGTTCTTACCTTTACCAAGGCTGGACAATCCTGTCCTTAGTGTGACTGCAGACTGACCATAAACTGAGACCCTGGCTCCTGTCTCCTCCCATTTTATATTCCTCTCTAGTGGTGGGATTAAAGGCGTGCACTACCACCACCAGACCTCTATGGCTAACTTGTGTGGCTTCTAGGATTAATGGTGTGTGTCACCACTGCCTGACCTCTATGGCTGATTAGTGTGGCTAGCTTTGCACTCTGATCTTCAGGCAAGCTTTATTTATTAAAACATAAAATAAAATACCACTATAGTGTTGATTCTGAAATACTTTTAAGATATCATCAATTTGTTCTATATAGCCTCAGTAGCATGAGACATTTCTTTTTACTATCTTTATTTATAGGTGTATAGATTATAGAAACATTTAAAGAATGATGTAAGTACAGGACTCTCGATTTTTGAAGTTGCACTCTATGTTATATAAATGCATCCAAGTGCACTCATTTTCTAAATTAAATGAAATTTATCTGTAACTTTGTAAGAGATGAGTGAAACTCTAGTCAAATACTGGATTTTAAAGAAATGTAATTGAGCATATTGATTTCAATCTGCGATTTATTTTATTACTTACTTTTGAGTCAATAATTTTGCTTCTAGGACCTCTGCATTTTTATGTCTTAAAAGCAGCTAAGATGCCTACCTTCTACTTACACCATTAAAACATATCTTCAGAAAACAATTCCTGGGAAAATCAGCCTTGTGGTATTAGTTGGTCTAACAAATCCTAATTGAATATTTCCTATAGTGTTCTGTGCTGGCAACAAAGACTGATCACGGATACAGCACAGGCGGTGCCCACTATGAAATGAAGGTGTAAGAGAGAGGTAAACAAACAATTTGCCGGTTTTCATGGTGACAGAGAGGGGTTTTGTGAAGGAAATGTTGTGATAGAAATAGAGAATGGGAGTTCTAGCCTAGATGAGGGCAGGCTCAGAAACTTCGTGCCTATGGATGTGAATTTGGATTTGCAACTTGAAGAGTGGATACAACTAAGAGGGTGAAAAACAGTTCGGAATTTTGAGCATAGATGTGTAAACCCTGGATGGACAAGCGGAAGATCACTGTAAAAGTAGACGACACTATCCTGTGCTGAGGGCAAAGGGAAAGCAATCGCAACATGTATGAACTCATGGTGCCGATGATTTTGTCCCGTGTGGCATTTAGCAAAGGAAAGTGTTTAAATACGGGGTGACATGATCAGTGCTGTATTGATAAGCACCCCTCCTACCACGTATAGAAAACATTGGGTGTGAGAGTAGAAAATCAGCTTGGAGACCACTGTGGCTGCCCAGATAGAGTTCTATTGTTTGCACTTCAGTAGCAGGAGTTTTCCAGAGGAGCAAGTTATATTCTAGAACCCACAGACTTGATGTAAGACATATGTAAGTCACAGTGGGATGAGAGGCTAGAAACAGAATTTGGAGTATATTTTTTTAATGTGCGTATCAAGGGAAAACCCTGAGAAGTTATTTGACTATGCAGTTCTAAAGCCTTAAAGAAGAGGTGGGGCTAAAAGGTGAGTCAACATTTCATATGTTTAGAATTTTGAACAATAAGGTCTACAAATGAGCAAACTCTGTAAGTAGGTTGCCTACAGAGAGACCCTAACATAAGAAGGAATATCTTAACTACTTAATATCAAGTGGAAGAGGATCGGCAACAAAATGGGTTAAGGCAAAGACAGAGACACAGCGCCCAAACTCAAACAAGCGTGTTGTTAGGAGAAAAGACAGGAAGAATGGCTCATAGGCACCGGATACCATGGAGAAACCAAGGGAAAAAAGCTGGACGCCCGAGGCTCCAGGAGGGCTACTGGGAGGCTGGAGGGCTTGGGATCCAGTGTTCAACGGTAAACTGTGCTCTTTGTAAATGAGAAAGGATATTTCCTGCTCATAATTTGAGAGAAGGGGCTGTGTGACGGCAGACAGAACTTTTGATGTTTGGGAGGAGTATTTAAAAGCGCGTTGTACTGTATTTATAAATAAATGCTCGTGTTGTATGATTCATAAACTCCTATCAGAGATGAGGACTTGAGAGATGTAAATTGGAAGTAATTCTATGTAAACATCAGCTCTGATGCTCCTTTTCCCACAGCTCCTTCAACTAGTAATATCTTGAAATCGAAACAAATGTATCTTTTCTTGCATCTATAGTTCTGCTGAGTGGTTGTTATACTGTTGCTTGTTCCACTTTTCTCTTTTGGCTCTGATCTGTAATCCATCAGTTTTCTATAATCCTACCAAGGAGGAGAAAAATCATCCTCCGTACACAAACTTTCAGCCTCCATAAAGCTACTCATCTATAATATTAGAGCTGTCACATGCCTTCCCGTTCAACCAGCAGTGCAATTTACCTCCACCTGTAGTTGTAAAAAAGGAACAAACTTAATTTTACTCTTCACTTTTCTGACAGTTTTAAAGTTATATAAATGTAACTTTGCTTCCTCTGGCAGTTTCAAAATGTTGTCAGGCAGCCAATCCATCAGGAGTAATGAGATTGACTTTAAATTCAATGATTTTATTTCATTCATCCCTGTAACTGTAAGGCAGCTACAAAATCATATCCTACCTTTCAGATCCTATTGGCTACAGTCTCTCAGGAAACTTCTCATACGCACATACAGTTGTATCACATGCAGGACAAAGCTGTTTTCTAGAATCTCTTTGGCGAACCCAAAGCGATCCCACAAATAGACTGTTTTGTGCATGAGTCTGTGTTCTGCTTGCCTTCTGTTGTTTGTCTTATGTCATAATTATGATAATTACTAAGATATATTTGAATAGCGTCTTAGAGATTCATAGCTGCATTTTCTAAGATGCAGGTATTCCTCCCTGTGAGGGAGAATGTGTAGGAACAATTAATCTCCCTCCCATATTCTAGATGAAGTTATTAAAGCACAGGAATATTACCATGGTTTGCTGAAAGCTACAGACTTATACCTGCTAGAGTCAGGGCTTGGTTTGAATTCTCTCTCTGGACCTGCTGTTCCTGTCAAATCCCCATTCAATGTTTCACATTCTGTGAACTTCTTAACCTGTTTTTACCAAAACATGGGGAGTGGGGGTGAGATGTGGATTTGTATCAGTTTTCCCCAATGAAGAATCGAGATAATATACACCCCCGGAAGACGCAGTGTGCAATAGGGAAAAGTAATCTTTCATTATCAATCTTGCTAATAGTTGAGTTTAGAACACTCAGGGACTATTAAGTCAACTGGACCCACACACACCTATGTACAGTTCTTAAGAGGATTCTAATTCTAACCTGTCTTGGTAGCTAGCACTCAGAATCAGTCTCCCTCTGAAAGCCAGAGGTAACTGGCAGCAATTATACCTATACTTCTTCAAGGCCTTTGAGATGACCTGATCCTGACCCATGTGGAACCAGGGGTGGACTTCCTCCCAGGCAGCCACACTTTACTGCTGTCTCATGCCCTCACTTACTCCATTTTTCTCCTTTATTCCATCATTCTAAGCAGAGATGGGATCAAGGCTGACAATTTGCTCCATGCTCATTAAGATTTGTATAATCCATAAGTGACATTTGCTTCTTATTTGTTCTTCATGAGAGTATGTGATTTGAAATTACTAAACCCTCTTCCTGAATGGCTTACCTACCAGGGAAATCGAAAGGTTTAAACAGGCCCTCTTCCCATGTCTTGGTACCTGTTGGCAGAGACTGCTCATTTGTTTCTCAGCTGCCCAGACTCAAAATAATCACTAGAAACTATATTAATTACAACACTGCTTTGGACAATAGCTTAGGCATATTTTTAAGCTAACTCTTACATCTTAAATAAACCCATAATTCTTTTCTGTGTTAGCCACGTGGCTTGGTACCTTTTATTGGTAAGGCATTTTCATCTTGCTTCCTTTGCATCTGGGTGAAGACTTCAGACTGAGCCTTTCCTTTTCCCAGAATTCTCCTATTCTGGCTACCCTGTCTATACTTCCTGCCTGGCTACTGGCCAATCAGCATTTTATTAAACCAATACATGTGACAGATCTTTACAGGGTACAAGACCATTGTCCCACAGTAGGTACCCACTCCTAATCAATCATCAATGTAGCTGGGTGGGATCTTTAAATCTATCCAGGTCGGCCGTGGATAGAAAGAGCAGCTATGGCCTATTGTCTAGCAAGACTATTACTGTGAATTACTCTAAGCTGACCTCATGACTATAAAGCCTGACTCCCAAGCCTAGTGCATAGTGCTCCCTCCACTTTTAACCCACATCAACGTGGAAGTCATGTTGCCTTCTAATTGCTTCCCTTTTGCTATCATCACCCATACCTGGTGTCTCTCATTTGTAACTGAGAATCACAATTGTCCTTAGTTGGTGGTCATCTGCTTACTCAGCAGCAGTACTGTGATTTAACAAGAAAGGACCAGGCAGAATGGAAATGTCTACCTCTAACACATAGAATGTGATGATAGACAAATGTTTGGAATTGATTCTTTGATCTACTCAACATGATTTGGAAAGAGCCAGGGGATCTAGGCTTGAATTCTTTTTCTGTCAATAAGTAACCCCAAATTAAAGCCCTTCACATCTAAAGACCTTTATTTTCTTACACATAAAATAAGAACCCAGGACTAGTAAAGCTCTAATTTTTCCTTAATTTAAAAGACTGTAAGTGGTTGTAAGTATTGTTTGAAGATCAACTTTGTGCCTTGTGTGCAAGCTATTGAGTTGGCTACATAAGTATTAGTGCACCCAGGGGCTTCATTGTTAGTTGGAGAACATCACATAATTTCATAAAGTAGGCGTATAATATTTTAAGAACCATACCAGCTCTGTGGCATTTATGTTTACTTTGGACATTTAGAGCTGGTATTGTTGAGAGGGGCCTCAAGGAAGAAGGTGCTGAATTACATCTCAAAAGATAAGTCATCTATGTATAGTGTATGGCTGGTATTGAAGGAAAACTCATCCTTTTCTAAGGAGAGAGAAATGTAAACCAATAATGAATGAGAGATATTTAGGGGGCAGATAGAGCAATACATTTATTTTAGTTCAGTTTTTGACTTTGGCTTTTGATAACTCCATGAATGCTTTTTGAGATTTTTAACTCCGGAGTGACTGGCTTGAGCTTTATCCTATTCAGTAAGGAAACCACAGACTTTCTTAAAGTCAGAAAAATGTCCTGGACTGTCTTGAAAACTAGAATATCTACTAGGCAGACTATGGAGAAAATTAGTGCAAGATTACAAGCTAAAAGTCCAGTTGATGAGCTACCAGATAGGACTGGAAATGAAGGACTGACTGCATGAAGAAGAGACAAAGGTGAAGAAATGGGGTAGGGGAGACCAGAGCATGTAGCTCTGTCAGCTGAGATGTGGGGGTGGCAACATGGATGCTTCAGGCCAGACTGGCTATATAACAGGACCTTATCGCAAAAAACAATCAAACAATAATAACAACAGAGAGAAACAGGAAAACTAAAAGAGATTTAAATTCCCACTGGTTGGAAAGTTATTTTAGAAGATAAAGCAGATCGTGTAAGCCTGTCCTCTGTTGGAAACTCTTTCCTAGCTTCCACTGATGCTTTTGTCCATGTCATTTGATTGTTCAAATCCACTTTTAAGATGTCCTTCAAAAGCTACCTGGGCTCTGGTTTCCTTTCTGACTTCCTCCCTCTCATGTCTGCCCGACTCAGCCACATCCATCTCCTCGTAAGAAGCTTAATTGACTCCCAGAATCTTTGCCTGAGATGCTCTTCCTGGGTGTTGATGAACTTCTGTGTTTCACTCATACTGGCCTCTGCTCCAGTGATACTTCTTCCTGGAGGAATTTCCTGATTCCATGGTAACCGTGCATCCGTCTTTGTCTCGGCCTTTAGCCTGCTTTCTCTATCGTTATAGAGATGCACACAGCACTGAAACCTGTGTTCATCTGCTTCTTGTCTCTCTGTTACATGATCTCAGGGAGCAGGTTGCTATCTGCTTATTTTCTACGTTGTAAGGCACTGTTTAGGTGTTCAATACATACTTATGAATAAGTGCATTGTTTCTTACAAAGCGGATACCTATTAGACCGTTCAAGAAAATTGATTGGAGGATGGAGGATTCTGAGTTTGCTTCAGTCTTCAGAGTATCAAAAGGAAAGAAATAAACAGAGTGAATGAAAGAAAGCCTTTTAAAAATCAGTTTGATGCCTACAGTAGAAAAAG
Organism: Ondatra zibethicus; assembly: GCA_004026605.1. Classification (NCBI taxonomy): domain Eukaryota; kingdom Metazoa; phylum Chordata; class Mammalia; order Rodentia; family Cricetidae; genus Ondatra; species Ondatra zibethicus. Next base: position 122,738 of record PVIU01001674.1, read on the forward strand.
CACAACGATTTTTACTCTAATCAGGCCTTGGGAATGTTCACATGACTTGTTAAATTCATTTTCTGTGGTGCCCAGTGCTTTTAAACAGGGGTTAATTTGAACCAAAGGAGATAAAGGTGATGCATGTTAATTGAATGTTCTATCCATCTGTCCATTTTAATATAAAAATCAATTTCTAAAGTACAGTTATAAGAGAAAGTGATTTGCGGGCAGACTGTGTTTCCCTGAAGCTGACACCGCCCCCACTCCTCTGGGTCCTTGGCAGCTTTGCTCTGTGAAAGGGCCAATTGGATCATCTTTCTGGAGTCATTTATGTCGTCAAGTTCCCTCACTGCCATGGCAGCTAACAGCACATACATTTCCTTATCTCTTAAAATATAAACATGCAGAACACCTTTACGGAACTGCAGCATCTAAGCTGTGAGCATAGGTGTTTCACACCTCTGAAAGCCAGCACCTCTCTATAGACTAGTCAATTTTAATCAAGTTTCAGCAGTCCTGTAGATCTATAAAATCCATGAAGTTGTATAAGGAAAAGGAAGTTGTAGCAAAGCCCCAGGAGGTGAAAGAGTCCTCTGGCATGGGCCATTGATGTTGGCTCATTGTGGGAAAGGTATGGTGGTGGTGTGGGGTACTGCTAGATTAGTGATATTGGGAGTGGGTCTGGAGGCTGCACTATAGGCTGTGTGTGGATTAAAAGCTTCAGTCACGTGTTAGGAGTATTCTCAGTGAATCACCTTTAGGTCTCGGGAAGCATACAGTTGCATAAGCTAGGCTGGAAAAGGAGAAGGTTGGAACTGAAAGTCGATACCTTAATTTGAGGGGTTTCTATTTTCATTTGAAGAAATAAAGTTCATTATTTTAACAGGTCCTTAACAAGCTCCAGATTAGCCTTAGGTAAACTCTGCCTAGTCTTTATGGAAAGCCTTGCTGGTGCTTTTGAGAATGCATTCTCAGCAGGGTGCTGGGCAATTACATTCTAAACAGCAGCAGGTTTCTTAGTAGGGAAGGAGATTGCATTGCTGCTGCAGGGGGATGTGGCCAATCAGGGCAGCAAGGGAAGAGGCAAGTGAAAGAGGGCAGGGAACTCACTTTTACTTCCGGTACAATACCATAGAGCATTTGAAGAATGGATTTGTTTTAAATGCCCCTAGGATGTAAACATTGGCAGCACGAGACTAAAACATGGAATAGTTAGAATAGGAAGAAGCTCATTTCTTCCAGGTGATGATCTTTGCAAGGGCTGATGGGTTATACCCATGTTGCCAGGTCCAGAGTGTATTAAGTTTTGATGTAGGAGTTGAACCTGCAGATTGGTAGTTCTTGTCTTACATTTCTCATAGCTACGTGCCACTGTGTAACTGTCATGACATCTCTGTGTTGTCCTTGGCACATCTGCACGAAAGAGGGCTTGGTTTGCAACCTGCCTTGGGAAACAGATACTAATACAACTTTGAGAAAGCTCTGATTTCCATATATAGGCGAAATGGTAAAGAATGGTTTGCTATAGCACACCAGGGTCATTTGCTCCCTTCCAGTATTGCCATTGAACCAAGAACAAGCACAAAACTGAACCCGCAGCAATTTTATTGATTGTTTATTTGTAACCTGCTGTCCTACAATCACACTCCCCTATTAGATTTTCCATTAATTATCAGTGAGACTGATTGTTTTGTGAATCAAGCAGAAAGGACCGATTCCCAATTACCTAAGAATCCCAGGGGGCTGATTTCTAGGGAAGTTCATTACATATAAAATAGGCATATTACAAAAATAATTAAAGGGAGAGCCATGAGCTGGTCCTTTGAACACGAATGCTGTGTTCACTATGTCCTAACTATTGCCAAATATCCATCCTAACTGGGATTGTCTTGCTTATACATTTTCTAACAGGTTAATTGGTTAGCAGAAGGTTTATAAATTGTTTATAGATTGATTAATGACCATTGACAATCAAGTTGCTCTTGAATTTTATAGTCAGGACTTTTATATGTCTTATCTCCTGCCATGTTAAGATAATGATTTACTTAAAAACCAAAGAACACAAAGACAACTCTTGAATCAAAACCCCAAACAAAGGATGATTAGAAAGTTCCCCAGCTTTCCTGGTAGTGTGATGGTTGCTGAGAATGCTGGGGCTCTAGATTCGAGTTTCAACCCTGCCTGTTCCTAGATCTGGAACCCTCTCAGTTTGGATTCCTTCCCTTGGAGGTGGGGATTAAATACAGTGGTGCATTAACATATTTATTGTATTGCTTGCCACAGTTAGAATAACATCGGAGGCCTAGTAAGAGCTATGCTCTCCCATTGAGACATACCCAGTGAAACCTGGAGGTAGAAACTTACCTTACGCCTCCCTCAAGAATTCAATGCAGTTGGTCTGGTCAGTCCCCTGGCCAGAGGGCCACCCCTCAGGAAGGCTGATTCACCTCTACGCCATGCTGCCATGAGAAGAATAATGCTTTCATTAATGAGACAATGTATTTTTCCACCCCCTACTCCTTGTGTACCTGCTTTTGGAGCTACAGCTATGTGGCTTTCCTAAGTTACTGAGAAAAGTATAACTTTTCCTTTTCTTCATTTTATCTCTGTCATATGCATGCTTTCCCTGACATTTTGGGCTAGGCCACTCTTTCTCCGAAGCTCCTTCAGCCCATTGTCACGTGCCTGCTTATTTCCATGTGTTTGCTCTCTGACCTCCATGTCTAACGGAAGAGATAGGACCTTTACCTACTTCTAGCAACTGTTGAGATTTACAACTTGTCTGCCCTTTGTTTTTTCCTTTTAAACACTAATAAAATTGTTCTTGGGATTTCTTCTGAATTTGTCCTTACCTTAAGTTCTTTATTAATAAAACTAAAACATAAGAGACGGGACCCTAAGTTTCTCAAACAACATGTAGTATCCCAGGTGGGGCCTTCCAAAATATCTGGTGACACCGCCACACAATGCTTGTTACTTTTCATCTTAGCCTCTTAGATGTCTATTGCTCACCTACTATGCTGCGTTAAAGGCTGAATTGTGTCTTCCAAAGCAACACTGAAGTCTTAACTCCTGCCACTTTAGTACGTGACCCCATTTAAATTATGGTCCTCACAGAGGCAACCAGCTTAAGATGAGTTTGTCAGGGTGGGTTCTAATCTACTATCTATCTGCTATCTTAGGAAATGGGAAGTTGGATACAAAGACACATACAGTGGGAAGAGTGTGTGTAGATCTCCAGAGAGCGTGACAAGTTTGTGTGATCTATCTACAAGCCAAGGAGGCCCTGGGCCACTATAGGCAGGGAGACTTACCTAGCCAGAATCAAAAGGCCCTAGTGGCACCTTGGTTTTGAGCTTCTGGCAGCCAGAGCTGGAGATGACCCATTTCTGTTGTCTGAATCCCTTCACTTCAGCCTATGATACTTTTATGTGGAATGACATGCTAGAGACAGACAGGAGCCAGCATTATAAATGTGAATTATTGTACTTTCATATGACATAGAGAAAGAGACCTTACAAGGCCTCTTAGCATCTGCCAAGGGCTAAGAAAATAGCAAGGTTGAACTTGGGAAATGCCATGCTGGGTTTGTTTCTGCTTTAAATCTATGAATTAGCTACAAACCTGATCAAGTTTTAATATGAAAGAAGGGTCCTGGTCAGATGTGTTGCCCCCCAGATCCCTTTCAGTCAAGTGTTCCAACATTCTACACTCTGGGCTGAACGTTTGGAAGCTGCACAGTTTTCCTTTTAAATCTTGAAGTCATTATAATATAGAATAGAGAGATTCCATGAACATCACTTTCTCTGAATAACAAACAACTTTGGTAACTTATCAGTTTTTACCACCAGCTGTGCTTGTTAGATGATGATTTGGTGACATTAGTTACAGATAGCTCTGTTTCTCAACCAGGCTCAAGTGAGGTGTTGAGGGTCTGGCCTCTGTTCAACTCAGGGATCACATGCTTAGTCTGCTTTGTTGACCGTTGCATCCATCCGTTTGTCTGTGCCCTAAGTAACAGCCTCGATTCAGGTGTCTGTAATTCTCAAAATGAAGACATTACTCGCTTTGTTTTTTTAACCACTTCTTAGAAAAAATGAGCCTGACAGTCAGGGAACATGTTCTCATGCTAGTAATTGTGTTTGTGGTGATAGTAATAGGAACAACCAGTATTTATTGAACACAAACTATGTCAAGCCAGGCCCATTTAAGTGTGTGAGAACAGCATTCTTATCTTCCTTGTTTATTTTTTTAAAAAGTTTATCAAATTTATTATTTTATGTGTGTGAATATTTTGCCTGCATGTATGCAAGTGTGCTGTGTGTATGCCTGGTGTCTGTAAAGGTCAGAAGAGGGCTTTGGATCCCCTGGGACTGGAGTCATAGATCACTGTGAGTCCCCATGTGGATGCTAGGAATTGAACTCTGGTCCTCTGCAAGGGTCACAAGTACTTTTAACTGCTGAGCTTATTGTCCAGGTCCTAAGTTTCAACCCTATATTACTGCATCCGTTTTACAGAGGAGAAAACTGAGGCTGGTATTTTCTTATGCATGTCTATGAGATTTGGATATAATCCTAACTCCAGAGTGTGACTTAGCTGCCATGCAGTGAGACAAAGCCACTCATTCATGACTCTTACTCTTTAGCTAAGATGACTATGTTCTGCCCTGTATGGGCATTTTCCGGACTGATTGCACAGGTGGAAGGGCTCCTCTTCCCCGTCAGCAAGCATCCTGAGTGAAAAGCACGCAAAGGCTTCCCTTCTGCTTCTGCTGCCTGTGGTGAAGCCAAGGGAACAAAAGAAGGACGGAGGAGGATGTGGTACTCCTGGCAGCTTTCTTCTTCCTTGCCCAACCTTGGCCTTGGCTCCAACCTCACTCTCACTGGTCAGCAGTCACGTGAAGGGGCTGTGTCTTTCAAAGGTCAGGCAAAGGAACCCTGAAACACGTGCAGTTGGCTGCTGTCTAAATTATTTATTTGGTTTGTGCTATCTTGGATTAATGACCTTGCTTGTTAAAAACACCATAAAATGACTCATAGGGCGGTGTGCTGCCGGAGCTCAAGTCATGCTAATTAGCCACTTTATTTTATTTATCAACATGGTTCAGAACTGGGGCAAAAGTCAACCCACTTTAAAATGTTTGTGTTTTCTTCTCTGGGTGTTGCCTTTTTAAACCTTTATTCACTTGCTCTGGGGTAACTCACTTGCTTACTTCTTTATGTTTCTACATAACTTTCTCGGGTCCTCACGAATTCATTGTCTAGCATAGTCATGGACCTTTTCGACAAAACAACTGTATGTATTTTGACCTCATGGGTCTAAGGGGACTCTAACTGCTTAGGTGGTATTCCCTTCACAGTTCACAGCGCTAACTCAAGATACTAATATATGCAACATTACTGTGTGTAGTCCTAGCTGAAACAGGCAGATTAATTTCCTATGTGAAATTTCTGGGGAGATCACGAAAAAATGTCTTCTTCCAGTAAGTTCCTCATTCCCAGCAGTGAAGGGAGACCCTGAAGGCAAGATCACCTTTGAGGTCTGAGGCGTGAACAATCAGCAGCCACTCACTGCAGCCTGAGGCAGTTAATGATCAGCCAGGACTGGCTTAGCTGCCCTGCAGGAAATGGAATTTAGGAGGGAGGGCGGGGTCAAGGTTGTCATTCTCAGCAGTTTCTGGGCACACTTGATAACTTAACCACAGGGGAAGGCAGGAAAAACAGAGAAGGGGAGTCCAAGACTTCCCACCTGAGCTCTGCATTGTGCCAAGAGTAGGTGGTAGCTGTGGCGGGTCCTAGACAGTCCTACATATGTCTGTCTATGTGACCTCATCACTGTGATATGCCTGGAATTTAATACCTTACTTCACAAAGCAGTGGGGGGGGGGATGAATCTGCATTGAAAAGAATTTACTTTAGGTGGCTGGAAAGTGGCCAGGGATTGTTCAGAACCAATTACTTCATATTCGATTGCCGAGTAAAGGCACGGATGTGTGGAAGTCTTGGGTGGGTTTTGTCCCCATACCAGATAGATAGAATTGTTCAATTGTGATGCATTTCTGAAAACTTAGCTCTGAAAACTTAGCTCTCTCCTTAGGGCTGTTACTTAACAGTTATTTTTATAACTATTTCTCCTGCTAAATATTTAAAATGTTTACTGAGGCTACAGGAAAAGCCATCTAATTTCTTTAAGGTGTTGAAGGAGACAACATAGCCCAATTTTAAACATGGAAGGAAGAAGTCCAGTTCGGCTTGGAGTTGGATGAACTCCCATTTGATTACCTGTAACTTTTATCCAGATGGAAAATCCAGCATAAAAACAGCTAGTACAGCTTCTTTCTCAATCCCCCCCCCATACCACTACCACTTGCTAGGTTATGATAGACTCACAGTAACACACAGCACAAGGCATAAAGCTTACTAATGGTTGTTCACTTCAATGTGCAAAATGCAAAAGGCTCTAGGTTAAAGCAAAGACAATGAATCATTCATGAGATAATATCTACTGAGATGGATGGATGGGTCCATCCGTCATAGCAGGAACCCTTGTTGTTGTTGATATATAACTTCATTTAATTTTGTTTAGGGTGTTCAAAATGAAAGAAGGATTAGGAGGAACAAGCAAGGGATTTTTCCACTCACAGATAACTAGAGTTAGCAGTTTCTTGTACAAAAGTCAAGTCCTGTCTATGTATTCTGGAAAAAAAATAAACAATGACAAAAGTCTAGCAAGAACCATCATAAAACACAAGTTACCTTGTCCACTGAGAGCTGCAAAATAGTCCTTCCTTTTCTTTTTATTTCTCTCTCTCTCTCTCTCTCTCTCTCTCTCTCTCTCTCTCTCTCTCTCTCTGTGTGTGTGTGTGTGTGTGTGTGTGTGCAATTTTCTTCTTCTGGGGGAGATACATATTTGAGTTATTAGATGCATTGTGGGAACTTGAAAGTCTGAAGTTTGTTTTATAAAAACACATTTCCATCAAACACAGAAGCCGTTGACACTTGGATTACCCACCATCAGTATCAACCAGCTTTCAGAAAGGGGTCAGCTGTTCTGCCTAGGGAGCAAGCTGGGTGCTACTGGCTTTCCCACAGACTTCCAATAAATCAGGGGATGAGGTAAGGGAGCTGGACCCTGAGGCCTCATGAGCTACATGTTGGCGCCGGAAGTGCGAGGTACAAACAGTTGGCGTGCTGTAGGTTTGTTCTCATTTTGCTTTATTTCCTTGAATAATTTGTAATCACTTAAGGTCAGAAGCATTTCCATCTTTTTCTTTATCCTCTCTCAGCTTGACTCGAGATATATAACACATTCTCAATATTAGTCAGTTCTGTTTTTTACAAAGGGCCAATTTGGACTGCTCAGTTGCTTAGCAGATAAGAGTGCCTTCCACCAACCTTAAAGACCCAATTTCAATTCTCAGTACAGACATGGTACTGAGATGCGTCCTCTGATCTCCAAGTGCACATTATGCCTCCTTCAATCTTTTAAATAAATAAGTAAATAACAAATAATAAATAAATAAATGTAAACTTAAAGTGTGGCAATTTAACTGACGCATTTCCTCAATTTTACTATGGAATGCCTAGAAGAAGGTGTTTATTGGGTACCTTCTAAGATGTGTTTGTTTCGGTCACACACAGTAGGGCTCAGACATACATATTCAGCCTACATCTTGCTCATGGTCATGTGGGGATGCCCATAACATTAACACCCTAAGGCATCATCACATTGTATGAATAGCAAAGAGCGGACTTGAGAAGCTAGTAATAATTGTGCCTCACTGGTATGGGAGAATGGTCTGAACCTCAGTCCACACCTCACACCTGGAATAGCTCGGAGTGTAGACTGGATTTTTCTTCTTTACCTTTAGGAAGCTAAATGATACATTGCTGCCAAATTAACAGCCTCTTAGGAGTGACAGAGAATGCAGAAGACTGGGACCCCAGCTTTTACTGAACTTTTACGCAGTTTTCACTGTGACACAGAGTTGTTTATCCTTTGTCCCTAAGGATCTGAGGAGACTCATGTAGTGATGAATGGAGAAAAAGGAGCTTGAGACAGGGGTTCAAGATGATGGAATTCCTCTGGGAAGACACAGTGCTGTTAGAGCTGGAGCTTTATGAGAACAGCAAGAACGCGTTGGTCCCTCTGCGAGAAGCAAGGACTTGGATTCACAGTAATTCCAGAGGCAAGAAATGACCTGTGGGAGAGGAGGCAGGTCAGTTGGAAGGCACCTGGTGGAGAGGTTGAGTCGCTTGAACAAAGCACAGGAAACTGCACTTAGTGGAGTCGCAGTGTGCTTAAGGAGGAAATGCTGAGAGGGGACAGCTGGCTTCATGTGCAAAGGTCACACAACTCTGTCCTAACTCCGAAATTGCAGATTAGCAAAGGAATCTAAATCTGAAACCAACTCTCAACTACTGTTTTTGGAACGGAGCTGTAAAACTTGAGCCCTTGAACAGTTGCATCTGTATTTAAGTTTTTTTGCTTTTTTTTTTTAAACGAGTGAAATCTGATCTTAATATCAGACTCAGGAATTATGAATATTTAGAAAACTCTTTCTCCTTTCTCTGGAGGGTGGGCTCTCCTCAGGCATTGTGCCACGGCATATATGAACTTGGATGGGGGAAAGGGATGCCCATCCAATTCAAATAAAAAGCAAAAGCACTCTGAATGACTATCAGTGGTGTGAAGCAAATTAGAAAGATAAGTTTTTACTCTCAGAAATCTTCTCTTCCAAGGAGTGATATAAGAAAGGCCTACATGCCTCTGTGATTAGTGGTATAAAGTAGCCCCCATCTCACAACATGCATTAAGGGGAATCAGGCAGTTGTGTTATAAGAAAACCAACATCCAACAGAAAGGTCTTTCTAGAATTGGGATTTAGGTCTCAGAAAGGTACAAATCTCTGTTTTGAGAGATGACTTGAGTAGCTGTTTCTCAATGTGCTGAAGCTCTGTGTGCAGAAGGCTAACCCCTTCGTAAGAACACCATCTTTTCAGACGCCTTTCATGAATGAAGACATCGAATGAGGAAAAAACATTCTTTACTTCTGCTGCTTAAATATTCAACAGAGCTGGGAACGGCAGTGCACGCCTGTAATCACAATGTATAGGAGACTAAGATATGAAGATCTGGAGTCCTAGGCCAGCCTGAGCTATGTGAGACCTTATCTCAAAACGACAGGAAGCCATCATTAAAACTTATCTGAGGATGTATCTCAATTGTTGCTTAGTTGAGTGTTTGCTTAGCATGCGCAAAATCCTGCTTTTGATCTCCAGTGACAATAAACCAAGTATAGTGATGCACACCTATGTTACCAGCAGTTAGTAGGTAGAGGCAGAAGGTTCAGATCAGCTCATGTTTTCTACATAGGGAGTTCTAGATTCAGCCTGGAAAACATGTGATTCAAAAACAAAAAACAAAAACACCAAACCAAACAAAATAGAGTCAATTATTTAGATACTGCAAATATTTGATATACTAATGGAAAGAAATGGAGCATTTGGGCCTCTCTGGAACTCTGAGCCAGTAAAGAAAGAAGTGCTTGCCTTCTGATGATCATGGTGGCAGTCACAGAGATGCTCACATCCATAGAACTCTCACATGGGCTTTGGTTAGGGATTGTGATTTCAGGTCTTTAGAGCAAAGAAACAAGTCTCAGCATCATTTGAAAGATAAAGGGCTACTACATTGATATGCATCCCTGTGATGACAACTGTTCTGTCGTTAAAAAGCTCCCCAGAGAGCTGTGGGTATAGCTCACAGTGAGGCAGTATGACCAGCATGTGAGATGCCTTTGGTGGCAGAAAGGTGTAGTGAGGCAGGGCTTGAGTTGGCAGAGCTGAGAGAAAGGAGTTGAAGGCCTCTGTGGTAGCACTAAGACTCACAGGAAATTACCTGCAAGCTCTGGTAGCCAGAGTGCACTCAACTATAATAATAATAAATAACAAAAATATATAAAAATCTAAGGTAAGAGTGGTGAACCACATCTATAACTGCTTCTCTCAGGAAGTTGAGGCAGTAGACGCTTTCTGATATGTCTGAGCTACACTGAAAGATCCTGTCTCAAAGCAAAATAATTAAAAAAGACTAAAAGTAAGGCCCCTTAAGTGCAAGACCACCTAACTGCTGTTTCAGGCCAAGAACTCTTATAGTCGGAAATGATTTGGAAGCTTGGTTTGCCTGTATAGGGATAGAAAAGCCTTTGTGACTTTTTGCACTGTCTGCCTCTTTTTTTATGGCTATGGTTTCACGTTCTGAGACTGTGTCAAAGACAGAAAACTAAGTAGGGATTTCCTCTGAACAGAAGACTGCCCACCCCTCTGGCTGCTGGGATTAGGCCAGTATGTGAAAGGCCAGGGAGCAAAGTGCAGAAAAGAAGCAACTGTTTCAGGATAGTCACCGTTATTCCCAACCTGGGATGCTGCTCTCAGGGAGGATGAACTGTTGTTCAAGTCACCAACAGAGACATGATGCATCATCCTCCTTTAATAACAGGCGGGCTTTTTTTTTTTAAATGATGATGACATTAACTTTAGGAAATGAACACAGGCTAGGTGAGAATGACGGGAAGCTGCCACTGTCTGTGAGGGACGTTGGATACCCGGAGACAGGAATGAGGAGACAGGAGCAGGGAAGATGGAGAAAGCAAAACCAGAAGAGGCTCCAAATATTTTCTGCTTTCTTACTTTCCGGGCCCTTGTCGCGAGTATTGATCTGTGACCCAGGAGTCATTGCCTCATAGCTCATTTTGGGGCCTCTGTTTTCAGGTTCTATTCTAAGGAGACTGTATTCCTTGTATTTTGTTGATATTCTGACAACCAAGGAAGATGGAAAATATTGTACCAAGGAGTCTCTTCTTTAGAAAGCTTCTTCAAGTTCTACTTGATGGAGGCCCCCAGGGTCTAGCTTCCAGCTGTGTTCTGAAGTAGGTACCTTATGAAGTAGCTGGCCTGACTTCTGTATGTCTAAACCCTGTTTACAGCTGCCATATCTTATGCTGTGAAATGTGGCTCAAAGCGAATCATCTTCTCCCTCAGTTTCTTTCTTCTCTTCATAGGATAGTTTCTCTGTGAGGCCTCAAATGGTTATTCCAAGAAAAAGACAGTGTTATAAGCAGCTGAATGACTGGCATAATTATCAGCTTGCTGGTGTTAACTTAGAGGTTCTACAGGATAGACGGTGATAGCTTTGAGGTACTGTCTACTTGTGTAATTTAAAAGCTCATCGTTTGGCCTGAAATGCTTGCTCCCTGATTTGGGTTTTAATGGCATTTGAAAGAGCTATGTGGCAATCATCATTTACTTTTGATTTTATAAGGATTCTTTGCAGGCTTCTATCAGCAATTTTACATGCAGCCATGGTTGACAATCATTAATATTATCTGTTAGGAAAACATGGCCGTCGATGATTGACAATTATACGATTATAATGATTGTGATCTTGTAGGTGAATAGTTATATTCCAGAAATGACAATTTTATTTTACAGAACATGTGTGAATTTATAAAAAATGCCTTTTCACAAGACTAGTTGAGAAATGGAAAAGAAATCAACATATGTGTAATGGTATGTGTGAATGTATGCATGAGAAGGTCATTTGAAACAAGTATGCCAAATGTTCACTAATATGAGAAAAATCAAGAAAATTGCAGCAGTTCCCCAGAAGAATATTATGAAGTTTCTCAAGTTAATGTTTATAAAGATTCTTCAGCAAAATTGAAAATGCTTATTTTATAATAATAAATGAAAAATAGATAAAATGCTATAAATTATTTTAATTATAACTGAACTAAGCATGCATAATAAATACTATGTGGTGGTTTGAATGAGAATGCCCCCCTTGTGCTTATATATTTGGATGCTTGGCCCTACGTTGGTAAAACTATTAGAAAGGATTAGAAGGTGTGGTCTTGTTGGCAGAAGTACATCACTGGGGGTGGGTTTTGAGATTTGAAAACCAAACCCCATTCTCAGTTCTCTCTCCCTCTCTCTGCCTCATGCTTGTGGACCAGGATGTATGGTCTCCGTTACTGCTCCAGCACTGTGCTTGGCTATGCTATGCTATGCTTCCTACCATGGTGGTTATAGACTCACCCTCTGAAACTGTAAGCCCCCATTAAATGCTTTCTTCAGTAAGTTGCCTCTGTCATGGCAATAGAAAAGTAACTAAGGAATATGGCAAATAAATTCTAATAGCGTGATAGGATTATGATTTTTTTTATTTTTTACAGCCCTTTTTTATTGTTCTTATTTTAATATCTTCAGTGAATTTTTCAAAGGAAAGGAAATGTACTAACTAGGAAGGTCAGAAGGTATTTCAGTCAGAGTTCTAACAGAAGACAGACGGCTTACTGAAGTTAGGATCATATGAGAAAGCTTTAGCAAGGGAACTAGGTCCAAGTTCTAGGCAGGTTAGTGCAGTGCCCTGAAAGTAGTTTCCCCAAAGTCTTGAGTTGTTGTGTGGAAAGTATAACTGTAAGGAGAGTTATGCTACTTAGTTGAGAAATGAAGTTATCACACAGAGGTAGACATCATGGGGAGGAGCCAAGAAGTAATTCCAATGTCCCCCTTCTTTCTTCCCCATGTTCTCCCAATGATCCCCATTAGCCAAACCAAGCCAGAGGACAGGAAACTTGTGACTCTTTAATGTAATCCACGTGGACCTTCTGGGGGTAGAGTGCTGAGTGGAGAAAGAGGTAGACTGGATTAGGATAAGTAGACCAAAGCCACCTGGCATTCAGACCACACCACATTTGCAATTATAATGCCTTTGGGTTCCAGAACCTCCAGATTCATAGCACGCAGACAGACCTATTTATGAACGATATGTTTTCAGGTTCTAATTTATAATATCTAGGATTAGATGCATAGGTAGTTATGGCTTAATTCCATTAGAATAGCATGATTAGTATGTAGAAATAAAAATCTTGAGAAAGATTAGGGTCAAGGAGTTATTGACATTGGGAAAAAACTGATGCTGCTGAAGGTAATAAGGCAGGTTAGAGAGAGAGGACAGGAGTTAGAACTTCTGCAGAAACCTAACCTTGCAGGACAAGGTTTAAGAAAAAACAACAAAAGGCATTAGAATCCTGAAGTGTAAAGCATTTGTTAGTGGGGTATAGTGGTGTATGCCTGTAAGCTCAGTTCTTTGAAAGCTGAAGATTAGAAGTTGAAGGTCATGCTCAGATAGATAGATATAGAGAGTTATCTCAATAAAACTAAGAAAGGGTAAGTGGAATATTACTTCATTTTTACCAAGCACTTACTTTGTGTCTAGTCATTTAATCAACTCATCACTGTGTCTTTGTGTACAGTGGTCATTATTATCTCTGCAAACCAGAAGGTAGACAAGCGAGTTCATAAAGTCATGAACTAGTGAGAGCCTACCCGAGCATGGAAGCAGTGATCTGAGCCCTAAACATTGTTCCCTAGGAGGTAAGAAAAGACAAGGGGGCTGAACTGCAAAATTCCAGCGGAAAGGATATTTTGGTGATGAGGAATGGGAATGCTTGATGGTTGTAAAGTCAAATACAGGAAGGAAGAATAAGATGAAGTCTGAAATAAATTATTTTATATGGCTATTTCCCACTGTTTTTAACTAGTTAATGAAATCTGAATTGATAATTCATGTTTTTGGTATATTTGCCTTTTCTTTTGTTCTTTTGAGGCAAGTTCCTCCTCTCAAACTTGTTCCGTAGCCCAAGCTGTCCTGGGCTACTGATCTTAGCCTCCTCAGTGATGGTATTACAGGAATTACAGGTTTTTTACCCTGAGTGCTGAGACTAGATTTGAAATATACAAATGCTTTTTTAAAATTTTATTTTTATTTTGAGTGCTATTTCAAATTTTTATCGCAAGCTTATTTTCTTTTGGCTTTCTTTGAAGTTTTTTCCTTAATTCTTTTTTTTTTTTTTTTTAATGCTTCAGAGGTTTGTCTCTTGTAGAGTCAGATAAGTTAAGTGCTGGCTTCACGAACGTGTCTATTGTTAAGGTCACAGATACAAATGTGGTATTTTTAAGGGAATTGAAACCCAAGCTGCTGAGAATCATTCCCTTCACATATGCAGACAGGAAGCAGCATGTGTATTAACAAACTGATTGGAAAAGGAGTTATATCTCACACTCTCAAACATTTGACTTGGGAGCCATCAGGCATTAAACCGCTACCACATTAGAGTGCAGTAAAAAGGCAAATTTAAGAAATTCCTGAAAAGATGATTTCTCCCATGATCTGGTGATGGTACAGTAAATTCTTAGTTTCAGAGTATAGATGCCATTTCAAGTTAAGTATATGCAATTTAAATTAAAGATGCTCAGATGTTAGCTGGCTGCCACAGCATATTGGCAACAGCATGTGTTTGAACTAGAGCAGATAATTCAAATGGCTCGTTATCCACTTACATTCTAATCGGCTATGAGGTGGCTTTTCTCTGGGCAGGCTCAGCATGCTCTCAGGGGAGGTTTATAGATTCTGAATTTACAGAACAGAGAAGGCAGTTGCTTGATGGTGGTGATTCAACCCACCCCACCTGGGCTCTGCATAGCTGTAGCTCTTTATTCAGAAATCCCAACTTGCTCTCTAGCAAATGACGCCTGAGCTTGGGTCCAGCCTGGGTGTTACAGTTACTGAGGCTGTATAACAAATTATCCTCACTTATATGACCAATTGGTGTAGGAGGTTCTTCTGTATTTGTATTGCTTTCATTGGTTGAATAAAGAAAACTGCCTTGGCCTTTTGATAGGGCAGAAACCAGGTAGGTGGAGTAGACAGAAGAGAATTCTGGGAGGAAGAAGGGAGTGAGAGAGAGAGCCACAGGCATGAAATCACCAGAGTCAGACATGCTGAATCTTTCCTAGTAAGCCACGATCTCGTGGTAAACACAGATTAATAGAAATGGGTTAGTTTGAGGTGTGAGAGTTGGCCAAGAAGAGGTTAGATATAGTCAATGTAGCTGGAGATAGAGCCATTTTGAAGGCTTCTTTATTTACCTAGGAGATAATGATTGGTACAGGCTATCAGCTGGGGTTTCAGCTGAGGGCTGGTGGCTGGAAAACCTACATATGCTGTGTCCATATGCCTTTCTGGCTTTCTCATGGCTGCTGCTAAGTTCAGCTACCCCAGTAGGAACAATTTCAGTTTGATCGTCTGTGTGACCTAGGCTTAAAAGTCACAGGGTTACAGATGGGGAGAGGCCCTGGTGGTTATGAATGCTTGCTGTTCTTTCAGGACCCCAGTTTGGTTCTCAGTATGCATGTTTGACTGTAACTCTAGCTCCAGGGTATCAGATGTTTTATTTGGCCCTCACAGGCACTTGTAATCACAAACACACACACACACACACACACACACACACACACACACACACACACACACTAAAACTAAATCTTAAAGAAAAGAAGAGAACACAGAGTTACTTGCCTTGCAGTCTGAGGCTTGTCCAGAGTTGGGGGGAAAGAGTACCTTTCAAGAAAACTGATAAGGTCATATTGCAAGAACATGTGGAACAGGAAATCATGCTGTACTTTCTTGGCAAACACAATCTGCCTAACTAGAGATTTCTTTTTTTTTTTTTTTTGGTAGAAATACCCCTACATAAATCTGTGAAACTACAAAGTCATTTCTCAGCTTTGTTGCCAGTTTTCTTTCAACAAGCTTTAACTCCCAACTTGTAGGCCCTCCTTGCAAGCCAGAATTCCACATTGTTCCAGGCCTACAGTGTGGTATACTTAGGTAATGAATAGCCCAAGAAGAAGCTTTTTCCCCATGTAGGTTATCACCTTATCAAAACTGACCTTTCCAGCACACAGTCAGAAAGGTAGATTCTTACCCCTGAATGGCTGGAATGTGGCTGCCCATTGTAAATCACCCATGTAACAGGTATGAGTTTCTCTTCTGAGAAGAAAAAGGGCATTCTTAGCAAATATGACCCATTTAAGGGAACTTTTAATAGTTTGAGGCCAAAATAGCTATAAGAGCCCTGGTGGACAACCAACTTTTTTGAGTAGGCAGGTGACCTATGTTCCAGGGTTGTAGGACTGTCTTTCTGTATTTTTACAATTCAAGAGATTTACACTAGCATTGAGTTCTAAAGCAAACACTGCATTAGATGCTTGAAAGGAAACAGATATTCTATACTGAAGGTTGTCACCATAGACATCAGTGAGCAGAATTCCCAAGAGATACTGCCTTGAATTATGCATTACTATGCTGTGATTAAATAGAATTGCATTGTATTATTTGCTTTTACGTTGCTCTGACAGGAAAAAAAAAGAGGCGACTTTGAGGAGAAATGTCTTATATTGAAGTATAGTTCCAGAAAGGACATTGTCCAATGTTATGGAAAAGGCATGACAGAGAGAACATAAGGCCAGAGTGGCAGCCTGGAAGCTGGCTGACAGTGTTTTTTTTTTTTTTTTTTTCTGCACCAAAGAAAGCATAGAGAATGTTAACAGGAAATGGAGCCAGGTCATAAAACCTCAGAGAGCTTGTCCTCAGTGATGTACTTCCTCCTAAAGGTTCTGGAATCTTCTTAAGCAGTACCACCAATGGAGAGCCAAGGGTTCACATATGTGAACCTGTGAGGATATTTCTCACCTAAATAGCATGTGTTATCCTTCTACATATTGACATTTTGGTGTGAAAACATACATTTATTGTGTTGGCTAAGGAAACGGAATACGAGATACATAATCTTTGATGAAAGAGAAAGAAGGTAAGAAAATGTCCTAACTTTTGGAAAGAGCCAGCCTACAAGTGGGCTCTTGTAAGAGGTCGTAGATAATTTTCTACACCACATTGACTCTGGGACCAATCTGCCTTGATTGAAATTTCGCTCTCTTGCTTACTAATGATATAATCTTCTGTAAGCTTTGCTTTTTGATACTTCATTTTCATCGTTTGTAAAGTGTAGCTAACAATACTAAACAGCTCATAGTTTCTTCGAACATTAATTAAATGAAATGCTGGCCAAATTAGCCTGGTGCCAAGCACAAAGAAAATATAATTTATGGCTCTTAAATAACCAAGTAGATCACTTTGTCTCAGATATTTTGTACTCTCTTATCAAATTAGCTAGAGAACTGGTATTTTCCTACACTGGTAATGTCAGAAAATGTTATTTTTTTGTAGAATTTTTTCTCTTGTCTATTATTTCAGGCTATACACTTGGAGAAACCAGATTTGTTTTTAGGTTTTTAATCTTCAAATTTTCTTAAATATGACTGGGAAATAGTGAGCAGTGCTATGGGCTTTGTGTTCTGGGAACTCATCAATTTAATATGATTCTGTTTGACAGTTTTATATTCTCCTGTTCTCCTATTCTCTGCCAGTTAACCTATTTGCAAGGTGAAATTCTTGAACAAATTGTCTACCCAAAGTACTGCTCTATAAAATAGATAGGCCTGGTGGGTATGTATTCTGTTGAGTCATATGAATGGCCAAGGTCGCAAAGGGCAATGGGAGGATTTATTTAGAAGCATCATGGAACAGTGGCTAGTGGACAAAACATTCAGTTTGGAGATATCTGAAAATTGCTGATAGTTTTTCTGTTCTTCTTTCCTTTAGAAATGATGTTATTTTATTTATTTATTGATAACTTAATCTTATCATTATTTAGAACTTTGGAAAGATGTAAATCTGTTTGCTTCTCATACTGCTGAAATCTACTTGCTTAAAGCTAGAGTATATCTGTGATGTTCAGGTTCAACTGGGTATCACTATCTTTTATGAGAATTTCAAATTTTCCCTAAGTATTCAATAGTTCTTTAGATTCTAATTCACAAAAGTTTGTGTGACCCAGCTCTTATTTTTATTTTAGACATTTTCCTGGATGTTTAGAATTCTTGGGGTAGACCTACAAGAAACAATGATTAACCCACACAATATATTGTCAAGTCTGATATTTCTCACTTATTTGGTTACATAATTATTGTTTTTTAGATTTTTCAAACTCCTTGTCAATAAAGACATCTTATAGAAATCTACTAGTTTGTAAGATAATTTCAAAATATAATGATAAAAGGGAAATTTGAACCTTACATGAGTGGACAATGCTACCCCCCAGAAGACATGGGTTATTAAAAATGAACACTTCAGCGTCAGGCATAAGATAGTTCTGTATGGGTCAAAGAGGACCCAGAATACCCAAAATACCCAGAATAAGAAAGGTTATTTCCATTGCTCTTGGTTACTCAATGTAACTAATTGGTAAGAGTCTATTGTTGAAGACACCAAAACTGCAGGACATAGAGAAATGAATCTTGAACCAGCCAGGAAACTCTCTACCTGCTGGCTAGCTTCCATATTGCTGGAAGATGCTGTGTAACCTGCTGAGGTCAAAACACACCAATGACCTTACCTAGCACCGGACCCTGCATGTTACATTATGGACATGCTGGGCAAGATGAACCCACTTGTGCAATAGTGGTGTGTTGATTATAGAGGTAAACAACCACTTTTTGAGTGAATTTGATGCTTGCTCCATAGGATTTAAGGCTTAGTACTATAAACCTGGGTAAAAGTCTGTATCTGTGGAGGTAATGGACCCTAGGGGGAATCTACTGTTGCTGTTTTTTTAAATGGTCATGTCATCACACTTTCCTCGAAACATTTTGCCTGGCATGACAATATTGTAGAATATGGGTTCCAGCACTGGCTAAGATCATTGATGTCTTTTCTCTTTCAATTTGTGTCCATAGATTTGTGGTGTTCTCAAATTTGGCCAGAGGAGGTATTTGCAATGGGTTAATACAGACTCATAACTGGTTGAAGTGCTGCAAAGAAGTGACTCTGAGTGCTTATCATTTGGTGGCTCATTTATGCCCCTACCATCAAAGGCTTAGGGAGCATTGTGGAAGAGGCATAACGAATGTAAAGCCGGAGGCTGTGGAAGAGGGTAATGACATCTTCTGGATGTAACATGTCCACTGAACATATGAACTTACTGCAACTGTGGTTATCTGCTCATGACCTGCACAATATCAAGCTAGTCAAAATTCTGGAATGGTTGGAGAAGAGGCTACTGGGCCCTCCTTGAAGTTGAAGAGCTATTAATAGTTGATTATTGCTGAGAGAGGGAAAATCATTTTTCTTTCAGATGTGCTTCCTTTCAGATTGCTCATGCCCCAGTGTTGACAGAGGTTTCTGTCCCGCCTGGTCCTGCAGCCATTCAGTCCCAAAGAAATATATAGAGGCCTACATTAATTATAAGCTGGTTGGCCTATTAGCTCAGGCTTTCTTATTAACTCTTATATCTTACAGTAACCTATAATTCTTGTCTGTTTTAGCCATGTGGCTTGGTACCTTTTATCAGTGAGGCATTCTCATCTTGCTTCCTCTGTGTCTGAATGACAACTGTAGACTAAGCCTTTCCTCTTCCCAGAATTCCCCTGTTCTGGTCACCCCACCTATACTTCCTGCCTGGCTACTGGCCAGTCAGCATTTTATTAAACCAATACAACTGATAAATCTTTACAGGGTATAAGAGCATTGTCCCACAGCATCCCAGTGTATTAGCCCCATATCCATGTACATATGGGCTTATATACTAATTGAATTCAGTAGGTTATTAATCATATATAATATTTAAAAGAAGGATATGAATTTGGAAAGGAAACATGTTGAGGGTACAGCAGAGAGCTGGAGGTAGGCAGGTGGTTATGAACAAAATTACATTGTATAAATTTTTGATATTTTCCAAGAATAAACAGTATGTTACTTAAAATAGGAAATGTGTTTATAATTAGGTTTATTGGCTTTCAGGCTGGAGCTTTGGAAATGGAAATGTGGTTCACGGCAAGACAGATGTATCTGTCTCTTTTGTCGCAAGTTATTTTGACTTAGATTCAAAATGGCAGAAATACTTCCTTAGCCTCTTTATTGACTAGTAATTGGGCTGAAAGAGTCACAATGCACAGGAAAATATCTTTACTCTTAATTAAAAGGAATCCTTTCTGTTCCAAAGAAACAAGAGCATAAAACCAACGTCTTACAAAGGATAGTAGGAGAATGTTAACTGATGTCTGCCAAAACCTCTCTTTGCTTTATACACTTGTGGTGCCAAAGGCCAATTACAACTTGTTTTGTGGCATGATATATGTCTGAGTTAGACAATAGATGATTATACTAAAATACAAAGAATTTTTACAATAAAAATTAGATCAGTCTTTCAAGATTTTTGTCCTTCAAAGTCTCCACATTTTGCACTTACAACTCACTGCACGGTCCTTTTGGCACATCCTCATTTAGATGTAAAACACCTTAACAATTTTAACATTTATTTATTGAGACTGGGTCTCAGTATGTAGCAGACCTGGCTGGACTGGAACTCTCTTTGTAGACCACACTGGACATGAACTCACAGACATCTACCTGCTTCTGCCTCCTGAATGCCAGAATTAAAGGCAGGCACCTGTGTCTGGCCAACAACCATTAATGACTGATAGGGAAATCAAACCTTGAAAAAAAATGTTGACTCTGAAAATTTAACGATTAGAAAAATTATCCCAGAATATCACTTTACCAATTAATATTGTTAATTACAAAAGAGTTGGATTTTCTGTTTACTGAAGATAGACACCTTTCCCAATGCGAAGGGAGGAAATTGTTTTTTTGAGTGTTATTTCATTCAATTCAGTTTGAATGAAAGAGACAACTGCAGCTAATTACAGTATTTCCCTGCACCATTTGTGGGAGACAAATGGCCACTTCTACCTGTAGAAGATAGAAAGAAATAAGCATGGTGTTTTCATTTCTAGGTCAGGCCAGTCTAGCTTTGGCTATAAACAGAGTTAGCTGTGTTCCTATGGATGGCCATTCTTCTAGTCTTTGTCTGGGAAAATGCTTTCCCTTAATATCCTGCTCCAAACCTACTGAGATACGCGTACACCAGGTGGCTGTATGTCTCTCACTCATGTTCCCTCTTTTATGTTTCTTTGTGGCATTGGTTTGGAAGAGGGTTAAGAGTTACTGTTTCTAATCTCTGTCTAAATGGTTCTTGAATCTTGGTCTGATTTTGCTCCTCTAAGCACAAGTTGCAATGTCGTCTTAGCCTTTCTCTTCATGGTTACTGGATGCAATGACTGTGAAGGTCTCCAACGAGCAACCAAGAAATTAGTATTAACTCAGCAGCGTATAGCGGTGGCTTTCAAATTTATTTTCTCCATTCTTTTTGATCTCCATGTTTTCAATATTTGTATCTCCTTAAGGACTGGGATATTGAGTCCTGTCCTTCTGTGCAATGTTCTGTGTCATCAAAATGTGCTTATTGTAATCTGAACATCACAAGGTCTGTGAGGTCAGCTGACAATTCTACATTCATTCTACCCTTCTACCTACCTCTCCCCCTCCCTCCTGTCCTGTTCTCCCTCACTCTGGGATAGTGCTATAGAGGTTAACATACCATATTAGCGTACAAAATGGGATGGGCAAGAGACAGCAGGTGAATTTATCTAGAGGTTTCATTAACAGTTTGCTAGGGCAACCAGTTTTTAGATTCATACCCAGGATAGATGACGCCACTGTGTCCATCCCCCAATAACAAGACCCAAAACGAGGAAATGGTTAATTAACGTTGTTGCTAGACAGGTAAAGCATGAAATAATTTGCCAAGCCATTTCACAACACATGAAATTTAGTTTCAGTTTTCCACCTCTAGCCTGCCTGGCACAGCAGCCCATTTACAGCCTTTGGTATACCAGAGACAGGCTCTTGCAAACACCTTAGACGGCAGTGCTGTTCCGGAGAGGAAGGGTTGTCGCACGGTAACACGCATGTTCTCATGATCTTCTTTTGCCAAGCCAGTTGTCCCACTTTTTGACCCAGAATTCTTCTCTTGCCCTGCTGTGTCACTGGTGAGATGTGACAGCTCTGCTGCGTTTCGCTAGGAGGGTAAACAAGGCTTGGTTTACAGGATGCATGAAGAGTGAAAAGGAGGGGTGATGGGAAAACCTGGCTTCCAGAATTGTCTCTAACTTTATTGATGACTCAACTGCTATAATTCCTCCAGGGCTTTCCATTTTCATCTTTTATTCTTTAAGAAAAAAAAATCAGGAAGAAATTTGTGTCTCTGAAATCATTGTTGGGAGTAGAATTTGTATTTTTTTTTAAATGTAAGCATCTTCCCCTACTGATTTGGGCCTGGTGGCCCTTTTCTGCTGTGGGCTATAAGTGAGAAGTAGCATCCGCCCTGCAGGGAAAGCGAGGAGATGAGCTAACCATCTTCCCAGCATTCCAGAGACTACCTCATCACATCCCACTCTAAAGTTCTCTGATGGCCTCCTTCACGGAGAGGTGCTGAGGGAGAGAGCTGACTCTAGCCTAGGCTGTGGATTGAGTTCCTGAGATTTATAATAATCAAAACATTAATGAAGCAGTCGATGCAAACGCTGTTTGCGTAGAATGGCTAAGTAACCGGTTGTGTAATATATCAGGAAGAGATCTAGGCTGAACATAATAAATCAGGTAATTTGTTTTGCAATAATGGAATGATAATTGTGATAATTTCAGAAGTCACTATCGTCCTGCAGCGTGAACGAATCTTTTTGCTGGCTTCCCATTGTTTAAATATTCATGTGATGTCTATGAGTGACTTCCTGCTGGGAGAAATCTTTGCATACCTCCGGCTGGCACGAGAACTAGAAATTGCTTTAAACCTGGGAGGGCTTTGCAGGAGGCTGGGTGCAAGCTTGGTTTAGGAGGGGAATCAGTCTTTCAGGGAAATAAAGGCCAGTGTTGCTGAACTGTTTTCCAAATGCCTTCTTCCAGCGAGCAGCTGTGTGAATTCAGAGGCATTCACCCCTGCCCTTTGCACTGAGTGATGAGGCAGAGGCAAAAATAACCATTCTAGCTTGTAACACAGTTATGCTATAGAAATATAAACAGAGCTAATGACCCAGGGAAGAAAATCTGCAGTTGCTGTCACCTCTGCCCACCCTCCTCTTTCCTCAGCTCCCAGCTTTTTTTTTTTTTTTTTTACTTGGCGTGGGGGAAATGGAGGCTGTTTTAATTGAGTCATCTAAATTTGGCAGGCCATCCATCCCACTGTTTCAGTATCCTAGGACTTAGGTCCACCTGTTGCCCTTATCACCCCCGTCCCATCAGCACAGTAGGAGGTAGACAGCAAATGCTTTCAAATTCCTTTTCTGGATAAACTCCCCGAAGGATAGTCGAGAGATTTTGGAACTATTTGGGTATTGCCATGAATAAGGATGTGGATTCCTTAACCGGGGCTACTGGGAAGAAATGATACGGTGCAATTGAACCAGAGATACCACCAGAGTGCATGTTACTCTGGTATCGTGTTTTAGATACAGTACATCCGTATGTGCTGGGATTTGGTCATCTGGAGGTATTAGAGTTTAGTGTTAGAAGCAATTCTCCAGTGACCCAAAATTACAAGAAACAAGTGACAGCAGACCTTTTAAAACAACTCAAGTGCTGAGCCTTCCTTGTTTGCTAATCTTCCTAATTCTTATCTAGTGTTAGGAAAGAACCACAGCTCTCTTTTATGGAGGAAATAAAAGAGCAAAACCATGACAACTAAATATCCTATCACCACTATCGACAACATTCCCCCATCTCAATCAATCAATCAGTCAATCGAACCCCCTAAACCAGAAAGGACTGAGAGCTAAGCGCAAGCCTGGGTTCTACCACAATTCTAAGAGCTGAGGCAGCACGGATGTCTCTGATAGAATTCTGGTCGCCAACTGAGTTTCCCTACCTTCAGGAGTTAATGGCCTCTAATGGCAGTTTGATTTGGAGGTGATTATGCATCTGAACTACCTGATTAAAAGGTACGCTTCCAAATGTAGCTGATTACTTATTTACATATTGCTAGGGTTTAGGTGAAATCTTCGAGTTTAGTTGGATGCTTTTCTGAGAAATTCTGCTATGTGCAGAAACGAGTTCTGTTTTTAACTTCGTGATTAGATTGGACACAAGTTAATGTTTAAATTGATAGTCACTTTCCCACTGAGTTAAAAGAAACCAGTCCTGCATATATTCTTTCCATCAAGATAAAAGCAATTTCTAGGTTGGGCAGAGGGCAGTTGGCAAGGGCTGCAGAAGGGGAAGCTTCTGGTATAATCACCCAGATCAAGATGAATCCTCAGCTTTTTGTTTAGTATCATCGTAGAGGGGGCAATGATGGCATAAGGACTGTGCTATTCGCTTCCTAAATCATATTTTAGAGTCTAAGGCCAACACACCTGGGTGGGATAATCCTACAGAAAAATCAGACACTTAAAATTGCAAATAAATTGAATAACAATGCTCGAATAGAGTAATCTTACATATACAAAGAAGGGTTGCTAGGTAACAAGTGAGGAGGCGTCATGGCTTCAGATCAGAGAAGGCTGGTTAGAAAATAAAATGACATCCTCTCTTCTAATTAGTCCTTCCCAATCATATGCATCAAGACAATCTTGTGGTTTGGGGCTGTAGCCTAGTTTGCAAAGCCTGGTGCTTTAATCTCTTTCTTGAATAGAGCCGCTTTCAGTTCTGTGTTTCAGAAGGTTCATCGGCCGCTGTTTCATGCTGGCAGACTATGACAAAGCCAGTTATATACAAGACAGAGGTGTTTGGTGAAAATAGGCAACTCGACAGGCCCAGTTATCAAAGCAAATGTTTCCAATTCGATGAAAGACAAAGCAGGCATGTTTGTCTGTGCAGACAAAGAAGCCAGGCTCGCCTTGCTGTTAGAGGTTTAGCGGTAAATTCAGCCTATTGGCTCTCTAAATTAATTCTAGTTTTCTCACTGCACATAAATTTTAGAAGAAAGAAGGAAATAATCCAATGTTCAAATGTTACAAAAACAAAAGCATTCAAAGCCCTATTGCTGAAGATAAAACCTGCACAATTCGCTGAACATGGAGAAGCTGAGCTGGTGCCTACATAGCGTATTCACTCCCATGTCTTTAGTACAGGAAGGCACTCTGCAGACTACCAAAGGAAACATATAAACACCAGCCTCGCCACAAAGTCGCTGGTATACACCGGTGTCCCCCCTGCTGGATATGGTATGGCAATGGTGGCACAAAGCCTGTGGGAGTAACCAATCAATACTTGACTTGACTCAAGGCTCACTCCATGAGACAGAACCCATACCCAAGCTGCTTAGGTGCACAAGAACCTGAGACTAGATGGTTCGGGGACCTATGATAAAACAAAATACTATTGTTCTAAAAAAGAAAGAAAGAAAAAGAAAGAAAGAAGGAGATGGGGGAAAAGGAGCAATACAATTACTCCCAATGACGTTCGTTCTGCTACACTCATATTCATAGATGACGGTCTTCCTCAGCAGACACCAAAGACGCTTCCTCCTGCAGCATAGACAGAGATCCATGGCTAGACATTAGAGAGTCTAGAGGAGAGGGAGAGTCCTTGAGACACTCAGCCTTAAATGGGATATCTCCATCAGATCCTTCCTCTCAGGAGTCGGGGTGTCCTGTGGAAGAAGAGGTGGAGAAAGTGTAAGTGCCAGAGATGGAAGACACCAAGGAAACAAGCTGCTCTACATTAAATGAACAGGATCAATGAGCATAGGAACTCACAGAGACTGAGGCAGCATGAGCAGAGCCTGCCCAGG
Organism: Ondatra zibethicus; assembly: GCA_004026605.1. Taxonomy (NCBI): domain Eukaryota; kingdom Metazoa; phylum Chordata; class Mammalia; order Rodentia; family Cricetidae; genus Ondatra; species Ondatra zibethicus. The sequence continues at coordinate 148,312 of PVIU01001674.1, forward strand.
CTGGCATGAGATGGGGTCCTAGTTCTGAAAGGAGAAACAGACACATGGCTCCGTTCCCTAATCCCAAAGCTAGCTCCAGTTGATGACCACCCTGCAAATGAAAATTTAGCATTTTCTAAGGGAGTCTCACTGGGGAAGCAAACTCCTCTAAAGGGTAGGCTGCATGCTCAGCAGTAGATGGGCAACAGAAAATGAACGCCATGGAATCTTTGGAGATTCCTTGTCTCATGATATTGAAATCTTTTTTTAAAAAATTTATCTTTTTATTTTATATACATGTATGTAGTTTTTCTTTCTTTTTACTCTACAGGTACTTTTCGTATATATTACGGCTTCAGTTTCGTGGGATTTTTTTTTTTTTGGGATTTCTGAGTATCCTAACAAGTGGGCCTCTGCAGCTTTAACTATTTCTCATACTGTTTCTTGGGCTCTATTCCTTTGTTTGTTTTATCCTATTGTGATGTATTAGTTTTTGTTTTATCTCATTTTATTTCATTATTATTCTATGCCCATAGGTAGATCAAGATGAGAGAGGAAGGGAAACCATAATAAGATTATATTATGTGAGGAAAAAACAGCTATTTACAATAAAAGGGAAAAACAAAACAAGAACAAACACATTTAAGGAGCTACCCAATCTGCTAAAGCATAGACCCTTAGAATCATGAAAGGAATTTCTCCAGACCACAGAGCATTCTGAAACCTTAAGTAAACATAGACATATGTAGTTTGAAGAAAGAAATCTTTCAAGTAACTTTCACATATTAAGCCCTAACCCTTGTTGTAGCTCTGTCATCTGTATTAATACAGAATACCCAGTCTCGAAGCACAGAAAGGATTCCTGCTTAAAAGAAAGGACCAATTATCTATAATGATAAACGCTACTGTAGTAGGAGATATTAGCTCTCTTACAAAATTCATCACAAAAACGAACTAGAACAGCGTGTGAAACTGCTTCATTAGAAGGCTGAAAACAACTGGACACTTGTGAATCACTACAGAGCCAGACACGGTGGCACACATCTGCAGTCTAAGTCAGGAGAATCACTAATTCAAAGTCAGCACTCGGTACATAGGGAGACAAAAATAAACAAAATTTGTTTCAAAAATAAACAAACCAGAAACATGAATTAAGTAGCTTTAAATAAGAATATATTTTTTTCTTGCTGCTGGATATAGTTGTGCATGCCTGTGATTTTAGTACTAGGGAGACTGAGGCAGGAGGATCACCATGAGTTTGAGGTCGACCATATCAATGTAGCAAGTACCAGGTCAGGTCTAAATCGCATGGTCTTGTTTTAAAACTCTCTCTCTCTCTCTCTCTCTCAAGTCATATAATTAACCCCCCAGTGAATTGAAGATTCATTATTTAAAGGAAAAAGGCAAAACTAAACTACCTTCCAGAGATTTACTAATCTGTGAACTCCATGTGCAGTGCTCTGTTGTATATCTGAGAGGACATACAGCTGTATAAATAACATTGCTGTATGCCTGTTTACTGAAGATATTCTGATGAAAGTGATGATGATGATGATGGAAAGAAGAAGACTTTTAAGGGTACAGCTGCTTTTTTTTTAAATGACAAATGACTCATAAACAAAAGCTACAGTTGAGAAGCAGAAATGATGAAGAGAGGTCCATCGAGCCCTTTTCACAAGGAAAGGAAAGCTGATGTTTAAGAAACAATACAAGTTACTTTCATTTTACTCAGAATTTTGTGCTTTATTTTGGTATTTGTGTGTGATGATAATAGACTGTCAGTTCAATGTCTGGCATTCACGTGCTTATGATATGGCTTGATATGATCAACTAAGGGAACACTGCTATGTTTCCTCTGGTTGGATCTGTCCTTGATAGTTCCTCTTCTGTCCACACAAGTGGAAACTGAGCAGACTATTTCTAACCTAGGTTCACTGTTGTCCACTCAACTAGATTGAATAAAGAAAACATTTTTGTTCTTGACTTTTCTTCAATTGGGCTGAACATCAAGTTTAGGAGAGGATTTGTGCCAGATTAAGAAACAACATGTTAAACCTTTGCCAGAATATTTTCAGGACACAAGGGAATGAGTAGAGTTGGAATTAGTGATATGCTATTACATGGAAGATGCCAACAGCTGGATGAGACTTTGTTCTGGAAAGGCCGGGCATTTTTTTTTATTTAAATATAGACATCGTGTATATTTAGTTCCCTTCCTCAGCCCCAAAAAATGAAAGTAAAAATACTTCTAGAAAAATGTATTTCTACAGCTTCAACTTCATGGAAGGGTTAGGTTTATACCCTTGCTTTGATCTGGCTAAATTTTATTTGTTGCTAAAAATCATGCATTGCTCAGCTGCAGGATATTGAAGATGATAAAATAATCATGACAATAACAATTCTGTTTTGCTGGTGTCTATTTCTGACAAATATACAGCTGCTATATACTTGTAAAAGTTATCCACTAACAGTAATCCTTTAAAATGTCTGTGATGAGGACAAAAATATTTCTCTATAAACCAACATTGAACTAGAGGGTAATGAATATGGAGAGAAGTCTATTGAGATGATGCTGTAACTGGTATAATATGCTGGTTATTATACTACCATGTGTCCTTCTAACAGGTCTCCGAAAGGGTCATTTATTTGTTTACTTAATGCTAGAGAGTTTATGTTTTGAAAAATTAACTGTGCAAAATACTTTCTGGCACTCTGAAATTAACCATAATCAGCAAGAACTTGTGTGTCAGGTAGGTTTAAGGCTGTATTGCTCTGCAATAAGAGCCTCTAAGTCTTAGGGTCCCTAAACAAGACTTTCATGACTTGTCCACTGTGGTTGTTCTGCCTTGGGTTTTCTGTTTGGTGAATTTTCTAATCATAACTGTAGGAAGAAGGAAGTCTTTAAAAATTGCCTTTCAATGTATATTGCTCCCAAATGGATATTATCTTTGTTTACATACCGTTGGCAAAATAAAATGCCTGTCTTAGCCTAATTACAAGGGGCCAGGAAGTGCCATCTCACCTTGGACTTAGTTAAAAACCTTGAAATTAGTGAGCATGCACAAAATGAAATGTTCAGAACAATAGGAAAGAACACCCAGGCACTACTTCTAATCCATCACAGTGAACAAGAAGGGAAATATGTATGTACAACAATGGAGAAATAAAAGTTAAACGACAATTTAATGGATAATAATAAAAGGAGTTCTTATTAATGCTTTTTAATTAAATTTATTCATTTATTTTACATCTTGACTGAAGTTTCCTCTCCCCTCTGTCCCCTCTCATCCCATTCCCTTCCTCTACCTCCCTTGTATCTTCCCCCCAAATCCATTCCTTCTCTATTTCTGTTCAGAAGGGGCAGGCCTCCCATGGGTGTCAACAAACATGGCATATAAACTTGAGGTAGGACTAGGTTCCTCCCTGTATTAAGGTTGGGCAAGGCAACCAGTATGAGGAATATGTTCCAAAAAGCTAGACAGGCCCTACTCCCACTGATAGGAGTCCCACAAGTAGACCAAGCTACACAACTGTTACACGTATGTAGAGGGCCTAAGTCGGTCCCATGCAGGTTCTGTAGCTGTCAGTCCAGACTCTGTGACTCCTATGAGCCCAGGTTAGCTGTTTCTGTGGGTTCCCTTGTGATGACCTTGACCCCCTTGGCTCATACAATCTTTCCTCCCTCTCCTCAAGAGTATTCCCTGAGCTTGGCTCAGTGCTTGACTATGGAACTCTGCCTCTGTTTCCACCAATTACCGGATGAAGGCTCTTGATGACAGTTGTGGTGGTCACTAATCTGCCTACAGGAGATGGTCAGTTTAGGTACTCTCTCAACTATTGTTAGGAGTCTTAGCTGGGGTCATCCTTGTAAATTCCCATGAGTTTCCCTTGCACCAGCTTTCTACCTTGACTCCTATGTCAAGACACCTCTTTCAGTGTCCTTTCCCTCCATCCACTCCCCCAACCTGATCCCTCGTGTTTCTGCCCCCACCTGCCCCAAGTCTACCCAGGATGTCTCTTCTCTTTGTCTTTCCCAGCAAAATCCATGCATCCCCCTTTAGGTTCTCCTTTTACCATGTCTCTCCGAGGCTGTGGATTGTAGCATGGTTATCCTTTACTTTACATAACATGTTTGTCCTTCTGGGTCTGGGTTACTTCACTCAGGTGATTTTTTTTATAGATCAGTATCTATCATCCTGCACAAAACTCAAGACCTCGGCATAAATCCAGTTACACAGAACCTGATAGAAGACAGTGGGAACTACCCTTGAAAGCATTATTAAAGGAGACTGCTTCCTGACTATAACACCAATAGCACAAACACTAAGATCAACAATTAATAGATAAGACTTCATGAAATGGAAAGGCTTCTGTAAAGGTAAAGAACACAGTCAATAGGACAAGATAGCAGCCTACAAAGTGGGAAAAGGTCTTCACCAACCCCATATCTGACAGACAACTAATCTCCAAAATATATAAAGAACTCAGGAAAATAGACATCAAAACCCAAATAATCCAATTAAAAAATAGGGTACAAATCTAAACATAGAATTCTCAACAGAAGAATCTCAAATGGCCAAGATACATTTAAAGAAATGTCCAATATTCTTAGCCATCAGGGAAATGAAAATCAAAATGACTCTGAGACCCCATCTTGTACCAGTCAGAATGGTTAAGATAAAAACCACTAACGACAGCTTATGCTGGAAAGGATGTGGAGCAAAGGGTACACTCCTCCACTGCTGGTGGGACTGCAAGCTTGTACAGCCACTTTGGAAATCAATACGGCAGTTTCTCAGAAAATTGGGAATCAATCTACCTCAAGACTCAGCTATACCACTCTTGGGCATATACCCAAAGGATGTTCAATCATACCACAAGGATACTTGCTCCACTATATTTGTAGCAGTGTTATTTGTAATAGTCAGAACCTGGAAACAGCGTAGATGCCCCTCGACCAAGGAATGGATAAAGAAAACGTAGTATATTTACACAATGGAGTATTATTCAGCTGTTAAAAACAATGGCATCAGGAAATTTGAAGGCAAATGAATGAATCTTATTAAATCTTTAAGCAGCAAAAGAATTTGCTTTCTCCCCTATGTTTTTCTGCTTTTCTTGGTTTTCTGTTTCCTTCTCCCGCATAATTCTGCATGGTCCTCTGCTTTGTGTGAGAAAATCAAGTAAGACTGTCAGTGCGCATGGGGCTTCAGCTGAAGATGTTGCTATTCCAGGTATTTATATTGACTTGTTTGTGTGAGTTCATTCATTCTTCATTAGAAAGGAGTTAGTTCTGTTATGGTTGGGGGCCCTATGAAAACAAAGGTGGAATCCTCAGTTCAAGTATCCTGTATATTAACAATTGTTAAATGTGGAAGTGTTATTTGTAATAGTCAGAAGCTGGAAACAGCATAGATGCCCCTCAACCAAGGACTGGATAATAGTTGTACACACCTGTAATCCCAGTACTTGGGAGGTTGAGTCAGGTAGATCCAGAACTTGAAGAAAGTCTGGGATATAGATGTAGCAAGATTCTGTCCAGAAATATAAGCGAACGAATGGGCATACATTACTTTATTGTGGACCATTCCACTGCCTTGGTGAAAACGATCTTTGGAATAGTTGAGATAATGGAATGTTGTCAGTGCTTTCCTGGACTATCATCTCTTCTTCTCCTTTGCCCCCAAGACACACTCTGGTACCCTAGTAAGGAACCATAGGGAAAGGCTGAGGGAAGATGACAGAGCTGAGTTCTGGAAGGAGCAAACCCTGAATCTCAGGAAGACTAACACGACAGTCTTCCTTTGAACAGAGGCTCCACTCACCAGCCCAGATTCGGTAGCAATACATTCATCTTTTCTCACCTCCACTGTAAACAGAAGTCAGTACACCCTTGATAACTCTTTTGCATAAAAATCCTCTGAGACTCAAGCAAAAGATGCTCTTTGGGGTCAAAGGTAAGATAATCTTTGTGAAGCAAATCCATTAATTCTGTAATATATGGGTATTTCCACAGAAATGAGGATTTGATAAGATGCAGAAAAATCTATAAAGAGGAGGTTATTCTTAAATTACCAGGTAAGATGAACTTAGTGTGAGAGAGGAACTGAGTGTTGGAAGGTCTTATAGGTAACTAAAGGAAGAAATAATTACTTATTATTTAAATCTGATCAAGTTATTTTTATATTTTCATTTTCATGAAAGAATCTCATTCTTATGAAACTTTCTACTGAAGCTGGATATTGTTTTTTGAAACTGTTAGTGGGAAAGGAAGGATGAGATGGTTGAAGAGGGAGCTGAAGATGAAACAGTGGCAATTACTGGCTTTTGAAAATAAGTCTCAAATTGAATGGCACTTTGCTACAAATGTCACCACCAACAAAGTTAAACATTGATTTTTCTTTTATGATAAAGGTCACTTCCTGTAAGGTCATCTTCCCGTTTTCATCAGAATCATTTCTTTCTTTGTTTTTTCTTTTCTTCCCCCACTTTGCCTCATGCTTTCAGCAGACCTTTTGTTCATTGTGGAAGTCTGACGAGTTTCACTGATGCTCCCCTGCAGATTGTGGGCAAGCTAAGTACCCTACCAGCACTTGATGGCACTGTGAAAACTCCACCCACTTACACCAAAACGTTGCTTTTATAGCACTGCATAGGTTTATTCTTCTAGACAAGCCAAAGAGTCAGTGCTTTCAGAAACCATTTTTGAGCAAATATGTAACTGTGGTATATCAATAGGCTTTGATCTGGAGCTGGGCATTGTGTTTGTGCTGCCTTGAATGACTGCTGTGTTAACGTTGCATTGAGTTGTGTGTCAATGCTATTTGCCTTAATTACTTTTAGCTTATAAGATGCGTCAGCAGCATATACACATTTGTTGATGGTGGCACTTGAGCACGTGATGTCACTGATGCCAAGAACACAACACAGCATAAAGCCACTTCCCCTTTTGTATGCCTGATGGTTCATCGGCTAGAGCACCGTTCCCCACTCCTGGTGGCCTGGCAGCCTGGTTTCCTAGGAGGCCAGTGAATACCAGGACTATCACTTTCCTGACGGGCACAGATGCAATTGTTCTCTCCACATCAGTCGGTGAGAATGCTGAGTATTAAAATGGATACTCCACAGAGGTTTGAGTCTGGAAGCTGTGTTAGGCAGCTGCCGAGGTAATTAGGAACTGGAAGGCGACTTTCTAAAGCCTTCCAACAAGAGACTTGCTTCCATAGGAGGGGATAGCTCTCAGGCTGACAGAGGAGCTGCTGAAAGGCAGGGTGAGCTCCTGGGGAAATTGCTGCTCATGTGTAAAAATAGACACTTGTAGCTTATGTGGAACTGTGCATAGACAAGTTACAAGTTGTCAGATGACTTCAACATCAACACCAGATTTGGTGAATTGAGGAGAAAAGTTGGGGTGAAAGGCTTAGTTACATTTTTCTGACTCATTCTTTCTCCCAGCTTCTGCCAAATTAACACCTGAGCTAAGTTATGTAGTTTCTTTCTTCTTCTTCTTTTAATTTGGCTTAAAAATATGTGCCAACACCCTGAAGAGAGCCCGAAGGGGTATCGAATATTCTTTTGACTATAGTATTATTCTTTTCTGACAATCCTGATAAGATTATCTTGAAGATAGGCAAAACAAAAAGAAATTCTATTATTTTATTGTGTGATGTATAATTAAAAATGCTAGGGTGGGCTGTGCATGGCTCAATAATCATTTTTCACTGTCCTGCAATTGATGCTATATAGTCATTAGGATGGCACTATATGGAGGACATTTATTTTGCTGTGAGAGCTCCTTCCCTAGGGTGAGAAGAGGGCTCTGTGTCACAATGAAATATGGCAGGAGGTGGGTTCAAGCCTTTGCTACGCAGGGAGACCTCCATGGAAAGTCTATTAATGTGGCAGTTTCCTGACCTGGAATGCTCTAGTGGTTCAAATCCTGACCCCCTAGAGAGCGGCTGTCAATGGCAATAAATCCAGCTCCACTGCATGACAAGAGTTCATTTCCCGGAGAGCTTCCAGCTCTCTGCACCTCAAATCTGATGGGCACCATGTCTCAGAGGTAGATGCTGGTGATGAATTAATTGAGCTACCTTCACTTTGGAGTGGAAGCTGTTCTGGCACACATGTTAGCTCCAACACCCTCTTATGAAAGCAAAACAAAACAAAAAACAAATTGTATGTTGCTATGGGAAAGTGTTTCGTGAACTGTTACTAGGTTTTAAAAAAAAACCAGGATTTCTTAGAAATGTGGAAAAAAATCTATGCACTGTCAATGGACATGTATGTTAGGCGTGTGGCTAAAGACTTTCCAAATGCTGTTCTGTTCCAGTTTTGGGATAGCCCTTGGCAAATAGTGCTACTGTTGGTAACCAGCCAGCGGAGGCCAGCTAGGTTCTCCTTGCCTTGAGACTCTGTTGAAGACTCAGGGGGCTTGTTTTAGGGTTTGCTAAAAGCTTCATCCTTGTCCTAGTGTGTAGTCTGTCTGGTCTTGGCTCTTCACGCACTTCTTGCTTTTAGTGCAGTAACATAACAGAAGTTGGTGTGAGTATATTCCCTGTGACCCGGGCAAAGAGCTTAGGCCATTGTCCCTCAACTACAGCCATTGGCTGCATCATCAATCTTTCCCTTCGGTACCCAGGTGGGAATATCCTTGGAAAAGGGACTCAGTCTCATTTATCTTGTCGCCCTCACACCTAGTGCAAAGCCTGACAGTGAAAATACACTCAGAAAGTAAATATTTGATGGAACAAATGGGAGCTAAACATCTGAGCAGCATGTTTAGTAGGAGGAAAGAGGAAAAGGGAAAAGCTGGAAGTCATTCACCAGTTCTTATGCCATGGGAATGACTCACTGAAAGCAGCCTACGTGAACTAGCTGAGGCTGTGCAAAAATGACCTGGGTCTAGCTCTGGGGATCTGGGCACTCACTGATGGGAAAAAGGATCACATAAACAGTAGCTCTGGGACCTTGAGGAAAGGAGAGGCAAGGGGAACAATCAATAGGCATCTCTTGTGGCCACCGCTATGAAGGTCCTTCTTTTAGGCTCCAGAGTAAGATTAGAGAGGGCAGCCATCTTGTCATTATCAGAAGCAAAGTGAAATTGGAGCTTAATGACATGAGTGTTCAAAGGGCAGTGGGAGCGAGAACAATGCCATTAGAACAGGTAAGAAGGGGGCCGTGGAAGGGGCACTTTCCAAAGCTGATGGTGTACTGAGACTAATAGATTTAATGGGCATGGTAAATAGGCTGAGACAAGGCCTATTGTGCGGTGCTCAGCCAGCAGTGTCTCACAGAGAATGATAGATTAAGAAGAGAAGGGGAAAGGATGAAATTGGAGACCCAGTGAAACAAAGGGCATATGAAAAGCAGTGGGAAGGAAGGAGAGCAATTGAAATTGCAGGAGTTCTTTAGTCAAGCCTCTGAAGAGAGGAGCTGACTAATCGGCCCAAGAATAATTCAGGATGACAATAGTCATTGATGAGAGAGATAGGGTGGAATGTGTCTAAGCTATATAGCATAGCACAGATTCACAAGCCTGGAGAGCCACTTGTCTATGTCTACGCAGGTCTATATTTAAAGATTATCTTTTCATTTTGAGGTGTGACTATCTGTCCATCTCTTCATCTATCTATCTATCTATCTATCTATCTATCTATCTATCTATCTATCTATCTATGAATGTTGATAAGCATGCATAAGCACACAGACAAATCTTGACTTTTACATATGTAGTTTAATTAAAAAAAAAAACTCGAGAAGAATTCAGGGAAGATTTTTTACAATTTCCTTCCATAGTGTGTTCAGTTTTTCACAAACTGTACTGTTAGGAAATTTTGTTTCCAGTTATAATCGCACTGCACTTCAGCAGTGGATGGAACAGGTGCTCCCAGCATCTGTCTAGTGCCCCCTGATAGATGGAGACCATTGTCGTCAGTCTCTTCTTTCCCTTGGTTTTCATGTAGTGGCTCTTTAAAGCTCTTGTCTTTCTTCATGGCTCTACCCACTCAGACAATAGTTCTGCATGTTGATACTCAGTATGGCCAGAGAGAGACACTCAGAAGCTCCCGTGAAGGCCAACCATCCCCACTGCAGAAGGAATGAGCTGCTTTCTCTGTCTCACGGGCTCCATAAAAGCCTACTGGCAATCAGGAAGGTGGGTATCATACCTTAGAGTGACATATGAAAGAGAGATGGCCAATTTCAGAAAACAGACAATTAGGGGGTAGATATGTTCATTCCAGAGCAATTTTCCCAATACTGCTGCTGAACCTAAAGTTTCATTGGAACTCTCTGGGGATCCCTGTAATATTGAGAGGGAGAAGAATGGTGTGGGCTGCTAGCTAGTCAAGTTGAGTGGAATGGGTGTGTGAAGAAGTACCTGAATCTTGAAGACCATCAGAGTTGGCATGTTCCCCCAAGGCCTTCTTCACTCTTATATTGCCTCTTTTCCGAGGGCTTTTTAGGTATATGTGTGTGGTAGGAATCACAGGAACAGCGTGTTGGGCTTTGTTTGTTAACTTGGACTCCTTAAACTTAAGCCAAGACCTAGACTCCTGGGTTGGATATCAATAAAGACACAGGGCCAGCAAGATGTCTTAGCCTGTAGAAGTAGGTGCAGTAAAAGTGTGATGACCTGGGTTCCATGCCTGGAACTCATGGAGGAAGAAAAGGATTGACTCCCGATAACTGTCCGCTGACTTCCACGTGTGAGTGAATCATGACACACATGCGCACTTCCCCTCGTGACAATAATAATATATAAAAATTTCAAAATTTAAGAAAAAAGAAGACATATTCAACCTTAGGGAATAGACTAGTGAACTTCAAACGGCATAAACAAGAGTGAATGAGTGAAGCTGTTCCCTGGCAAGTCTACAGGACTTCTTGTCAGGGTACGTTAACACTAATCACTTCCTTTAGAGGATCCTTAAGAACTGTCCTCCACATTCCTTTGCTCTTGGAGAGTTCTCTTTAACTTCTTCCTCCTTCCCTCCCTCCTTCCTTTGTTTTTTTTTTTTTTTGACAAGGTCTCTTGTGGTCTAGCCTTGTCTCAAACTCCATCTAAGCAAAGAATGACCTTCGACTTCTCATTCCTTCTTCTCCCACCACTTCCAAGGGCTGGGGTCACAGGTGTCCAGCTCTGTGCCCAGCTTTGCTAGTGTTGATTTATTGTTTGTGGGTTACTGATACACAGATTTATCGTCGTCCAGCTTACCACCTCTAGTTAGATAACTTTGGTCCAAGTGTTACAAGGGAAGGCAAGACATGTGTTCTTCCTGGAGTGTTTAATTTTGAGAGCAAAAGACCTCGTCGATAAGCCCCCCACCCTGATCTCCCTGAGGCTTCCTATGGAGTGACCCATCACAGTTTTGTTGTTAGACAAGCAACCGACAAGGGAAAACAGGATGCCACGATTCACTCAAATCAAACATGATTTAGTTTCTAAGGCTAGGAAGAGTTCTTCCCGCTGTGAAGCTTCTGGGTTAGACCACCTGACAAACTCTGGTTTCTTAGCAAAGAAAAAGGAAAGGAAGCGATACAGCTTGGCAATTGCCTTAGATCCAGGACAATGACATTCGGTGGAAATCTGGTCTGCTATCTAGTCAGCTCATATGTGCTATTAGCTCCATACTACCTGTGTGTAACGCACTGTGTCACGGTCAATAGAAGCTAATATTTTGATTATTTAGGTAATCAGGTAGAAGTCAAGATCCATTTGACTGTTTCTTAAATAGCTCTGGACCAAAGGTAAACATTGATTGGTTATCTTTAAAGAATTTGTCTCTGGCTTTGCTCTCCAAATAAGAAAAGAAATTAAATGAGAATTGTGATTTTCTTGTTAGTGGAAGTGTGGCACGAATTTCTTTCTTCCTATTGACAGAACTGTAGCATCAGGACTTAAGGAATGAAATGTCAGTGAAAACTTAGTCATCTTGAAAACAATTACCTATCAAATATGGCTGCCTTTAATTTAATGATTGATTACCTGCTGCAGTCTAAACATGTATTATATCATTTGGCTTTCCCATCAGACTCGTAAAATTTGTTAACATACTTTCTGTTTATTGGTGAAGAAATTTAGTCCTATCTAAGCTAAGTTGGCCACTGACTAACTCCAAGAGAAAACAGGACATATACCATGAAGATTAAGAGACATGATGGTTTTAGACCACAAAGTCTTCACCAATGACTGTTGTCTTGGCCAAGTGGCCAAACTCAAACTATAGTTTTTTCATCTACAAAATGGGGGCAATAACTATACTTAACTCGATAGTTATCAATTATTTATGGTCACAGCTCAGTGAATGAGTGAGGCTGGGCTGGAATTGTAGCCTGGTCAGCTGCAATTGCTTCTTCCCTTTCCCAGGCTGACTCCAGGGGCTGCCAGTACAAATAAGGGCCAAGTGACCACAGGAATTTTGTTCCACTGGACATTGGGAAAGCACACTTATTCATGAAACATATTTTGGTTTAAGGGTGAGAGGAGGTGGCATGAAAACCCTCCATCCCACGTGCTCCTTGTTCATTTTAGCGACTTCTTATCTTGTATCTAGGAGAGGCATTTTGGGAAACTAAATAATCCAGAGATACAGTTAGTTATTAAAAGAGAAAGAATCCCCTATAACATGCCAAGTAAGGACTAATCTATATTAATTGAGGCTCATGGGGATTGAGCTATTGAAATTCCAGACATGGTATTTCAGCTCAAGAATTCATTACTCAGTTATTGCTAAATCTTCCTCCAAGAATAATTTAGTAGTTATTTCCTCCTCCTCCTCCTCCTCCTTCTCCTCCTCCTCCTTCTCCTCCTCCTCCTTCTCCTCCTCCTCCTCTTCCTTCTCCTTCTCCTCCTCCCCTTCTTTCCCCTTCATCTCTCACATCCCTTTAACCCTTGAGACTCTACACCCCTAGATAACAACCCCTTGACAATTCCATTTATCCCTTCTCAGTCAGACTATGTAGTTGTCTACACACTCTGCCTAGTTTTCTAGTCCTGACATCTGGAATAACTTACTGGAAAGTTGTGTGCTGCTCCTTGAGATGATGCTGTATTCTTCTGGACTTCTTAGTGCATTGTCCTACTTGGCTCCACTTAAGTTAGCAAATGACATTCCTGGGATCCATCTAAGGAGGATATCTTGACCCTAAATTTTACCTTTCACTTAGGATTTAATTCTTGGGGTTTCAGCACACCTTGTATGTGATGTTTCCTTCATCTTTCCTCTCTCAGTACCTACCTGTCTTAGTCTGGATTTTACTGCTGTGAAGAGACACCATGACCACAGCAACTCTTATAAAGAAAATATTTAATTGGGGTGGCTCCCATACAGTTTCATAGGTTCAGTCCATTATCATCATGACTGGGAGCATGGTGGTGTATAGGCAGACATGGTGCTGGAGCTGAGAGCGCTACATCTTGCAGGCAACAGGAAGTCAACTGACTGTCCTACTGAGGGAAGTCTGAATAAAACAGACCTCAAAGTCCATCCCCACAGTGGCACACTTTCTCCAATAAGGCCACACTTCCAAATAGTGCCATTCTCTTTGGGGGTTATTTTCTTTCAAACCACCACACTACCACACTATAGGAATTCAGATGCCTTCTTTGTGTGCCAGACTTTCTGTTTTTCCCTTCCTTCCTCATTATAATCAGAGTAGATGGTCAAGTTACTCTAAATAATGATGCATAAAATCAAAAGTAGAAAAAGCTTTAAGCCGTGTTAAGGAAGAACAGGGCCTCATAATTCACTGTAACGCACCATACTGCCATTCTATTAACTCCATAATTGTTTATTGCTTTACCAGATTTCTTGATGCTGGTTATGCCAAATGTATAATTATTTAGCCTTTTGTATCTTGTCCTGTCTCTCTCATGTTGTCAAGCCTTAGAGAAGATTCCTACTTAGTTTCTCAACTAGGTAGAAATGTCAACTCAGTTCCTACACATTCCTTATCAGTACCCATTTGAGCTGCTGCTGAGCTATGGGGATACAGAAGCAAAAGGTGATGAAGCTTTGCATGAAAAGGACTCCTGCATGAGGCCATTGAACATCTCCAGGATACTCCTTAGCTTGCTCAGAATGTTTGTGATTACCTGGGTGAGCTCATTCACTGAGCTAAATCACTCATTCACTGAGCTAAATCACTCATTCACTGAGCTAAATCACTCATTCACTGAGCTAAATCACTCATTCGTGATTTAGTAACTCACTCATTAATTTAGTAAATCACTCATTTAGTAACAATTTTTAAGTGCGCATCAGTTTTTCCTAAGTTCAGCCTGAGCTGACTCTCATTGTTATGTCTCATTGACTTTGAGGGGAACCCCCTAATCAGGCGTGTCAGTAGATGCCCCCAGAAGCATCTTCAACTGGGCTCCCAAGTGGCTGATGTGACTTCTGATGATCTTGTCTGAATTTTTTTTTTCCAAAACGGTTTCGATCCACATTAGTTGAAGATTGAATTTACTGTCCGGGCTTTGAGGTTCCTGGTGTAAAAGAATGCTGCACCTGCTATCATGACCATGTCCGTTTAAATTCTATGCTAAAAAAAGAAAAAAAAAAACTCTGAGGAAACAAAAGAGCCCAACACATTTTAAGAAACTCACAAACACCTTGTAAAAAGTCAACTTGTAAAATCCCAGCTGTTGAAGTAGTATATTTAGCAACTCTTTATACCTGCAGTAGGTAGGGACACACGGGTGTATGTATGTGCACATGTTTAGATTCGTTTCTGTAGGAAAAAGAATGGCAAAGGACAGGTAGCTCAGGGGATGTCTATTACTTTCCCTTTCCGTGACCATTCCATGCTGATTGGATATTCTGGGAAAGATGTTTCACTTTTTTTCCCCAAATCTTAGTCTCTCGTGTCTAAAATATGAGGATATGACCATATGCTTCCCAAGACTTGCTCTAGCTCTCCCTTTATGATTCATTGTCAATAATATAGAGGAGTCATGAACAGCTTATTTTCAGAAGATGCTGTCTGGACCAAAAATAAAGCCTGACCAGCAGCTATGATTTGCCCCAAGAAGAACAGAAGAGGAATGTGCATGTACCCAGTGCTATATACAGAACTGCTTCTTTCAACCTCACACTCGGATGATGAAGACGATTCTTATGGTGGTGCTCATAGAAAGTGGAGCTCTTGATTAATTGGGTTAGTGCTCTCATGAGTGGGGTTCATAGGAGCCACAGAACCTGCTGGTGTCATGATCTTGCATGTCCCAGTATCTAAAACTGTAGATTAGTTTCTGTTGTTTACAAACACCCTGATCTGTGGGTATCCTGTTCTTGCCACTGGAAAAGGTAGAGGCACCTAGTGTCAGAGATCTCTTGTCTCTTCTTCCTCTGGTCCTACTTCAGGCTCCACAAATGCACTTATCCCCGTCCCCTCCGTCTAGTTCATTCACCTGTTCGTTCAGTTCATCCATTTGAAAGTATGTTTAAGTATAACCTGCAGAGGCGACTTCCTTCAGCCCGGTTTCCCAGCAAGCATAGTGATGGATCTGGGTTAGGTAAAGTCTCAGGTTTCTGGCAGTACTAACAGTCTTTAACTCCATGAAGACCGTCTCCTCATAAGCCTGTCAGGATAGAGAGTGTATCCAATCCTTCACTCTCTGTGTAGCCGTTCTGCCTACAGGTGCACTGTTTTTCCTGCATACTCTCTCAGATGGCAGCAGAGAAAAGAATGAGGTAACCGCTGAGGACTGGCTGCCAAAACCTTATGTGGGAAAACAGTTTTCCAGAATTGATATTTCTAGGAATGACTGAAGAAAAAAAAATAGACGCAGCTCAACTTGGCAAGGTTCACAGCACAGGCAGCAGGCTCTTGGGCTCAGCCGGCAGCGTGACCTAGAATAAACTATCTTTTCCTGATAGGACACCTGGCAGGAGCTTAGGGTATAGAATGGCCTGCAGGCTGCATGAATGGCGTGAAGAGCACAGAGAACCAGAGTGTGGCTGAGAGACATGGCATCTCTAGTGGTTAACAGTAGCCAGGCATGACTGGTGTTGTCCTCAGAGTTGTAGAAAGTTGTAGGGCTGGCTCAAGGAGGGCGGTAGTTGTGATCGATTGTTAACTCTTAATCTGTGACTTGCTTCACGTTTTATTTGTGCCTCTAGGAGAAGAGCTCTCCTTTCCTGATTTTGCTGGAGACTGGTCTCCTGAGGACTGAGCCATCTATCTGAGAAGTTTTGCTATCTTGTTCATATTTTCTTCTGTATCACGTAACTCTCTGACTTCTGTAGAAGTTGTAGTTCTTAGCTGTAGTTCATGTAGATGGAGAATCTGCATGTACCATGTGGTTGACCTTTCTTTGATAAGAGACATCCCATTAGTGAGAACTTAGAACTGGACACTGGGAGAGCTGAGTTCTTCCAGGGTAACTCATCTGGCCCTTTTCTTCTCAGACAAAAGCAACAGCCTAGGTTTGAGCGGGAGAGTTCAAGGCTAGGGCTTCATAACTGCTGGCAGCTATCTGTCATCTTTGCCCCTTCAGTTTTTTTAAAGGTTTATTTATTTATTTATTTATTTATTATTATCTATATAGTGTTCTTCCTGCACGTATGCCTGCAAGCCAGAAGAGGGCACCAGATCTTATTGTGAGATCTCCATGTTGTTGCTGGGAACTGAACTCAGGACCTTTGGAAGAGCAGCTAGTGCTCTTAACCGCTGAGCCATCTCTCCAGCCCCCGCCCCTTCAGTTTATAAGAAGGCAGATCTACACTTAGTATGAACAGAAGACCTGGGAATGAGAGAAAAGTTCAGATCAGTAAACTTAGAGTTGTATCAAAGACACCTAAATGAGGCTAGTGTGTCCAGATCAACCATTTTCTGAAAACTAAAGACAAAGGTAAGGTGATTTCTGTTCATCCCAGAGAGGAGCTTCATACAGATCACAGCTCTATCTTCATTCATACTGTTTAACCCCTCACATTGTTTCTTTCTCTTCATTCATGGTGATTTGCCTATTGATTGATTGACAGAGTTATGGAGAAGTCTATCCATTTTGCTTATCAAGATTGACTGAACTACTTTCTTTGTTTCTTTGCAAACCCACAAATATTATCACACACCTGATCTCACTCTTTGTGGAAAACGTAAATAAAGCCTGTGTCCATCCATAGGACCTGCGTGGCTTGCTGCAAAAGCATTTGGTCCTTTGCCACATACACATTCCTGGGCTATTGACCACTCTTCTTGGCCCTCCTGGCAAAGATATTTTCAGAAATTTACCATGCTGTAATCCATATTCCCCCAGGCATATCTTTCTTCTTCTTCTTTTTTTAAATACCACATTTCAGTTGATTTCCTCTCCTTTGTTTATAAGGTTCTTTGCCTCCAGTTGTGGGAGACAAACACCATTGTAATCATAAGAGCAAGACTGATTTCGCTGATAATTCATAGAACAATCTGGAACAGTCATCACCTTTCATTCAGGCCTTTGCTATTCAAAATGCAAGTCCCAAGTCAGGATTTGCTGAAGTTTCCTGGCCCAAATGTTTGTGCTGTCCACATTGGGATTTTCTGCTGTGTATTTAAGTATTTTCATTATTATTGCTCCTTTTCTTCGATGTTCCTCTTCTCCCTCTCACTGACCAACACTGTGTACCCAGCTCCCATGGTTTTAAGAACAAGCCTAGCTTCAATATCATTACCCTGTCTGAACCTAACTGACATCCCCTAACTTAGTTATCCTAAAGTTTTATGGATCCTGATCAGAATGAGTTTGATATTAAAATAACTCAAGCATTTTCTTCCTCGGCATGGCTTCCATGATTTTCTATACATTAGTCCTGAGAAATCCTCAATATGTCTTCCTCCAACAAGCAGCTCTGTAGAACCCTCTGTATCTCCCCTGCATGGGCCAACCTTGAGAGATTCTTTGCCCCTTCCTACCCAGGGACACAATCTACTAAAATTCTAACCAGTTCCAGTCCTTGGATGTAGAGATTGTGTAGATGGCTTATAGCGCCATACATAGACGTGTGTGCTGAGTGTGCATTCTTTGGTAAAGTATGATAATGCCTTTGGGTTGGAAACTCTCTCTCTCTCTCTCTCCGTATGTGTGTGTGTGTGTTCTTTAGAAAAGAATACAAACTAGACATACCTTAGTATCATTTTGTTTCAGATTTAAAGTTTTTAGTTCCTTCTGTTTTCTGGTTGCTATTTTGGTTTTAAGAGTTGGATGTTACAGTGCAAACCTATCAGTAGCCGCTCTGTACAGAGCATCAGTCAGTCTTACCTCACATTAACCTCAGTACAACAAACGTACCACAAGTCTCTTTGTTCCCCAAGGGGCTTGTCTCGGTGGCTCTGCTTTTAGGTTCTCCATCATATAAAAGACTCCATCCTAGGCTGGAGAATTGGGTACCCTTTCGTAGAACATCTTTGCTAGTTCAGTGCCATTTGGGTTCAATGAAACTCCTAAAATTTATTGTTAAATAGTCAAAAGTCTAAAACTTATCATGGCTACATGAAACTTACTCACACTAACCTCAGAGGCCTAGCAAGTTTCTGCTTCCAAATATACTGTAAGCCTGTAGATGGGTTACAGTGCTATATATAGATTTATGTGTATTAGTGCATTCTTTGTTAAAGTATGAACTATTATCTTTGGGTTAGAAACTACTTTTCTCCCCTCCCCCCTCTCTGTTTGTAAGCCATCTATCTGTAAGCTAAGTTGCAGGAGGACAAGAAAATATTATTTCCCTTGATTATTTCACTGAGGGCGTGATTTCAATATTCTTTGCTAACCTTATCCCTTCCCTCTACACCATGTATTTTCTCTGAATCTTTCCCAAGCATCTCCCTAAGTCGCAGCTTTACTTTTCTTTTAACAAATTATCAAGCAATACTATTATTAACTTCACTTGGAGTCAATTATTTGTGAACATTTTAATTTATTATTGCCTATAGAAGTTGTCTCAAGGTGTAAACCGGAAGTTGCCAGAAGAAAAATTAGGTCCAAATATCTACCTCATTTGTTGAAGACTGGATTTTGAGAGAGCCCAAATTATTGTATAAGAAGAAAAGAAGATAGAAGAAGAGGATGAGAAAAATGTTGTGACCATTGACTTCCTGTCTGCCGGCACTAGTACATTAGCCCTTATCAAAGTTGGAGGAGCGGGTACGACACAGCCATTGTAGGTACAGGATCAATACCTGGCAAACAGCCTGAAGGTCAGATAAAGTACTTAGGCAGGCAGTTTGCCAGGCTAAAAAGATGTCAAGAAAATCAATTAACTCTAAAGAAAGAGAAGCGAGCTAACTAAAATCCCATTTTGAAAGACTCTGTATTTCAGAGGAGTTTATATGCATTCACAGTATCTTTATCTCGTCCATAAAATTACATTTGATAAGCAATTAAAATTTTATCCTTGGGTCACTGGAGGTCAGCTCGCAAAAGATTGTAAACACCTGCACTATCCTAGATTAGAAACAGCTGCAAAGGAAGGCGATTCAATCAGGTTCTTTTCAGGGTGTAAGATTACATAACTTTGGATTAATTTGTTCTTTTTCTATATTGATTATTTTTTTGTGCATTTAAAATGCCAAAGATGCCCTTGCTCTCTGAGTAGCGACAAGCACTGTGGACACTGAGCACTCCAATGATGCTAGCCAGGTAGTTGACTTAGTAAATTATAGTCGTCTGCAGTCAAAATATAGATGCGGAAAAAACAGGACTGATTGCTTTGGTAATTTTTTTTTCATCAGCAGGAAAAAGAAGCAGCATAGTGTTTACTCTGTGAAAGGCAGAAGAATTCGAGCTATTTGTTTACCAGTAGAACCTTTTTGTTATTTATATAGTCCCCTTTCTGTCCTGGAGTCCTTGGGGGCATATTTGAGTATAAATAACATGATGATACTCTATTTATCCCATGTCTTGTGGTTTTCCTGGTATTGTTACCTAAGACTGCCAGATAACTGGTGGTGCATATATTTCAGCTCCAGGAAGATTTTGTCCAGTTTGTGGGGAAAATATCACTTAGGTATTTTAATACCCTGATTATAAAAATTTATTCACAGAGGATAATCATTGAAGTGGTGCTGAGCACTCTGAAGATCCTGTGGTGAGCTAAACCGATTTGATGCCTGCTTCGTTGAAGCTTACAGTCTAGTGAATTAAAGCAAACAATAAACAGGCAGGCTGGAAGGACAACAAAAATTTGTGGAACTGAGGCACCAGTGAAAGCTGTGAAAGAGTGCAATGAAGAGGGGAGCAGAAAGAATGTTTGGGGGCTAAAACACAGCTTTTTTAGAGTTTCTCAGAATGGCTTTTTAAAACTTTTACCTTTCTTATCAGTAGTTAATCACAGACTAATATAAGAGCATTAACACCGATTTTGCTCTTTTGGAAAATAAAGAATTTTATTTATTTATTTATTTATCTTGAGGTATTCTGTAGTCAAGGATGATCTTGAACTCTACATCCTCCTGCCTTTACTACCTGCTGGAACCACTGCCATGCCCTGTTCCTGTGCTGCTGGGGATCAAATCCAGGACCTCATGCGTGCTAGCCCAGCAATCTTCCAACAAAACTGCATCCCCAGCCCAATTTTAAGAAGTTTGTGTAAGGCTTATATGATTAAAAGATCTTTGAATTTTTTTGTCTCTATAGCCCATCATGAACCTGACTTCCTACCTAGAAGATGAACCTCCCTTTCTCCTGGTGCAAGTCCAAGTCAAAGAATTACTCTTACTCATACAATGACTGGACCCCAGCCCTCAGCCCCTTCTGCATACCCAGGGCAGACACAGGACTTCAAATTTTCTTGTACCCATGATTTTGAGTAAGGATCTTAACACAAGTCACCTGCCCTCTTGGATACCTACCAACCTGTTTAGCTCTTTTCCTGTTTGTATTTTGAGTCTCAGTTCTGAACATTAGCTCCCTTGACTGGGAATAATTGTCATCATATCTAGTGTTTTCTTTTTACCAGTGCATGGCTCCCTGTTCGGGTTTTAGGTTGCACACTGATAAACAGAAGGGTGAATGGCATCACCCTTATAGCATCTTGTAGTTTAGTTGCTTCGGTTCTATTACAGCAACCTGTTAGGAAGAGTTACTTGGAAAGGGGAAATGGACAATAATTAATACAATTGCCTTCGATGTACAAATGCATCAGGCAGTTTATTACTAATTTCAGTAATTATTAGCATAATGTTTAAAAATCACAGGTTTTCTAACTCAGTGGTCTTTGCTCTATCAATTTCTTGCTATGTGCAAATTTGAGTTATGTGATTACTCTGGACCTCAGTTTTCTTATCTGGAAAATGGACATAGATCAGGAACTTTCTCTCTGTCAGGGCTCCTATGAGGATTGACTAAATCAACAGTTCTCAACCTGTGGGGCATGACCCTTTCCTGAGGGTCAAACCACCCTTTCACAGGGCTCACATAGCAGATATCCTGCATATCAGATATCTACATTGCGATTCATAACAGTAGCAAAATTACAGTTATGAAGTAGCAACAAAAATAATTTTAAGGTTGGGGGTCACCTCAAAGAAAGGCACTGTATTAAAGGATTGCAGTATTACGAAGGTTGCAAACCACGGAGCTAAGTAATTACACATGTGACATCTGCAGCTTTGGCCGTCCCTCTGTAAACTCTCCATTAAATATTAGATACTAAGTGATGGAACTCAGACTTAAATTGAGATCCAGTCATCAGCCTGTGTTCTTATATTCCTCTAGTCTTATCATTCAGGGGGCTTTGAGTAATCTCCAAACTTCTATCTCTGGGTCAGATCCAGTCATAGAGGTCAGAACAAAGTTTGCATTTTCAAAAGGTTGTAAAATCCAATCAGCTAATGGGAAAGAGTACACGATGGTCCTCACGTGATTCTTCAAGCTCAAAGTAGTTATTGTTTCTACAAAAACATGGGCCAGTACCCTGAGATCTTATTCTGCTTTGCGCATAATGTGTGGCTTAGGATAATCTATTAACTCTGGCCCTCTATTTTCTCATCTGCAGAAGGATGATGATAATTATAATATCCATGTGACAAGGCTGTGTAAGGATTGGCCAAGATCTTCTATGGGAAAGGACTCAGCATCCTGTTCTTGACCTTCTCAGGTACTTGTAAAATGACATGCTCATTCTTTCTTTTCTCTTATCCGAGTTAGGCTGGCTTCTCTGACAATGCACTGAGATTATTTTTAATATTGGGCCTTGGGTGCTATCACTCACTTGCTATTTATAAATTTGGGCAAGTTAGTTATATATAAAGTTGTCAGTGCATTACTCTCAATAAGCATTGTACTGAAGGCTTCTGATGATCATTTACCACAATGAAGGAATGTATGGAAAGGGCTGGCCATGTGAAGAAGCTGTAATTTGGCCATTTGGGGCCTCAAGTCTGTCAATTTTGCGCAGTAAATTCAGCAAAGAGAGCAGGAAGGTGAAGACAGAAGTGAGCTTTCTCTGTTGTCTAGACTGAGTGGGTAGCTAGGAGAATGAGAATATGTTGCTCAACTCTGGTTCCCCACTTTTAATTGGCACAAAAGAATGTGAGTTAGGTAAACTGAAGGTGTCAAAGAGAGCGCTCACTCTGAATATTTGAGAGAAAGTCAAAAGTGACTGACTGTGTGCTCACAGGATGCCTCAGAGGGTACTTCTTGGAAAGTGACTGGAAGGAACCTTGGTTGGAGGCCACAGTCCAGGGTATGTCTTTCAGAGGTGACAACAGCCTCTTAGCAGAAGTGGGCCATGATGATCAGAAGCAGACCAGAGAGATTCAGTTACAGAAAAGACTAAGGGCGCTGTGTGTGGAGGCATGAAATCTCATGAGCTCTGTAGCCTGCATGGATCTTGGAACAGACATTTTAGTCCATATTGATTGGAATGTAGATCCTTGCTCAAAACTTTTCTCGCCCACATGTGACATTTTATACAGTCCATTTTAATCTCTCCCAAAATTAGCTATTTAAAATCTCAAGCCTTTTGGGGCTTTAACAGCTCTTATTGAATTATATTACACATACAGAAAATGAAGTCAATTAATTTTCTCAAAACAGCATACATCCAACCAATATTGTGATTAAGAAACAGAATATTAGCAACATTTTAGAAGCCCCTTTCTAGTCTCAGTTTCTCTTTAAGGATGGCAACTTGACTTCCAATACAAAAATGTAATATTGCCCCTTTTGCTCCTCTGGATGGGATCACAGGTTGTGTGCTGTTTTGCATCGGGCTCTTCTTCCTCCCCGTCAGGCTTCTGAGACCTAGGTCTGTTGTTGCACTGCGGTTGCCCTTACTCCATCCCACTGTACAGAAAGAAGTCCACCATGTGAAGACAGAGTCTACTCTAGTGCAGCTGGACACTTGCATTGTTTCTCTTTGGGCTTTACAACAGTCCTAACATAGATAGATAGTCTCAGCTCGGTTGAACACCCACAGGTGTTTTGGTTGTTGGTTTGCAGGATATATGTGAATTAAGTTTTAGTAATGCAGTTTCACAAATACTAATTCAATATTGGTGTATGTTTGAGAAGATGTGTCACTGAGACTCTTCCAGAGTATGATCTACTAAAGCAACTCTAGGAACCAAATATGGTTTATTATTGGTGACTTGATTAACTGTGGAGGTAAGAGAAATCGGAGAAATGAGGAAGAAAACATTTTGATGTACTATCAGATGTACAATTGAGATATCATTGCTGTTGGTGCCCTCTCACCTTGAGAACTTTCTCAGAGTGGCCCTACTACAAGAACTAGTTACACATTAAGTCTGCAGATGAATGAAGGTGACAGGAGTTGAATATGCAATTCTAGATATCATCTATTAATTCTATGCACTGCCCTGATTTTCTGGATTATTTCCTTTTCCTGTCTGAATACATATTAAATATTAGTTACCTTCTTTTGTCAGAAAACATTATCAATAAACTATCTAAATAGACACTCAAGTGTTGAGTGCTTTGCAATATTAACTATAGTTTTTTTTTAAGACACAAAGTCCTCTAAATTTGAAAAACAGTGGATACATTTTGAAGCCAGAAATGATACATGGATTGTTACATATTTAAAACCTGGATGTGTAGGAGTGGCCTCCTGAATTCAGAGTGTCAAAAAGTTACCAGAATATTCCAGAATGAGCTTGGAGTCAGTTTGTCTCTGCACCTTGACACAGTGCCACACAAGGAGGAAATAGACTTATCTCCACTTCTGACAATTTAGATTTCTTTCCATGTGGTATTTCGGTCAGCAAATCAGAAGTACGGGACTTCTTTCAGATCAAAGTCTGATGTATGGACTTTGGAGTCATATAGATCTGGACTGGAATCTAATTCTGTAACTTAGTAACTAGAGATACACAACCTTAGACCAGTTTGCCTTTCCCAGCAAATGCTGAGTTTTCTCATCTATAACAACCTTGCATGGTTATTATAAGGATTAAAGGTTTGATTTGTATATTTGTATAAATTCTGACTCTTATCTTTTCCCTCTTCTGTATGTGTCTCTTTGGAGGTCAAGTGAAATTGTAGCACGTAGTCACAAAATCTACATCCATGATTCTATGCTCAAAATATAACTCTCCTTTTGTATCTGCTGTCTGACTGTAGTTTTCTACTTTCTTTCCATATCCCTGAAAGAGTATAATGTATTAGGCATAAGCCAGGGTTGTTTATTCCCCAAACCTAATAGAGAGCTTCCCACGTAATTGTAAATAATTGCATGAGTTCTCCAGCTCTTATGTCTTCTTTGACTGTTTGGAAGTTAGATAAGAAAATGTTCATTTTGGTGGTGTCATTGATGCATGGAAGTAAGGGCAAAAATTCAGTGGACCCTTGAAAATACTAAAGAAGTGGCCAAACTAAACAGGGCAGGAATAGAGATTAAAAACAAGCCAAGCTAACACAAGAAAAGGAATAATTATGTAGGTAAGAAGGAAGTAGGAACATGCCTGCATGTGAGTCAGCAGCCTGGTGCTATTATTAAAAGTGCGAACATGATCCTAGGATGTATTAATAGATGCATGACATGCAGAAGCCATGGGGTAATCTGCTTATTTTGACTTGGCATTGCCTCAGTCCTTACTGGAGAAATGTGTATTTTTTTTAATGCTATTTATTCGAAGTTGCAGAAAATTTGAGGAGCGTTTGGCTGGCAGACACAAACATGGTCCAAGATGTCAGCCATTCTCCTGGGAAGTTTAAATGGGCTATGATACTTTGCTCTTAAGGAGAATTTGAGAATGTTAAGTAAGCACAGAACATGCTGTGCTCTTCGGGAGACCATGTAAATATAAGATGAGTATAAGATAGCATCACTATCTCACAGGACTGGAAATGCTCAACGGAGAGGACATAGCGCATCCTTCCTGCAGACAACTGAATGCTCAGTCTTTGGAAGCAGTTCCCATGCCCTCCCTGAAGGCTGCGTAGCCTTGCAAAGGTTGAGTGATCCCTCTTCCTAAATAAAATCTTTTCTTCTTTGATAGTGACAGCATTTTCTGGTTTGGGTCCATCACTGGCATAATATCTGTGAATGTCCTTTCTAGTAAATTCTTCATGTTTCAAAAATCATTAGTGTCTCTTTGGTCTGATTTTTTTTTTTTTGGTCCTCTTCACTTTAGACTAAACTTGCTTCTGCTTAAGGACTCTTTGTAATTCTTTCTAAACTTCCCTTCTGATATCCAGGCACCACAAGAGATAACCTGATGCTTAAGTGAAATAATAGTCTAAAAGTGTCTAACTTGTTACAAGCAGCAACAAAACAAAATCTGGCTACCTATACTTTTTTCCCTTAAAAATTCATTTCCGACTATTTATTTTATTTACTTTTATGACAGTGATAATATATGGGTCAGGTATGGGCACTAGAATTTAAATGGAGTTAAATTTAAATGTGTTTGGTTTTCTTATGATGTTTAGATAAAGGATTAAGATATTGAATAATTTTGTACTTTGTTGTTAAATGTACATAATAAAGTTATAACAGTAGCCAATAAAATAATAGAAATAAACTTTAAAGAGAAGACATGAAAAACATGGGACAAAAATTGTAACCAAAACGATTTCAAGTAATAGCAGTGCCAAAAACCATGGCCAGGCAAGGGAACCTTGGGTATAGTAGGGGAGTTAGGTGCCTGTGAATGGATGATAGAACTTTGGAACAGAGGGCAGTGTAGTCATGCAGAATGTTAAAAAGAGGAAATTTGAATGAATAAGATGGTGGGATTTGGAGACCTCCAAGAAGTGAACTGCAGCTCAGATGAGGTTGCAGGGCAGCTCACAGAGCAACTGCTAACTGCATGATGCTTAAGAACTGAGACCTATCCCTGGGGTCTTTTGAATAGTCCCTGCAAGAATTCCAGGCCTTATTACCAACAACAACTGGAATAATAGCAATGGAGCTAGAGAAATGTGTGAGTGTGTGCGTGCGTGCCTGTGAGTGTGCGTGTGTGTGTGTGTGTGTGTGTGTGTGTGTGTGTGATGTGTAATGCCATAGAAGTAATATCAATGGGACCAAGGAAGGTACAGATGAGAAAGGAAAGAGACTAACCAGGAGACCACGTTTGTGGCTTGGGAGTATAGGCATGATTGTGCCATTTATCAGGAGACAGGCTGTGTAGGTCATGGAAGCGAAGAGACGATAATGAGATGCATGTAACAAGACTGGTAACGATATGCTGTTAAGGATCCTCAACTAGAGATGGCTAGAGGAAAACACAGATATGTTAAAAAGTTTTAAGCAGGTGCTATTTTCTAAAGATCTCAACCAGAGAAAAATAGCTTATAAATGCCAGAGATCTGAAGATTATAGTACTTCAGTATTCCTAAGCAGAAACCTGACCTTAGAAAACAGTTTGGCAAAAATAGGAAAAAACCAGGACATTGAGGAGTTTCTCTAAATCTGTCCAGCTGCATATGCAGTTTGATGTGTTTTCTTACCTCCACATCTGCTGAAAGACGAACTGTATTCTGTTTCTTCACATTTTCCTCTCTGATCTTTCATGCCAGATTAGACTCTTTGTATGCCTAGATTTTACTTCTATTAACAGAAGAAGGATTAGATATGTGTCTTTTGAATTTATAAAATTCAAATAGAAATTTTCTTGTGTTTGTTTTAGAACAGTGGTTCTCAACCTGTGGGTTGTGACCCCTTTGGAGGTTAAACAACCCTTTTGTGGGGATCACATATCAGATACCCTACATATCAAATATTTACAATATGATTCACAACAGTAGCAAAATTATAGTTACGAAATAATAACAAAATAATTTTATAATTTGGGGTCATCACAACATGAGGAACTGTATTACAGGGTCACAGCATTAGAAGGGTTTAGTTACACACGTGTGCCTTCAGTCTTGACAATGTGTCTTGTCCAACTTGGTCCCACTGCTGACAGCCTGGGACTCTGAGCCAGTGAAGGGAGGTAAGGACATAGTCCTTCAAGCAGATCTACAAATTTGCTTCCCTGATGAGTCAAACAATTAACCTGCATCACTAGTTTATTTGTGAAGATCAAAAGAAATAATGCTTGAAAACATTACTGTTGTTATTAGTGTTGTCCTCCTGCTCCTGCTCCTCCTTGTGCTCCTCCTAGATCCTCCTACCAACCACTCAGAGACTATCTGCAACTGTACCAGACAGTAATCCTGAAACTTAACAATCATTCTAGTCTTTACAGGGTTCCATCAAAAAAAGCATCACCCCCAGGACAGCTGGAAGTAATTCTAGAAAACAATGGCCCCTCTCCTATCAGAGTTTGTCCTCAGGTTAGGGACAATTGTCATCTGTTAGGGGTTGGTTATAAGTTGTATAGGGTTGGTGGTAGAAATGAAGAAGGCTCAGGAATATCTTTTGGGAAAAAAAAAGGGGGGAATGGATGGGATGGGATAATAGGTAGATCAGTGTATCTACTTGTGAACTATTAGTTATAGATATTTATCACATTGCACTATACATTTCTACCTCTGATCAAGATACTTATTTGTATTGCTTACATTTTGAAGTCATTGTCCTCATTTGGTGCACATTTGTTTAAAGATTGTTAAATTTTATAATGCAAAGCCTTAGTCTTTAAGTTATATATAGGTATTAAGAATTAGAGGTCAATATTCACCCATGTTTGTCATACTTATAGTTAGACTAATCAGGTTCTCTATATGCACAGAGATTGTATGCCACATAGATATGTAATCTTCAAACACTTCAAAGAACTATAGAATATGGCATTTAAATAACTCACAATTCTTGTTGATAAGAGACACAAAATTGGTTCCTGGCAGCACCAATTTATTCTCAAGAGAATGCTGGACACCAAAGACACTCCACTTGGAGCTTGTTTTCTTCTAGGCAAAACTGGCCTTTGGGCAAAGAACTGCCCTTGCCTCAACTGATGATAATTTGCATGTTGTTTAAAACGGACAAGCAAAATAAAAGAAAAAACAACTACCAAACCTTGCCAAGACAGAGTAGGACAATTTATCAAATTTTCCTGTCTCTAAAAATGGTCTGTCAGATACTCTAAACCTTATCTTGCAAATGAGACTTTGGGTGATTGCCCAGGTAGCCAGTTGTCTCTCTCATTTATTGTACCTTTTTGAAGTTGCTTGATTGTACTTCTGCTTACTCAGGTAATATTATTTACCTTCTCAGGTTTTTGATGGGGTTGAAGACTAGATAGTCATAGCTACTTTCCTCTCATGACATAGCCAAGACATTTTAAATATAAGACTTAGACTCCTCAGGCTAGGATAACTATTAAAATAATCTCTGCTATTTGCCAATTACCTTAGACTGGACATTTAGCATATGTTTCTTGCTTGAAGTTGCTCATTCTGATTGTAGTTCTAATTTTTATGTATGTTTTTGCCTCTTCTTTTCCCTGGACAATACTTGATATTTGTTCTTATTGTATATAGTTTTGTATTAGGTAGGCTTAGAACCCTCTTATTTAGACAAAAGGGGGAGGTGTTGTGGGAACTCCTTAAGACAATAATGTTTTATATACCAGTCCATTTGGGCATGGCCTGAAAACAGATGAAAAGCGTTCATGCCCCCCGTTTTTCTGAATTTGGTTCACAGCTTCCATCATCACAGAGGACCACAGATCTCTATACTTATTGTGAGTTTATCCCCAAATAAATAAATCTTTGTTATACTCCATTCTGGGTGACTGTGGACCTCTTTAATATGCCTACATCCTCCTCCTGCTCCTCCTCTTGCTCCTCCTCCTGTTCCTCCTCCTTCTGTTTCCCTTTCTTCTGCTCCTCCCTCTCTTTCTCCTCTTGATTCTCCCTGCTCCTCCTCTTCCTGTTCCTCCTCCTCCTTTTGCTCATTCTCCTGTTCCTGTTTTTCCTCCTCCTGACCCTCCTCCTACTGTTCCCACTCCTCTTACTCCTCCTCCTTGTTCTTCTCCCTTCTTGTTTTACATTTTTTACAAGGAAGGACAATATAGAGAAAGAGATAGAGAAATGTAAAAAACAATTCAATCCATTCCCAACACAGATATATAACTACACTTTTGTAAGTTTCTTCATTCTAAGGTTGTTTAGTCAGAAGTGGGACTGTGGGTGGACTTTTGATTATGTACAATTTATCAGGTACACATTGCTTAATGAAATATTTATCTTCCTGTGACCTAATCCCTTTATTGCATTTCAATTCACTTGTTTCTCACAGCTTATACTGATTTTAGCCTTTTAAATCCAAAAACGCTCATTCCTGAAGACTGTAATACTGTATCAGGGTTCTGAGGCAAAAAATATCTTGAATATCAGTTTTAGGGGAATCACCATCGAGAATATGCTGTGATGTCATTCCTCTAAGTGTGCTCACATGATTTACCTGATTATATTGGTTTTTCTCTCTGTACAATGCTACATTAAATTTCAGAACTACAGGACTTGGGAGGACATACACGTAGACTCCATATTACATTGTGTGGAAACATCAAGTGCCTCTGAGCAGGAATTTACTGGCTTCTATGTAAGGGGAGTAGGTCAACCACGGCGAGAACTAGGAGCTATTAAAGTCACACAGAGTGGCAGCGTCAGGTGCTGGCTGTTTTTTTTTTTCTTGGTGATAAGAGGAAGTAAACTAAGTGAGGTTCACAGGTCCTGATATATAGGCTTGTCACAGTAATTAGACCATTGAGACTGCTTAACATTGTGGAAGAGCTTTTAATAGTCCAATATTAAACTTGTGAATAGAAATAGCTGATACTTAACTTGACATGATGTAAGTCCTCATTCTGTATATAACACTTATGATTTTTTTTGTCAATTGGAAAACCAATATAGATGCCATAGGTTCTTGAACTTGAGCCCCATGTTGGTCTGGAAAAGAAATTTTATTAAATTATTCTAAGGCAAATGTTTACATAAAAAGAGAAAAGTAGAGAGGTGCATATCTTTGAACTCCCATGAGAAAGTATACGTTTAGATAAAAATACCATAAGACTTTACCGATGGTTTGTGGTATCACAGGTCTCATACTGTTTTATATAAGAGAAATGAACTGGCTGAGAGGATCCAGATAGGTGAGTGAGTGGCCCCATGGCCGGACGGTCCCGGGGAATTGAGTACAGGCCCCCTCCAACTCCATAAACTTTTCTGGCCATCCAGAGGGGTGTTTCCTGGCTGCTGGCTTTCCTTAGCACATTCCAGCCTGCCTCCAAGCACCCCTTTTCATCTGCGAGGTCCTTGGATCCCCCAACTCACTCAGCCTGCTCCAGGGCTGAGAGGTTGGGGAGCCAGTGGGAGTGTCTTTGCCGCTGGAGCTCCTTTGCATGGCCCCACCCTGCATCCCAAGCCCACCTTTTTGTCTGCACGGTCCTTGGAGCCAGGCAAGAGGTCCCTGCTCCTGAGCTGAGAGGATCCAGACAGGAAGAGATGGGCAGGCGCCTATGCAAGAATTCCTCCAACAACCTGAAAAGCAACATGATAACACCAGAATCCAGCTAACATGCAACAGGAAGACTTGAACACCCTAACCCAGAAGTAGAAGAAATCGACTTTAAACGTAACCTTATGAAAATGATCGAGACCCTTAAACAGGAAGTGAAAAACTCCCTTAAAGAAATGGAAGAGAAGACAAACAAAAAGTTAGAAGAAATTAATAAATCCCTCAAAGATACTCAAGAAAACCAAGAAAAGGCAATCAAACAGGTAAAGGAAACAGTTCAAGACTTGAAAACGGAAATGGAGGTAATGAAGAAGACACAAACTGAAAGATGGCTGGATATGGAAAATCTGGGTAAACAAACAGGAACTACAGAGACAAGTATAACCAACAGAATACAAGAGATAGAAGAAAGAATCTCAGGTGCTGAGGATACAATAGAGTAAATAGATTAACTGATCAAAGAAAACAGCAAATCCAACAAATTCTTAACACAAAACATCCAGGAAATCTGGGATACCATGAAAAGACCAAACCTAAGAATAATAGGGGTAGAAGAAGGAGAAGAATTCCAGCTCAAAGGCCCAGAAAATATATTCAACAAAGTATAGAAGAAAACTTTCCCAACCTAAAGAAGGATATTCCTACGAAGGTACAAGAAGCATACAGAACACCAAATAGACTGGATCAAAAAAAATGCCCTCGCCATGTAATAATCAAAACACAAAGCATACAGAATAAAAAAAGAATATTGAGAGCTGCAAAGGAACAAGGTGAAGTAACATATAAAGGTAAACCTATCAGAATTATACCTGACTTCTCTATGGAAACCATGAAAGCCAGAAGGTCTTGGATAGATGTGCTGCAGACACTAAGAGACCACAGATGCAAGCCTAGACTACTATACCCAGCAAAGCTTTCTTTCACTATTGATGGAGAAAACAAGACATTCCATGACAAAAACACATTTAAACAATACATATCCACAAACCCAGGCTTACAGAAAGTACTAGAAGGAAAACCTCAACCTAAGGAAGCCAAAAACACCCACAATAGCACAGTCATCTGACAACCCTCCACCAACACAACTCAAAGAAGGGAAACATACAAACACTACCACCAAAAAAACCAACCAAACAAACAAAAAAACAAACAAACAAACAAAAAAAAACGGAGTTAACAACCACTGGTCATTAATATCGCTTAATATCAATGGACTCAATTCACCTATAAAAAGGCACAGGTTAAGAGAATGGATATGAAAACAGGACCCAACATTCTGCTGTTTACAAGAAATACACCTCAACCTCAAAGATAGACATTGCCTCAGATACAAAATAATTGGAATAACCACCTGTGTCTTACCGGATCACTATGGAGTAAAGTTAGAATTTAACAACAATTCCACCCCCAGAAAGCCTACAAACTCATGGAAACTGAACAGTCAACTACTGAACCACCCCTGGGCCAAGTAAGAAATAAAGGAAGAGATTAAAGCCTTCCTTGAATTCAATGAAAATGAAGATACAACATACCCAAACCTATGGGACACTATGAAAGCAATGCTAAGAGGAAAGTTCACAGCACTAAGTGCCCACATAAAGAAAATGGAGAAAGCTCACATTAGAGACTTAACAGCACATCTGAAAGATCTAGAAAAAAAAAAGAAGCAGACTCATCCAGGAGGAGTAGAAGACTGGAAATAATCAAACTGAGAAGCTGTCATCAAAAATCTTCCAATCAAAAGAAGCCCAGGACCAGATGGTTTTAGTGAAGAATTCTACCAAACCTTCCAAGAAGAGCTAATACCTATACTCCTTAATGTCTTCCACATAATAGAAACAGATGAGTCATCGCCAAATTCTTTACATGAAGCTACAGTTACCCTGATACCAAAACCACACAAAGACTCAAACAAGGAAGAGAATTACAGACCAATCTCACTCATGAGCACTGATGCAAAAATACTCAATAAAATACTGGCAAACCGAATCCAAGAACACATCAAAAAAATCATCTATATGATCAAGTAGGCTTCATCCCAGAGATGCAGGGCTGGTTCAACATACAAGAATCTATCAATGTAATCCATCATATTAATAAACTGAAAGAAAAACTCCATATGATCATTTCATTAGATGCTGAAAAAGCATTTGACAAAATTCAACACCCCTTTATGATAAAGGTCTTAGAGAGATTAGGGATACAAGGTTCATATCTAAATATAATAAAAGTATTATACAGCAAGCCGACAGCCAACATCAAATTAAATGGAGAGAAACTCAAAGCAATTACACTAAAATCAGGAACAAGACAAGGCTGTCCACTCTCTCCATATTTCTGCAACATAGTGCTTGAAGTTCTAGCAATAGCAATAAGACAACATAAGGAGATCAAGGGGATTCGAATTGGAAAGGAAGAAGTCAAACTTTCATTATTTGAAGATATATGATAGTGTACATAAGTGACCCCAAAACTCTATTAGAGAACTCCTAAATCTGATAAATACCTTCAGTGATGTGGCAGGATACAAGATCAACTCAAAAAAATCAGTAGCCCTTCTATACACAAAGGATAAAGAAGTGGAGAGGGAAATCAGGGAAACATCACCTTTCACGATAGCCACAAATAGCATAAAGTATCTTGGGTAACATTAACCAAGGAAGTGGAAGATCTATTTGTCAAGAACTTTAAGTCTTTGAAGACAGAAATTGAAGAGTATATCAGAAAATGGAAGGATCTCCCATGCTCTTGGATTGGTAGGATCAACATAGTAAAAATGGCAATTCTACCAAAGGCAATCTATAGATTCAATGCAATCCCCATCAAAATCCCAAGAAAATTCTTCACAGACCTTGAGAGAACAATAATCAACTTTATATGGAAAAACAAAAACCCAGGATAGCCAAAACAATCCTATACAATAAAAGAACTTCTGGAGGCATTACCATCTCTGACTTAAAACTCTATTACAGAGCCACAGTAATGAAAACAACTTGGTATTGGCATAAATACAGAGACATTGACCAATGGAATCTAATCGAAGACTCAGTTATTAATCCACAAACCTATGAACATCTGATTTTTGACAAAGAGGTTAAAATTATACAATGGAAGAAAGAAAGCATGTTTAACAAATGGTGCTGACATAACTGGATGTCAACATATAGAAGAATGGAAATAGATCCATATCTATCACCGTGTACAAAACTCAAGTCCAAATGGATTAAAGACCTCAATATAAATCCAACCACACTGAACCTGATAGAAGAAAAAGTGGGAAGTAACCTGCAATACATGGGCTCTGGAGACCACTTCCTACATATAACCCCAGTAGCACAGACAATAAGAGCAACAATGAATAAATGAGACCTCCTGAAACTGAGAAGCTTCTGTAAGCAAAAGACACAGTTATTAAGACAAAAAGGCATCCTACTGAACAGGAGAAGATCTTCACCAACCCCACATCAGACAAAGGTCTGATCTCCAAATTATATAAAGAACTCAAGAAACTAGACATTAAAATTCTAAATTACCCAATTAAAAATTGGGGTACTGAACTGAACAGAGATTCTCAACAGAAGAATTTCAAATGGCCAAAAGATACTTAAGGACATGTTCAACTTCCTTAGTTATCAGGGAAATGCAAATCAAAACAACTTGGAGATACCATCTTACACCTGTCATAATGGCTAAAATCAAAAACACCAATGAAAACCTATGCTGGAGAGGATGTGGAGTAAGGGGAACACTCTTCCATTGCTGGTGGGAATGCAAACTGGTACAACTACTTTGGAGATCAGTGTGGTGGTTTCTCAGAAAATTGGGAATCAACCTACCTCAGGATCCAGCAATACTACTCTTGGGAATATACCCAAGAGAAGTCCAATCATACTACAAAAGCATTTGTTCAACTATGTTCATAGCAGCATTATTTGTAGTAGCCAGAACCTGGAAACAACCTAGATGCCACTCAATGGAAGAATGGATAAAGAAAGTGTGGCACATCTACACATCAGAGTACTACTCAGTGGTAAAAAACAATGACATCTTGAATTTTGCATGCAAATGGATGGAAATAGAAACACTATCCTGAGTGAGATAACCCAGATCCAGAAATATGAATATGGTATGTACTCACTCATTAGTGGATTCTAGCCATAAACAAAGGCCTATGGTTCACGATCCTAGAGAACCTAAGTAATAAGGTGAACCCAAACAAAAACATATATAGATCCTCCTGGAAATTGGAAGCAGACAAGATCGCCAGGCAAAAGTTGGGAACATGGAGGTGGAGATGGGGTGGGGAAAGAGGAGAGGGGGAAAGAGAAGGGAGAAGGGGAGGGTTAGGGAGAGCTTGTGGGAGTGGGATGGTTGAGATGGAGGAAGGACAGATATGGGAGCAGGGAAGAAGATATCTTAGTTAAGGGAGGCATTGTGGGGTTGGCAAGAGGCTTGACTCTAGAGGGGGTCCCAGACATCCACAGGGATGTCCCCAGCTAGGACCCTGGGCAGTGGAGGAGAGGGTGCCTGATCTGGTCTTGTCCTGTAGTCAGACTGATGACTATCTTAAATATCACCATAGAACCTTTGTCCGGCGACAGATGGAGATAGAGACAGAGACCCACATGGGAGCACTGGACTGAGCTCCCAAGGTCCAGTTGAAGAACAGAAGGAGGGAGAATATGACTAAGGACTAAGGAAGTCAGGACCACAAGGGGTTGATCCACCCACTGAGACAGTGTGCCTGAGCTAATGGGAGCTCACCAAAGCCAGCTGAAATGGAACTGATTCAGCATGGGATCAAACTGGACCCTCTGAATGTGGCTGACAATTGTTGGAGACTGAGAAGCCAATAATAATGGCACTGGGATTTGTCTCTACTGCATGTACTGGCTTTTTGGGATCCTAGTCTATTTGGATGCATACCTTCCTAAACCTGACTGGAGTGGGGAGGGCCTTGGACTTCCCACAGGGCAGGGTACCCTGCCCTCTCTTAGGACTGGAGCTAGAGGGAAGGAGGGGGAGTGGGGGAGTGGGAGGAGGGGAGGAATTGGAAATTTTGATTCCTAGTATTAATAAAGTTAAAAAAAAGGCAAAAAAGAGAGAGAAATGAACCTTTACACAGAGCAATCAAATATCTTCTTCATGCACTTACAATGACTCAGAAATGGACACCTGGCAGAATCTTGTCTGTGTGAGAATTATGTCAATGCTTATTTAATCTCTTCATGTTATCAAGTCAATTTTGTGATGCCATGTCTACATATCAGAGAGGAATTTGGAGGGACTCAACTCAATAAGCAAAAGGAGTATTAAATGAGTTTAGCTTACCCAATCCTATTTAATGAAATAGAAAGGAGCTCAGAGGGGGAAAGAAAACAACCACGAGTAAAGGAAGAGCCCTTCAGCGTGTTTAGCTTATCAAAATGTTCCCAGATGATTTGAAATGTTGTTCATGTGATAAATGTTTTCTATACTGTAGCTATATGTTGACAAATGAACAACATGCACTGTTGGTGAAGAGGCTGCAAAGTGTCAAATACTAATTATCATGATTATGACTTGAACTTGTCAGAACTAACATCTTGACATCCTGAAGAGGATCTGCAGAAGGCTGGGAGCAGAACATATTACAAATCCTCTCCCATTTGGCTATTATTAAACTGGTGAGATTATCCAAGCACAAGTCATGCACAGCCTAGAAGCCTGTGCTGTGGCATAACTACTCGTCTATAAATACTGGTCTACATAATAGCACACTGTATTCATTACACATGTACTACTGCTTCATACTGTTCTACCCCTAGTCCTGTTTTAAGAACTGTTTACACAGATTTCAAAAAGATTGCTTACACATTTTAACGATGTAATAAATCATCAGGTTGTGTTTCTTTTTGCAGCTTTCTTCCACTCATATTCAATTGACTTAACTTCAGAAGATTTCCACTCATCAGGTAGGAGATAGGATTGTCCTGTCTTTCTTTTTGGCTTTAAAGAAACTTGATTAGACTTTTAAAAAAATTTCTCTACTGTGATGAAAAATGCCTTTTTTCAGGATTTTTCTCTTTCAGATCAAATTTTGACCCTAATCTGAATAATATATCAACAATTATAAAGTGACAATAAGATATAGGAGTGAGGAGTTTAGATAGCAAAGGGGAGTTTTCCAGAAAGATTTTATAGGCAAGGACAGGAATCAAGGCTATTCTGGAGAATTAAATAGTGAACCTAAGTTTTAGAAAGATTAGACAAATTAGGGTGGGTACCTGAAACTGATTATCCTTTTGTATTAGCTGTGCTCTGATGTATACTTCCTGGACATGGGCACAGGGAATTCTATTTCTACACTCAACAGAGTCTGACTGGGAACAAGTTCTTAAATCCTATTTTGAGCTGGCAGTGGTGGCGCATGCCTTTAATCCTAGTACTCAGGAGGTGGAGGCAAGTGGATCTCTGTGAGTTTGAGTACAGTCTGGTCTACGGAGCTAGCTCCAGGACAGCCAGGGCTGTTACACAAAGAAGGCTTGTCTCAAAAAACCAATAGTAATAATAATAATAATAATAATAATAATAATAATAATAATAATTCTGACTGAGTAAAGCAGCATCACTTCTAGAAGCTGAGAGCTTTTAAAATCGATGTCCTCTTTACCTAAGTTCCATATCCTCTTCCCTGTACTCAGCTCACAGATGGCACTCACCCAGGACTGTGTGCTCCTCTTGGAACACACTGAGCACTTCTGTGCAATCAGGTTTTTGTTCTGGGCCCAGACTGGTCCCTGTGTCTCTTTGAAATCTCATCTATCTGTTCCAGCCTAATTCAAATGCCCAGGTGTGTGTCCCGGTGTTGGTATGTGTGAGAAAACTCTGCCCCTTCTCTAACCCTAGCTAGATTTAATTTTGTCTTCATTGTGCTACCCTATAATTTGTTAAATCCTCTTGGCTTGCATTATAGCTAGCTGTGCATGTCTGCATCGCCACTACTGGCTGATTGTTCATTGAAAACAGGAATTATATTGATATGTTCATTCATTCACAATGTGTACTGGGCACTTTGTGTGTGTTAGGCATTGGGTTGGGCTTTAGACATGTTGGAATAGTGATGATAAACAGAATATATTTTCAAAAGGCTCATATTCTACTCAGGGAAGAAAGAAAATAAACAACACAAACACTTATCTGATGCTAAGAACATTGTTGAGATATAAGGGAAGGAAATGGAAATTATACATAGATACCTACATACATACATGTATATATATATATGCATATATATATCAAGAAGCAATTCTGAATATTGATCTCTGTGTGTAGAGAGCTGAGGGGTTATTTGGCATGTTGGTAAAAGAATGGTTTATCCAGAGAGATTAGTAAGTCCGAGCACACTAAAATGAGTGGGCCCTTGTAGAGTCTGCAGAAAGATAAGGTGGTCAGAGTGGGTGAGGCAGAGGAAGCTGTTGAGAAGTAGTACTGGGGAACAAAGATCTGGTACAAGTTCATACCAAGTGAACTATTATTTGTCCTGACACATAATTGGGATTTTACTTGAGATGATTGTAGAGAGCCTTCCATGAGCGACAGGTAAAGGAATGGCATGCTTAGACTCATACTTCAGAAGTGTTTCCATGGTTGCTTGTGTGTAGAATTGTAGGAAGGCAAGTACAGAGGATGAGATCAGCTAGGATGCTAGTAGTGTAAATGTCCAACAGGAGATGATGGGAGATTGGACCAAGTTGATAGATATGGGATCTCTGAGAAGCTCCCTCTGGAGCCCCACCTCATCCTCAGGGTAAGGGGGTAATCCCATTCTGGTTTTTTGCATATACCTCTACTCAGAATTGCAGCATGAATAATAAAAACCCAGAGACAGATCTTGGGGTTCGACTGGAAGATCAGAAAAGCAAAGCACCCAAGCCACTAAAGAACTCTTACCTCTGTGAAATCTTCAGACTGAACAAAAACAAGTTCCTTTCTCCTCCTGCTTTATGTTCCTCTCCAGTGCTGGGATGAAAGATGTGCACCAACACTGCCCAGCCTCTATGGCTAACTAGTATGCCTGCTGGGATTAAAGGTGTGTGTCACCACTACCTGGTCTGTATGACTGACTAGTGTGACTTTTGCATTCTGATAGTCAGTCAAGCTTTATTTATTAAAATACAAGTGAAATATCACTACATTTCCCCTTTTCGTTTAAAATAAAAAGAAGGCTATAAATAATACGAGAAAAGGTATATACAATAAGCACAATAACATATATAATATATAAAGGCAATAAATATATCAACAATGTCTAGTCCACTTGCTTTTGACAAATTCAGAGAAAATAATCCATATCTATCCTATCTTGGTGAGTACAAAGTCTTGTACCTAATTAACTTTCTATTATAACTTGATTTCTGCATCTGGTAGACAAGGAAAACCATAACTATCTAGTCTTCAGCTTTCTCAGAGACCCAAGGAGGAAATAATATTAACTGAATAAGCAGGAAGTGCAAGAAATTGACTTCCAAAATATGTGAGAAATGACAGAAACAGCCAGCTGCCTGGACAGTCACCAAAAGTTCCTCTGAAATGTTGGGGCATCCATCTCCAGCCTACAGGCCTAGACTATTTGACAGGCTTTTCTATGAAGCAGGATATTCTGAAGGGCTCTCTTGCCTTGTCCTCTTGCCTTGTCTTGACAATGTTTGGCAGTCACTTTCTTTTGTATCCTTCTTGTGCAATTAAGACAGCATACTATCAACAGTTGAGGCAAGGGAATTTTCTTGCCCAGTGGCTTACTTTTGCCACAAAGAAAGTAAACTCTGTGTGGAATTTCTTTGATGCCGATTATCTTCTCTGAAGTAGATTGGTGATGCCAGGAACAGACATGTCTCATTGTCATAACAAAAGGTGTTTGAAGATGACCTTACTATCTAAAATATAACTTTGTTTGACCTTGAAAACATAGCTAATATGACTACAAGTTTGATTATAATAGGTTATTAACTACTACTCTGCATTTTCTTATTATCCTAAATAGTTGGTAATAATAATTTTCAAGACTAGAAATTTTTACTACATTTTTAAATGAGTTGTATACAAGAGTAGAAATGTGTGTACAGTTGGTTCTAACAAAATTAACCTCAAAAATTGTATCAATATACAAAATTTGTACACAATATACAAAAATCCAATCCAATATAAAACATTTAAAACTAGTAGTTGCTTTTTAAAAATAGAATGATAATCTACCTTTTTATCTTATCATATCTATGTCCTCCCTTTTTTCTTTTCAGAGTAGATTCAATAATCTACC
The DNA here is from genome assembly GCA_004026605.1 of Ondatra zibethicus. NCBI lineage: Eukaryota > Metazoa > Chordata > Mammalia > Rodentia > Cricetidae > Ondatra > Ondatra zibethicus. The sequence goes on from PVIU01001674.1 coordinate 188,461, forward strand.
CTTTTTTATATCATATCTATAGCCCCATTTTTCTTTTTAAAACAAGAACTCTGTATCTAATCTCCTTTGTTCAACTTTTCTCCTGACTATAACCAATAATAACTTGTAACCAACCACCATAAACAATTTCAAACCACCATCACCCATTGAACAACCAAAAACCACCCACCCCACCTCTTGGAATTGTGGGCATCATATTCTTAAATTTACTTCCTGTTGTCTGGGGGTGACGGTCTCTTTAGTGGATCCTGAAAAGAAAAATTTGGGTTAATCGTCAAGTCCTGGGAAAGGTAGCTGTACAGTTTGTTGTGTAGTCTCTGTGTAATGGAAAGTGCAGGACTTGAGTTACAGCTAGAGTAGTGTGTTAGGCTAGATCATCTTAGCCTCCTCAAAATTGTTCTAAGCAGTTTATAGTCTATCTTTAGGTGGTATTTTTCAAGTTTAGTGGGATTATCATAGTACTGGAGGAATCATTGTTTTGGGACCCCATCTTCCTTTTGGAGACTTGAAAGTTTATTTTTTAGGTGTGATCATGATTCACTGCAGAAAACTGATAGAGGCCAAACCTGAAATCATGTACAGGATGGTAAATTAAACATTTTTCTAGAATTAGTACTCTATATGACCATTAATATCATGAAAACGTTTAGAAAATATGTGTGCATATATACACACATATATGTATTAATCTTATACAATTTATACCTTAAGAAAAGCTGTTAGAGTCAATATAAAACCAAAGGATTATGAGAATAGTAGAAGTAAAATAGTCCTTAAATTTTTGTTTTTCTTCTGTCACATATCAGGAGACTCTTCTGATATAAAACAGAGATTTTGAATTTTGCTTTATTAAGCATGCTTGGGTTTAGAGGAGAGAGCCATTATCCAACTCGAAAGCCAGCTTTAATCTTTTATTGGATTGGGACTACAAAAAACCATTTGCATCATATGCCTGTAGAGAATAGCAGAAACACTTTTAAAAGATTTATGAAATTTTATCCTGTTGGAAATGCGATATACAAATAGGTGAATTTACTCCTTTTCTTGAGACTTTTTTAAAGATTTCTTTCTTTCTTCCTTCCTTCCTTCCTTCCTTCCTTCCTTCCTTCCTTCCTTCCTTCCTTCCTTCCTTCCTTTCTTTCTTTCTTTCTTTCTTTCTTTCTTTCTTTCTTTCTTTCTTTCTTTCTTTCTTTCTTTCTTATGTATACAACATTCTGCCTCCATTTGTGCCCGCACGCCAGAAGAGGGCATCAGATCTTATTACAGATGGTTGTGAGCCACAATGTGGTTTCTGGGAATTGAACTCAGGACCTCTGAAAGAGCAGCCAATGCTCTTAACCACTGAGCAATCTCTTCAGCCCGAGACTTTTTTTTTCTGGATGATTTGTTCTTTTTCTTTAGATGTCTAATTTGTTCAGTGGTCTTCAGAGTCCTTATGTAGATACCTTTATTTTCCTAAAATGACAGAAACCCTTCCCCAACCTTAATTTTGGGGAGATTCTTTTTTGGCAAGTTATATCTGATCAAATGAAAATCATTAGTTAGTTTTATAGATTAGTTTAAATTAAATGGCTATAAAGTTTGGTGAACTATCATCTCTTCTAATTAAGAGGTATCTCATGTTTAAATCGAATCTTTATTAATTTTGATGGTGTCCGTAGGTTTTATAATCCTTTGGAAACAAAAGCAAAACCCCTTCCTCAACATAGCACATGTCCTGGTTTCCATTCTGAGATCAGTACATCTTTAAAGTATATCGGCTGATTTAATTCTGTAGTTTTTTCTACTATTCAATGTCTCTCCACAGCTGTTGTCCCTTTCTCAATAACATTTAGAAAATTCAAAGTTAAAAAAGCATTATGCAATCAATTTGTGGGGGTATTTATTATCCATTTCTGTTTATTTAACACATACTTTAGAGTTTGATTTGATCTTTCTATAACTGCCTGCCCTGTAAGATTGTGTGGTATACCTCTAATATGCTTTATATTTTAGTAAGCAAAAAACCTATTTTTCTTAGAGACATATGCTAGAGCATTGTCTGTCTTTATTTGTGCAGGTATACCCATGATGACTACAACTTTTAGCAATTGTGTGATTACCAAATCAGAGTTTTCTGAACTCAAAACAGTTGCCCATTGAAAACTGAATAGGTATCAATGGTGCGCTATACATATTTTAGTTTTCTAAATTCTACAAAATGGAACACATCCATCTGCCAGATTTCATTCCTTTGAGTACTCTTTGAGATACTTCCTGCAGGTAGGATACCTCCTTATAATTTCCTTGTCTTGTTGCAACATGATAGAAAAGTCTTTTTTTAAACCTTTGCTATTGACATGATGTTTTTTTAAAAAAATTCTGAGGCCTTGAGCATATTTCCATTCAATAATCGATTTTTGCATTACCTTGCACTAGAGGACCTGGCAAACACATATGGGATTGGGTGTGTTTTATGTATATGGGATGACTCCCATTTCTGATTGTATCTTATAACTGAATATATAATAAAGTTAATTATGTATTATCTTGTATAAATTCAGCAGTTTTAATATGCAAAGCAACTCTTTCTGCATATGGCAAATCAGCAACTATGTTGACAGGTTCTTTAAAATCTCTTAGTACCATGAGAATAGCATATAATCCAGAGTTTTAGATAGCCCATAAGTGCTTTGATCTATTTTACTTAAATTTTCTGATCTGTAACCTGATTTTCCTGATTTTTGTTTTGCACTAGTATAAAATGTTGGGGCTTCAGATATTGTTGTGTCCCATACATTGTGAGGAAGGATCTAGTTAGCTCTCTTTATAAGTTGAATTATCTTGCTTTTGGGATAGTTGTTGTTACTCTTTCCCAAAAAATCACTACAAGCTCTTTGTCAGGGTTTACTTTCTTCCCATAATTTGTCAATTTCATCATTATTAAAAGGCACTATAATTTCTGCTGAATCTCTTCCTGCTAAATGATGAAGTCACAATTTTCCTTTTAGAATTAACTCAGAGACCTTTTCCATGTAAGTTTTAAATGTTTTACTCTGTTTATGTGATAAAAAATCTATTCTAAGACAACATATTTCCTCTGCATTAAAATTCCTGTAGAGTAATTTTTGGAGGGTAGTATACCCACAATGTATTTAAGATTTGGATTCACATGATCCACATGTGTCTTCTGTAATTTCTCTTCAATTGAAGTCAATTCTTTCTCAGCTTCAATGGATAATTCTCTTGGACTATTTAAGTCCTTGTCATCATCTAAGGTTTTGTTTAAGTTAATCAAGTCTTCAGGGCCTATCCCAATAGTGCACTGTAGATGGAAATGTCTCCTAGAAATCTTTGGAAGTCACTAAGAGTCTGCAATTGGTCCCTCCTTGATGGTGGAGACTGCTCATTCATTTCCCAGCTGCCCAGACCTGAAATAATCACTCAGAAGTTATATTAATTGCAATGCTGTTTGGCCAGTAGCTTAAGCATATTGCTAGCTAGCTTTTATATCTTAAAGTAACCCAATTTCTATTAATCTGTATATTGCCACGTGGTTTTGGCCTACCAGTAAGGTTCTGTCTGGCATCTCTCTCTTGCATCTGTCTCCTGCAAGCAGCTCCTTGACCCTGCCTTCTTTCCTCCTCTATCTGCTTGGAATTCCTGCCTTGTTCTATTTTGCCAAGCTACTGGCTGAAACAGTTTTATTCATTGACCAATAAAAGCAACACATATACAGAAGGACTTTCTACACCATCTCCTAATTTGTACATTTTGGGGTCTAATTTTTTAATCCTATTATATAGCCTAAATGATTGATAAAATCTCCTCCTTGCATTTCTTTCAGGGGCAATTTGTAATCCCCAACAAGGCAAAATTTTCTTTACTTCTTTAAACATTCTTTCTAAAGTATTTACATTTGAATCAGATAGAAAAATGTCATCCATGTAATGGTAAACTATAGTTTCAGGAAATTGTTTATGTATCATTTCCAATGGTTGACTTAAAAATATTGGCACAGGGTGATGCTATTTAACATTCCTTGTGGGAGAATCTTCCATTGATATCTCTTAGCAGGCTGAGGATTAGTATAAGTAGGCACTGTGAAGACAACTTTTTCTCTGTCTGTCTTGTACAGGTATAGTGAACAATCTTTTAAATCAATAACTATAAGAAGCCATCCTTTAGGCAACAGAGAAGGCAAAGGAAAGTCAGACTGTAGAGAACCCACTGGCAGAATCACCTTTTTAGCAGTTATTAAATCTATTACCAGTCTCCATTTTCCAGATTTCTTTTTAACAACATATACAGGAGAATTCAACAGCTGGTTAATTCTTCAATATGCTGAGGATCTAGCTGCTCCTTTCCCAGCTGTTGTAAAGCCTGCAGCTTCTATTTTGTTAAAGGCCATTACTTAATCCGTACAGGTTTGTCTGTCAACCATTTTAAAGGTAGGGCCATTGGTGCCTTTGAAATATCAGCAGCTGTTGTACCCTGTTCTTATATAATGTGAGTGGTTGGTGACTGTTCTTTATAATATCTTGTAATATTTTTCCCAGGAACATACGTTATGGTTTGTTTCTAAGATTAGGGGAATGTTAATCTGAGTATTCAAATGCTGTAACAAATCATGTCCCCACACATTCATTGCTATGTTAACCACATATGGCTTTAATATTAATCTTTGTTTTTATGGCCCTATACATTTGACCCATTTTATGCTCTGCTTTACCTGAAATAAAGCTTCAATTTCTAAAAAATTGACATTTACATCCTGAAGAGGCCAATTTTGACACCAAGATTCTGATGGAATTATTATTATATCTGCACCTGTGTCTACCAGATCTTCAATGACATCATTTATTCATAATTTTAATTTTGGTCTTTGTTCATTTATAGAAATTTGCCAAGATACTTGTTTTATGGTTTTTCCTGAATTTTTTGTTGTCTTCTATAGCTGTTCTATTATCCAGAGCAGTATGGTATCTTCCAATATGCATTAAGTTCTTTAATTTTCTGGGCAGGAGTTTCCTCTATGATGGCAGGAAATGACTGAACCAGATTTGGCATAGGGGCCTGTTTCCAGATAGCTAAAGATTATCTTGAATATTCCTCATTGACCTAAATTTATTAGTACAATGCCTACCTTTGTATAATCCAGAAGGCTAAAGAGTTCTGAATAGATTATTCTTAGAAAAAACAGTTTTTCTAGGAACGGCCTGTCTACAAAACCTCTTAAAGTGACTTTGTTTACCACAATTATAACATATGACATTTCGATTTTTCCTCAAACCTCTGGAAATCACTTCTTTTTTTTCATGTATCATCATGTTCATGACATTCAATATTAATTGTATCTTGAATCCATTCTTCCAAAGTTGCTGACCTTGCCTTTAATGGGTCATTATCTTTTTCATAGAGAACTGGTATTGTCAAAAGCCAGCAGTTCAATTATTATTTGTCTGGCTTCTAAATTTGATAACATTCTATTTGCTGCTAAATCAATCCTTGTAGAAATAGGTAAAGGCTTCTTTTGGGCCCTGTATAACTTTAGTGACTCAATTTTGTTTTGTATTGCTCCAATTCTGTTCCAAGCATTCAAATATGTTGCATGGCATAAATCCAGGGTGTGGTCATTATATACAGCTTCCCTTTCTATACTCGCATAAATTCCTTCTCCAAAAATTTGATCTTGGGAGATTTCCATACATCTAGCTTTATTAAGTTGTTCAATAATTTTAGCCTCTTCTCTTAACCAGCTACTCCACTGTAATTGTGGACCAGGCTCTAAAAGAGCTCTAACCAATTCTATCCAGTCCTTATGGATAATTCTATTACACAAACTGACAATGAGTTTAACATTTGTTTCACAAAAGGTGAATGCATGCCATATGAGACTATTGCATCCTCGAATTTTCTTAAATCTAACATTAGCACAGGAGCCCAGTTAGCTGTAACAGAGCATCTGCCATTTGGCAATTCCTTCAAAGTTATTTGATATATTTAGGTTGGTTGCTTGAAAACTTTATGCTGTTCCTCTCTATTCTTATAATGCAGCACTGAAACTGGTTCACCATTAAATTCTTCTGTCTAGATTTGAATATCTCTGTGACCTGTTTTATTGAGGTTTTCAGGTTGTATCTTAACACTCAGATTAACCAACTTTTTTAGTGATAAGCCAAAAACAATAAAGCTGATGATGTTTACAATTGACATTACAAAAATCACATCTAAATTAAATATCCTCTCATTTAATTGTTCCATGTTCTAACTGTGCTGCATATTATCATACAGAAGCTCAAATTCCTCCATTGTAACATTTTTCCCATTTTTAATGTTTGAAAACACTTTCTCTTTTAATTAATTCTTCCTTTAATCAGCCTACAGTGTACAATCCCAGAGAACCTAGACAATAATGAGGACCCTAAGAGAGACATACATGGATCTAATCTACATGGGAAGTAGAAAAAGACAGGACCTTCTGAGTAAATTGGGAGCATGGGGACCATGGGAAAGGCTAGAAGGGGAGAGGAGAGAAAGGAAAGGGAGCAAAATGTAAAGCTCAATTAAATCAACAAAAAAGTTTAAAGAAATGAATTTCCAATTGTCTTACCAAATCTACCATCGATGTTGATGAAGATATGAGACTTATTGCTAATGCGTAGAACAGTTTAGGCCTCACTAGATTTCAAGACATTTGCCCCAGTTGCCCAGTTTGGCAGCAGCCCCAGAAGGGGACTCAGGGAAAGCCCACAACCCATGGTGGTGGTGGGGTAAGAGTCAGCTGTCTGAAAAACACACAGGTGATTGTTCAGAAAAAGCACATGTGGCCGACAGTTGCCCGAAGACAGAATCAGCCAGTCTAGGGCGTGTGGTGCTTGGAGCCTGGGTCCTTCTGGTGTTTGGGTAGCAGCTAAGACTGTTTCAGAGAGGCTACAACATGAAATTCCCAAACTCACTCAGAGGCTTGGGGAAAAAAGAAAAGAACGCCTAGTTGTGTGGGTCTTGATCCCCACATATAACTTCGGTGGTGCTGTGGGATAATGCTTTTGTACACTGTAAAGATTTGTCACTTGTATTGGTTTAATAAAATGCTGATTGGCCAGTAGCCAGGGAGGAAGTATAGGCAGGGCAACAAGTCTCAGAATTCTGGGATGAAGAAATTCTGAGATGCAGTCACCAATCAGATGCAGGGGAAGAAAGATGAGACTGAAGCACAATTAATAAAAACTCAGAGAGAGAAACTGGGGTTCAGCCTGAAGGTCGGAAAAGCAAAACAACCAGCCACTGGATCTTACCTTGACCTCAGTCTGAAATGGCGGTCCTGATTCCAGGAATCTCTGAATGAGACTGAGCTTGAGAACTGTCTCCTCCCATTTTATAATTCTTTCCAGGGCTGGGATTAAACACACGCACCACTGGGATTAAAGGCATGAACCACCTAATTTCTATAACAATTAGTGTGGCTACTGGAATTGAATGTGTGTGTCACCACTGCCTGGTCTGTAAGGCTGACCAGTGGGACTGTTTTACTCCCTGATCTTCAGGCAAGCTTTATTCATTAAAATACAAATAAATGACACTACATGAGAATGCCTGACTGATGAAAGTTACCATGCCATGTGTCGAAACATAGATAAGAATTAAAGGTTATTTTAAATTATAATAGCTAGTTAATAATAATAATTATCCCGAGTTAATAGGGCAAACAGTTTATAATTAATATAATCCTCTTTGTGTTTCTTTGGGACTGAACTACTATGGGACTGGGTGGGACATATCACTACACAGTGGGAGCCCCCATGTACATCTCTGGCCTGTGCTGGTGTCGAAAAGGCCACAGGCAAATGGCTTTTTTTGTGAATTCACACTCCAAATATTGGACACCAAATGTAACATAATAGAAACCCAGAGACAGATCTTGGGGTTCAACCGGAAGATCAGAAAAGCAAAGCACCCAAGCCTCTAGAGAGCTCTTACCTATATGAAATCTTCAGGCTGAAAGAGAGCAAGTTCCTTTTCCCTCCTGCTTTATATTCCTCTCTAGTGCTGGGATTAAAGGTGTGCACCAACGCTGCCCAGCCTCTATGGCTAACTAGTGTGGCTGCTGGGACTAAAGGTGTGTGCCACCACGGCCTGGCCTGTATGGCTGGCTAGTGTGGCTGTCTTGCATTCTGATCTTCAAGCAAGCTTTATTTATTAAAATACAATTGAAATGTCACTACACAGAATCCAGAATTTTGTGACATATCTCCACTTCAGAGTTGCTGCTGGCATTTTTTAGTTGTTTTTTTTTTTTTCTAAGTTGGCTACATGTCATTTGGTCGAGGATCCATCTAGTAAAACATAGTTGGTCTGGAGGTCACCTCAGGGTACTGAGGTTCTTTTAGTGCATTAGCCCAAGATAGCACCTTCATCACATTAACCCAGGTTATGACTGTGTCTTCAGCAAAACCATCACTCTCTTTGGGTTTCTGTATTAGGTTGTTTTACTGCCAAGTGTTCCCGACTGCAAATGTTTCTGTGGATGTAAGTGAACTGACTCATTGTGAACCTGTGAACTCACCCTAGTCACTAGAGCAGATGGAATGGGAACCAAGGTCAAAATAGGGATTTTTGTCTCAGTAGTGTGCCTGTGACTTTGTGATAGGCACTCAACTCTCTCCACTCTTTCCCACCAACAGCTCTTAAAGCACATCTGGCTCCAGGCCTGCTGATATTTCTTAACTTCAAAGTGGGGGTCACCATGTTTATAAGACAGGAGTCATTTCAATTGGCAACACAACTGGAACAAACTATCAATTTGTTTCTTTAACAGAGAGTGAAACCTACCAGGAATATCTGTAATATTATATATTTATATATTGTGTATATGAGCATAATGAGCATGTTACCGTTGATGCATTCACAGTAAATTTTATGATTTCTCTCTTAACTACTTGACTTTCAAGGCACATATTAGATTTTACTTACCTGTATTTAGTATCTAGTCAAAGTTAGGTATAAGGTAGATTTGGTCATGTTAGTGAATTTGTCACTAATGGATGGAATACCAATGCATATATATATGCACATAAAACATTTTTATTGTGCTTAATTTATTAATTTATCCATCTACACATAAATGCATTCATGTATTCACACATTCATGTAGTCTAGAGGTACATACACAAACATACAGAGAGAGGTAGAGAGAGGACATCATAGATGTCTCTGTATCTGTGTCTAAATGTTCCACACACATGCGCATATTGATAGGCATACGAAAATGCAATATTTACATTACACTCAAATTTATACATGTATGGTGAATATATGTATATATTTAGCCAACCATTTGTATTTCTAGCTAGTTCTGTTGTGGAAGTCATTTGAAGAGAATTAAGAAAATATTTAACCAACCTTACGGTGGTTATGTCATAATTGACCTTTGTGAAATAGAAAGTGAATGCCTCCAGCCTAGAATTTAGAAAGGTCAATGTGGGAATTTAGAATTTAAAGCCAAGTATATCTTTTACAGCTTGCCAGTGGGGATACGTTGTTTTGCTCTCTGTTGATAAGACTTCAAGTGAGTTTCTCTTGGACTCTGTCAGGCTCAATGGGGATAGTAATTTTTAGTGTTAATAGATCAAAGTAGAATAAAATAATTTTGAAAAATTTTAAGAGTTACAGAGCATGGTTAATTAACGTCATTTGTTCATCATTGTATCCCATGAGAAAGGTGGTTTTACAGTTTCATTGCATAAAAGTAAATGGAGACTTAGAGAAGGTAAATGATGTCACAGAGTCATTAAACATTCTGTGGAGCTGAGACAGGAGCCTCAGTGTGATTGAAAGACTGTATTTCCCCTTCTACATTGAATTGATAATGATAAAGAACATTCCCCTTATAATTATGGGAGAAAACCTTTACAAAGAAGTTTTAAATGTAAGTGCATGCTCTGAGAGACTCACCTTTCTTTCTTTTAGAAGCTGAGCTGAAAAGTTCACTAAAGAAGGTCACAATGTTACGTGAAAAAAGACCATTTTACAACTATCTGAAACTGGAATCTATATGAAAGGGAACAGCAGACATGGGAATGGCCCAGGTTCATCCTGTTGAGCTGTCTGTTCTGGGATGGGATACAAGTTCACAGGGTCTCAGAGACAATACATATCCTAAAGCAATTTATGATGCCATGTGAAGTTCACGTGGAAAAAGTATAATTGAGAAAAACCAAAGAGGTAGAAAAAAATCAATAAACTGAAGGATACAGAAGAAATGTTACTTAAAGAGAAACCATCTCTCCAGAAAGTGACTTACAGTACTGGTGTGTACGCCCTAAAGTTACCTACAACAAAGAACATGAAAGAGTTAACTCCTAGCAAAGCTATGGTCTGTTACTTACTGGTTTTCGAAATAGTGTAGTAAAAAATGTCCCTTAGACATGTGTTTTAGTGGAGATATTTTTGGAGCAGAAGATTCTGTGAGGGAAAACTAGGCAATCGCAGGGCTTAAGGGACTCATGGGATTGGGAAGACACTTGCGTGGTGGAGTCGACAGTGAGCATGAGTTTCAGGGTTTTGGTGGTTCTAGGATTTACTGGATTACATGTAGATATGCTTCTATGCTGTCTTTACATGGACTCTGAATCTTTGGGCCAATCTCATCACTTCCAGTCTCCCTTCTCCTCTCCCTAACTAATTAATGATTTTAACATTTTGGTGCCTTTCACAGTTTTTTTTTTCCCTTCAAAGTCAGACTCTCCTTTACAAATGAACATTAGGCATTTGGTAAAAATGATCCAACCTGAACACATTTTCTTGTTAAGAAGAATAGCTATTGCAATTATTTTTGCATGAATACGAAATGTGTCATGATGAAAAGAGATTACTTCTGCTCAATAAGCATTATTATTGATAATGATGTGCTACCTGAAGGACAGAGTGGAATTCTTAGAAGGAAGAAACTGTTCTGTTTCATGTGTCGTTTGAAAATAATGTTTATTATTTTGATTAAAATTTTGGAAAGTATGAAGAATAAAGTGAAAAATTGATCACAACTTCTAGAAGTAACTGCTATTAATATTTTGTTATGCTTTTTTGTGTGTATATAATAAATAACTAGGTCCATGTTTTATATATACATACATACATATATATATTTATATATACATATACATATATATATATATATATATATATAGTTTCATTTTCACTTAATGTTTTAAAGTATGGGGTTTCCAGGTATTCAGTGCTATGTAAAAACATTATTAACATTTCCATTTATTGGATAATACAGTTACTAATCAAGAGCTCCTCTACTCACATGTGTATTCTTATATATTGTTTGTTTTATATAGTAAATAAAGTTGGGATGAATTATCCGTGCTTAGTTCTTTTAAAAGCTTCTGAAAATCCATCAGTGTGCATTTGTATGTAGGGGCATTGTGTGTGTGGAGGTAAGAGGACTATACTGAGAAGTCAATTCTCTCCCTCCTCCTTCACATGGGTTTTGGGGCAATGAACTCAGGTTGCCAGGCTTGCCAGACAAGCACCTTCTCTCCTTCGCTGAGCCATTATGCCAGCTCCCTGTATCTGTTTATTTATTTAACTAAGTTTTGATTTCTTTTCTCTGTATTTTGCTGTTTCGAATATACAGTTCTTACATATTCTTAGATTGTATAATCAAACTTTTGACTAAATCTCATCTTTGGTGCTGCTGCAAATGGTGCTGCTTTTTAAAACGTAGATTGTAATGTTCCTTGCAAATCTATGGACACAGCGAAACCTGAGTATGTGTTCTATATTCCGAATCTCATGGAATATCTCTCATGCCTTGTTTCTTCCAATTTTCAAAAGAATGCACACGTGGGCGAATGAATGCTCTGCTAACTAAGGAATTTGCTGCTGTGAAATAAGTTTCTGAAAACAGAGGTAAACAGAGGTGTAGAGATTCCTCTTTCAAAGGACTTCTCAAAGGCTCTTCTATCTACATGTGTGCTATGAGCTACCAACAAAGAAATTAGGTACCCTGTGTACAGGGGCCACAGAGCTATCATTTTGTGTGACTTCAGTTTGGAAAGAATAAATATGATTCTACTTTTTGATTCAGAATGGACTTTCTTTATCAGTGGCAATTCAAGAGTGGTGCGGTCTAGTTATATTGCTAAGGCTAACACAAAGATCTGTTACAATAGCAAGCACATCTTGGAGTCTCTATCCTTTACTCATATTGCGGTATGTGTAGATGACACTCTTGGTGGTTCTTTGCCAAACTATACTGAGAGCAGAGACGGGACTCCTCCTCCCTCCCTCCCTCCCTCACCTGTTTTTCTTTCTTAAAGAAATTAATTTGTTCTCCTTTCTCTGTTTCCTTTTCCCTTCTGCCTGAGGATTATATCAACATATTTTAAAAATCTATTTTAAATTACTTGTATTCTTTGTGTGTGTATGTGTGTACGCAAGTGCGCATGTGCGTGCACACACACTAGAAATTAAACTTGGGTTTTTTTGGTCTGTTGAATGCTAGGCAAGCACTCTACTACTGACCTGTGTCACAGAGCAGAATACAGAACAGTTTTTTAGTAGTTGCTACAGTACCTTATTACATTATATAATTGTTAATTGGTGTCATCTTTTTACTGAGTTAAATTAAATACAGAAATCTTACCTCTATTCATGTCATTTTACTCTCTACACTTTATAATACTTGTTTAAAATGTTTCCTTACAAATGTTTACAATCATGTCAGACAGTCTTGTGTTTCGTTAGCCACCAAATACCATTTAGAAACCCACAGAAGAAAATTTTATGACACGTACCTGTATTTTTGCATATTATGTTGTTTCAAGGATCTTGTTTTCTTTCAGTTTAGAGAATTTCCTAACTAATGACTTCAGAATGGTTCCCTTGACTGTGCTCAGCTTGAGAATGCCTTGTACTCTCCTTTATTTCTGAAGAATATGTCCACTGGATAACACATTCTTAGGTGGGTCTACTTTTTTATTTTCAAAGTTTGAAAATGTGTGACACTTTCCTTTGTCCCAAGGGTTTTGATAAGGAATTCATTGTCATTCAGATTTTCCTGCCCAGGAAACTGTTGTATCGATTTCACAAGTTTTACCAGTTTTTTTT